>JARQOC010000001.1:266863811-267119530 GCA_033576535.1 Allobates femoralis | reverse complement strand
ATTTTGGTATTTTCTGTCTGGAGAACTCCATCCTGGATGAAGCATCCTTCTTAGGGGGGACTCCGGGTCTCCGCGGGTGAATGCAGCTCCCTTTGCCCATGTCTGCGTTCCGGAAAACGGCAGCTTTTATTCTGCATTCACCCACCAAGATTGCTCAGATTCCACAGCTAAATTAACATGCTGCAAACAAGCAGCAGCAATGGAAAGCCAAAACGTGGTCAGTTTATGATGTAGAGAAAACAAGCAGTGTGGGCACAGGATTTCTGTAATTCACGTCCACTCTGCTTGTACGTACAAGGCAGCAATTTGGATGTTGTGACAACACTGCATCCAAACTGCTGCAAATCCCTGATTGTGTGGACCATACCCTTAAAGTTCACAAAATATCTGAGTACAAAAGAAATCATCGCAATGCACTGACACCAAGAGGTCAAAGCATATCTGCTCCTTTTTTACATTAAAATTTGGCATGCAGAGCAAATCGCAAATATTGCCAATAAAAATTTCAATGGGTGCGAGAAAAGGGAGTGGCATACGGACCGCATATGGACTGCACACACAAGGGGTTTTTTTACATCATCTTTTACGTATTCTAAAAGGTTACGACAGCTAGATAGATGAATAGATACAGATGTAAAAAGCTATATAAATGTCTGAACCCCACCATATTGTATTTTTGCACTTTTAGAAAACTCTTATGTGGCACTAAAACAGGGTGTTTATCCTTGGTTTAGCCCCCACCCAAAAAAATTAATTAAAAAAATGAGTGTGGTATTTTGCTTTGCCGCTAGGGTAAAGGGGCAACAGCTGGGAGCCTGAAAAACCACAGCTGACAGCTTTACCTTGGCCCTGGTAATCCAAAAACTGAGTTCACCCCACACTGTTATTTTAATTATTTACTTATAAATAAGTATATCCCTTGCATAGCTCCAAAACACCAGAATTGAAAGAAACCCTCCCACAATTTATGCCCATTTTTTCAAATTGTACCCCTCAACAAATTCATCTGGGGGTATAATGAGCTCTTCTAACTCACAGAAGTTTCACCAATTTCTTTATTATTTGCCTTTGTGAAAAGATAAAATTACATTTGTTAAAATAATAGGAAAATATTTATCAAAATGCTTCCATAACAGCAGAGCAGCTCAAAAAGAGACTTAAAGAGATTCTGTCAGGTCATTTTTCACTATGATACTAATAATACCCTTGAATAGTGCCTGGGCAGACCTTTTGAAAACATGTAAAATCATTATTGTACCATTTGTGGTTTTCTTGCTATAAAAGGTTTCATACCCTGCAGGCAGGTACTACATTAGTCCTCTCCATTACTTTCACAGATGATTAGTCTGGCTGGTTCATTTATTATGCACTCTTTCTCTAGGCAGCTCTCCCCTCCCTCCTCCCACCCCTGTGTCCGCTGTCTGGAAGGTTTCAATTTCCTTTAGAAGCTTTAGATGAGGGGACGGATGGAAGGAGGGAGAGATTCCAGGCACACATCTGCCTTACCTCATCTAGGTAAGATATCTACTCCATTTATTTCTCTAAGCTGGTATCAGTACGGTCCTGTGACAGATTCTGTTTTATTTGACCTCTTGTTTTGCTGCAAACAAAAAGAACAGAGAGGAGGATACAGTCTCCGCCCCATATGAGTGATTTTTACTGATCTCCTGTGCAGTGATGTGAATATGTGACATGAATATTCATTCCTTGGGGGGTGAACAGCAGAGAACTCACTGTGATTGACAGATGGAATGAATCTCTTTATTTGCTGTTTACACAGGATAGGAGGGAGGTATAAATAAAAGGAATACATGAATAGAGAGAGCTTAAAGGGAGGAATTAGAAAATTATATCAGTTACATATGGATTTTTGACCTGACAGATTTCCTTTACTTTGCAAATTACACTCAGGGAATCATTTATGGATATAGTGACTATAATTTTAGCCCACTGCCGTTTTCCAAACATTAGTATACAGAGCAAAAATTGCAAGTATGCCATTTAATTCCTCAGTACATAGTGCCCGACTTGTGCTTCCAGAAACATGTGCCCCATAAATTGTTAAAGGCTGTCTAGGAGCTAACAATTTATAACTGCTCTTAATATAAGATTGGTGTGAGTCTACTACTCGAACAATCAACTGAAGCTGCTCTGTCAGTGGCTCAAACTAACACTAGATTCACACTGTGCTTGTGGATACTGTTGGGTACATATGCTTGGGAAATACTGTAGATGCCTATCAATGTGCACAGACAGGATGGATGTTGAAGCATCCATTCACCATAGGGAACCACTATAGAAACTCGCATCTTTTTGAAGTTTCATTATGTATTGAATAGTGCAGTCTGTTGTGCTTTCCTATTCAGTTGCATAAATGCATGCCGGGGCCAGATAGAGGCTGAAAGAACACATTTTCATCCTGTGTCTTGTGAATAGTCGTCTACAATGACGTTACAGGACATATCTGGAAAGTTTCCAGATGTATACTGTAGATTAGTTAAACAGACACAGTGTGCATCTAGCTTAAGGAGTGAAAAAGCTGAAAGGCTGAATAAAGCAGTCCTGTACATTGCTTGGTGGCAGCTGCCTGAGTGCTGGACTAAATTCACTTCAATTAAATATTTGTCTGTGGCCAAAAAGTAGTGTACGACAATCTGCTATGTTGTTCCTGTATAACGTTTAGTTCCTAAGCGTTGCCAGAGCAGTTTTCAGCTGATTGGTGGGGGGTGTCAGCGCTGGACCCAACCAATCTGATATTGAAGAACTATCCAATGGATAGGTCATCAAAGATTAGACTGGGAGAATCCATTTAATGGTGTTCTGCCATCTGCAGCAATACGATATATGTTGATGTTAAGTGTACTATTAGGTCTTATGAACTGATTCTATCGTGGGACGTTTCAAAAGAAGAGAAATCTCAACAGAAGTGGAGTGCATGGCCTGATGTAAAAAAAAATTATTTTGGGGTCACTGATTCGGTCTATAGTAAATTCATTTGTTAATGTTGATAAAAAGTTTTGTTCACCTGCGGAAACGCGGTTTCACCATTCTATTTGGCTGATTCCTGAGGAGAATATACCCTACCCCGTTTTGATTTTCCTAGCCTTCCTTTTCCTTTCCCCAATTGAGAGCATTGCTTAAACTCTTCCCGCTTTTCCTGTCTTGTTCCCCAGGTTCATTACTTTAGTAGCTTTTTTGTTATTCTAATTTTTCGATACATCAATATTGTAAACTGCAATGTACTTATGATGAATCTGATGATTTTTTCCTTTCCCTTCTGTTATGTTCAGAAAACCTGAATAAAAATGTAATTGTTTAAAATAAAAAAAAAAATAAAAAAGTGTTCTATTAAGATGCTGCAGGAAAGGAAGGCACTTGGCTTTCGAAGCGGGAATTTTACTGGACTGTTTTTTTTGCCGTTAAGTTTCTTCCACCTGAGGAAGACAACAGATCATTGTTGAAACACGTTGTGGTAGTGTCTTAATAAAGAGGTTTGTTAACCGTTAAAGAATCCCCTTATCTTTGTGCCCCAGCGCTCCTCCCAGATAACCACATAATATCATTTTCTTCCAGCTACTGGCATTCCACAATTGAAGGATCTCAATGAGGACAAAAAAGGGAGCACCCTCCTTTTTATAGCACATAGATGCCGCTGTTATTGACAGCAGCATTAAAAACTGGTGGCAGCACTAATCGAGGGTATTAGTTATGAAATATAGCTGACACCCGCTGATGATTGTGCACCGTATATTTAAGGCAGGCTTCGGGAACGAAAGATGTTGGGAAGGGGTTAAAAGGGACTTTTTAATTTCCAGAAACTGTTTAGGAAAATAATTCTTTTAAAGTGTTTTTTTTGCAGCCTTTTCATTGAATAGTGCTTACTTTGGAACAAGTTCAATCAAGAGCTGATTCAATGTAGTGACATGCACTTTTTTCCTACTAGGCATTTTTGAAAACCGTAAGCACCAAAAATAAAATTCTTAAAAGACTGATCATATGAAAAGCAAAGTAGCTTTACAATAGAAATGAACAGGAAGAATATTTCAAGCAGAAAGAAATATAATCTGACATTCTGAAACAAGTTTACAATTTTGGTGAAAATGATTTGAAATTGCCTTTAAATGCCATGGAGAAGTTGCCTGCCTCTCCTGTTAAATAGAAATCTCTAAGTGACCTCTGCTTAGCTGTGAGTGCCTGGTCAGTCCAAACCCATCCACCCCCTCATACACACCTGATGACCCTAATGGTGGGTTTACACACCGCGATATCGTTTCGATATCGCAACTCAATGGCGCGGGAGCGCGCAATTAGTGCACGTTCCTCCCGCATCGCATTGAATGTTTACACGCTGCGATATCGGAATACAACGTCCGTGCGTTGTCTCCGCCTCCCAACCCAGGATCGCATACTTAACATGGGAGTGAATGGGTGACGTATGAAATCGCATCGTAATTGGGCGTTTACACAGCACGATCCGGCTTCAATCGCTATGCAATATCGGGGCATTGAATAGCACGCTCATTCGATCCCCGATATCGCATTGACATCGTTCCTGCATCGTATTGGACGTTCACACCATACAACGCAGGAACGATTTCGCCTCCGACGATTGAACCACGTGACTTTTGATTGAAATTGTACTGCGATATCGCGACGTGTAAACCCGCCATTAGCTGTAGCTAAATTCTGAACAATGAGTCTGATCCAGACTCTAGTCTGATCCAAGAATCTCACAAAGTACATCTCCAAAAGTACAGCTCTATAAGTACAAGACTTTGAAATAGACAAGAAATGGACTGGAAATGACTGGAAGGTACTGGGAAAGAAATTCACAACAAAAGCTGTGTAAAACATCAGAACATCCTGCATGGAGAGTGGAAAGATCATAGATATTTCTAAGGCTGGGGTCACACAAACAGATATCTGGGCAGATATTGTTCGCAGATCTCTGGTTGCAGTGAAATCATGGACAAATTGATCCATTTGTACATAGCCACTAAATGGTACAATGTGTCCATGATTTCACTGCAGCCAGAGATCTGCGAACAATATCTGCCCAGATATCTGTGTGTGTGACGTGGCCCTAACCTGCATGTTGATCATTACATAGATCTACAATGGTGACTGCACCTTTTTTTTTTTTTCCCCTTCCTGGATTATCCATCCACCGTTGGCATATCATATATATTTATCATCTCATCTGTCTCTGAGTGACTTCTCTGCCACATGGACCCCTCTGGCTACATCTGACCCCCAGCTACATCGGATCCTGGCTGCACCTCAGCATCTCGCCCGCAGCAGCACCTGATCGCATCCACGGCTGTATCTCATCCTGTGCCGCATCTCATCTTCCCGGCTGCCCCACCTGACCCCGCGGCCGCCACAGCCAATCCCGACTGCCTCATCTGATCCCCCAACTGCCCCATCCGGCCCCCTGTATTACATCTCATCCCTGGTCAACACCCCATCCTGGGACTGCTCCCCACTGACGTCCAGCCACCACCAAAACTTTCCCCCTCTGCTTCTGACCTCTGCCTCCACCTTCACTCCCTGCTCACCGTACACAATGTTCCCGCTACTCCTCACTCTCACTCCCATCCTTCTCCATTTCCTACTACCTCCCCTGCCACGCTACCCCCTCCCCGCAAACTTGATCACCCCCGCCGAAACCTAAGAGATCTTGATCTTCCTTTATTCTCCGAATCCCTCCTCCCTCTCACCGATATACCCTCCGCTGGTGACATAGACACTGCCACCAGCCTATACAACACCACAATAACGAACGCCCTCGACCTAGCCGCCCCCCTCACATTCCACGCTCCACGCACTAACAGGCAACCCTGGCATACAACCCTCACTAAAAACCTAAGACGGGCGCCCAGGGTCGCCGAGAGGAGATGGAAAAAGTCCCGCACCTCCGAGCACTTTGCTCTCTTCAAACAATCCCTCTCTGACTTCAAGACGGCACTTGCTACTGCCAAGCAAGCCTTCTTCTCATCCCTAATAACCTCTCTGTCCCGCAACCCCAAACAGCTCTTCAAAACTTTCAACTCCTTACTCCGCCCGCCCGCTCCTCCCCCCTCTCCCCTCATCTCCGCTGAAGACTTTGCGACCTTCTTCAAGGAGAAGATCGACAAGATCAGAAACAGCTTTGGCCCACTTTCCCCACAACTCCTCCTCTCACCTACACTGCCCTCCTCCTCCATTAGCCACTTCCCCCCATAACTGAAAACCAACTCTCCTCCCTCCTGTCGAAATCACACCTCATCACCAGCGCCCACGACCCGCTCCCATCCCACCTCATTCCCAACCACACCTCCATTTTCACCCCAGCCCTCACCCACCTCTTCAACCTATCACTTACCACTGGCGCCTTCCCCTCAGCCTTCAAACACGCCCATCCTTAAAAAACCCTCCCTCGACCCTACTTCTGTCGCCAACTATCGCCCCATATCTCTTCTCCCATTCGCTTCTAAGCTACTTGAACAGCACGTCCACTCTGAACTGTCCTCTCACCTCTCCTCCTGCTCCCACTTTGACAGCCTACAGTCCGGCTTCCGACCCCTCCACTCCACCGAAACAGCCCTGACCAAAGTCACCAACGACCTACTTGCCGCCAAGAACAAACGCCACTACTCCATCTTCCTCCTCCTCGACCTGTCCGCTGCCCTCGACACGGTTGACCACTCCCTTCTTCTCCGGATCCTGGAATCCCTCGGCATCACCCACCTTGCCCTCTCTTGGATCTCCTCATACCTAGCAGACCGGACCTTCAGTGTCTCCCACTCCCACACCTCCTCCTCGCCCTACCCCCTTTCTGTCGGAGTTCCCAAAGGTTCGGTCCTGGGACCACTACTTTTCTCCATATACACTCTCGGCCTAGGGCAACTCATTGAGTCCCACGGCCTCCAGTACCACCTCTACGCCGACGACACCCAAATCTACTTGTCCGGCCCCGACATCACCTCCCTACTCTCCAAAATCCCACAATGCCTTTCCACCATCTCAACCTTTTTCTCTGCTCGCTTCCTTAAACTCAACATGGACAAAACTGAATTCATAGTCTTCCCCCCAAGAAATTCCCCTCCACTTCCCAACCTATCCATCTGTGTCAATGACTGCGCTTCTCCCCAGTCTCCCAAGCCAAGTGCCTCGGGGTAATCCTTGACTCCTCCCTATCCTTTAAGCCCCACATCGAAGCCATCTCCACATCCCTCCGGCTCCACCTTAGAAACATCTCACGGATCCGCTCCTTTCTTACCCACGACACCGCTAAAACACTTATTCATGCCCTCATCATCTCCCGCCTTGACTACTGCAACCTCCTTCTCACTAGCCTCCCATCCAACTCCCTCACACCTCTCCAATCTATCCTCAATTCTGCTGCCCGACTAATCCATCTGTCCCCCCGCTACTCCCGTCTCCCCCCTCTGCCAAGCCCTTCACTGGCTCCCCGCCTCCAAGAGATCCCAGTTCAAAACACTAACCATGGCATACAAAGCGATACACAACCTGTCCCCACCATACATCTCCGCCCTGGTCTCCCGATACCTACCCTCACGCAACCTCCGTTCCTCCCAAGAACTCCTCCTCTGCTCCCCCCTCATCTCCTCCTCGCACAATCGCGTTCAGGACTTTGCCCGGGCATCTGCCAAACTCTGGAACTCCCTGCCCCAACACGTCAGACACTCTGCAACCCTGAGAAGCTTCAAGTGTCACCTGAAGACTCACCTATTCCGTCAAGCCTACAACCTGCCATGAGACCCAGGTGACCGCCCCATAATTAACACTCCCCCAGCCTACCGTATCCCCACCCGCCCCTCGTAGACTGTGAGCCCTTGTGGACAGGGTCCCCTCCCTTCCTGTACCTATATATCCTGATTGTCTAGAGTTATTGTAATTGTGCTTGTCTCCCCTATCCCCATGGAACTTAATGGCGCTATATAAATAAATAATAATAATAATAATAAGTAGGTTTTTGAGTAGCATAAAATACTGCAAAGACCCTGATTCCACAGATGTGTTAATTATTAGGCTGCACATTGTAGATTCAACAAAAACAGAGTTTTAGCTGAAAGAAAATATTACTGCCACACTAAATCTTGTGTGCCATGCAATCAGACTAAAATGTGTAACCATGCCCCTACCAATGATTAGCAGGTTTACAATGCACAGGGTACAGAACATTTAGTGGCTGATATTTTTGTCCATTCTTGTTTGCAAAATAACTCTAGCTTAGGCTGGCTTCACACTTGCGGACCCTCCGCAGCGTCCTGCGGAGAAGATCCGCAAGCTGACCGCAGCCCCTATGTTTATAATGGGAATGCACGGTGCTGCGCAGGTCTGCGCATGACCGTGCGCTCCCATTCACTGCAATATGTGATTTGTATGCAGGCGGATGCCCGCGCACAAATCACACACTCTCGTCCGCACCAGGAACCCAACCATGTCGTTAGTGAGATTGGATGAAGGTGTCCATGAACAACAATTTTCAAGTCTTGTCACAGATTCTTAATGGGATTTAGGTCTCTACTTTGACAGGCAGGGCCATTCAAACACGTGGAAGTGTATCCAGTGTTCTCTGACCTTGAGAAGGGTACCTGAGTGGCTGCTAAGTCTTCTCCAGAGCCTCAGGTGGGGATCTTAGGATTGTGCTGGTAGGTAGTCATGAGGGGGAACTCCAGGGGATCTCGGTACATCAACAACTGGTCCCAGAAGTCAGGGATGTAGGCAGGGAGAGTCTCTGGTAAGGTGCTGGCCGGACAGCTGGATGCAATCAGGTGCAGGCTCTGGGTATGGCAGCAGGACTGGTACACATGATGTGGCAGCAGGACTGGAAAAATTGGTACGGCAGCACATTGTGTACAGATAGTATGACAGCAGGACTGGTCCAGATGGTACGACATCAGGCTGGACCAGACAGTTGTTTGCGGGTCAGCGGAACTGGAAACGGATAAGGATTAGGCAAGGCATGGACATAGGATACAGCAAGGGAACTTGTGAGTAGGTTCACCTTCCAGCAGGATAATGACCATAAACATACTGCCAGAACTACAATGGAATGAAATAGATCAAATCATATTCATATGTTTGAATGGTCGTCACAATCCACAAATAAATTCCATTGAGAATCCGTTGTAAGACTTGAAAATTGCTGTTCACAGACTCTCCATTCAATCTCATTGAGCTAGAGCTATTTTGCAAACAAGAATGGGCAAAAATGTAAGCCTCTAGATCAGGGGTCTCAAACTCGCGGCCCCCGGGCCGCATGCGGCCCGCCACGCTCCCCAGTGCGGCCCGGGGCACCATGAAAGAAAAAAGCATGCCCGGGCTCATTATACATGGAGCCGCCGCGGTACCGCTTTATTGTGACTTCCGGGTACCGGCGGCTCAAACAAGCGCCTTCGCGCCTGTACATTCATGCAAGCAAGCGGCCGGTGGACCAATCAGAAGCCTCCTGTGACGTCACAGGAGGCTTCTGATTGGTCCGCCGGCCGCCTGCTTTCATGAATGCACAGGCGTGAATGCGCTTGTTTGTTTTCTTCCGGGTACCGCCGGCTCAGCTCACAGTAATGCGGTACCGCGGCGGCTGCATGTATAATGAGCCCGGGGCATTAATGAAACAGGCTGACCGGGCTCTCAGTTTGCGGTCGCAGCTGCTGCCCCCTGTGACAGCGGGAGCACAGCGGTAAGTGATCACCGGAGCTGATAGCCAGCCCCCCCCCTGCTCCTCTCCCGGCCAGAGCTGACAGTAAACGCCCCCTCCCCCTCCACTGCTCCCAATCCAGCTGGAGCTGACAGTACATGGCCTTTCCCCAACCCCCCTTCCCCTGCTCCTCACCCGGCCAGCAAAAAGACCCTCACTTCAAAACCCCTCCTGCTCCTCATCACCTGCCACCTCAGGGCTGACAGGGTCATACCACCTCCCGGATTAAGTTCAGCCAGCCAGCCCCTGATCAGGTGTGTGAGAGAGAGAGAGTGTGTGTATGTGTGAGTGCATTTGTGTGTATATGTGAGTGAGTGTGTGTATATGTGAGTGAGTGTGTGTATATGTGAGTGTGTGTGTATTGTGTGTATATGTGAGTGTGTGTTTGTGTGTATGTGAGTGTATTGTGTGTTATGTGAGTGTGTGTATGTGTATAACAGTGAGTGTGTGTATTTGTGTGTATATGTGAGTGTGTATTTGTGTGTATGTGAGTGTATTTGTGTGTATGTGAGTGTGTGTATGTGTATAACAGTGAGTGTGTGTATTTGTGTGTATATGTGAGTGTGTGTGTGTGTGTATTTGTGTGTATATGTGAGTGTGTGTGTAGTATTTGTGTGTATATGTGAGTGTGTGTGTGTGTATTTGTGTGTATATGTGAGTGTATTTGTGTGTTATGTGAGTGTGTATTTGTGTGTATGTGAGTGTATTTTGTGTGTATATGTGAGTGTGTGTGTATTTGTGTGTATATGTGAGTGAGTGTGTGTGTGTTGTGTGTGTGTGTGTGTGTATATGTGAGTGTGTGTATTTGTGTGTATATGTGAGTGAGTGTGTGAGTGTATTTGTGTGTATATGTGAGTGAGTGTGTGAGTGTATTTGTGTGTATATGTGAGTGAGTGTGTGCATTTGTGTGTATATGTGAGTGTGTGTGTATGTGTATATGTGAGTGAGTGTGTATGTGTGTGTATTTGTGTGTATATGTGAGTGAGTGTGTGTATATGTGAGTGAGTGTATATGTGTGAGTATTTGTGTATATATGTGAGTGTGTGAGTGTATGTGTGTGTGAATATTTCTGAGTGAGTGTGTATATGAGTGAGTGTGTATATGTGTGAGTGTGTATATGTGTGTGCGTGTATTCCCGAGCCGCCTGAGCAGCACATCGCCGGCGGCTGCTGGGTGCAGGCTGGTGCTGGCCGCCGGGTGCTAGCCGGTGCCGGCTGCTGCCAGCAAGCAGAAGACTGGGAGCCACAGAGGAAGAAGCTGCTGGAAAGAGAAGAGTGGAGTCAGGTAAGGCGCTGTTACAGCCGAAGATAGCAGCCTGGGGGGGAGGGGAACGTGACCGCTGAAAGTGCCTAGGGCGGCAGGAGCTCCAAATATGGCCCTATGTAAGTGTGTCAATGTGTGAGTGTGTGTATGTATGTGAGTGTGTGTGAATGTGCGGGTGTGTATATATGGGCTTGTCCACGCACCTGCGCTCTTAGTATTTTCAGCAGACGCGGTCCCTGGTTACCTGATGTGTATCGTGGTAACCAGTTCATACAGCAGGCTGTATAGAGTGCGCTTATCCAGAGCGCACAGGGAAACACAGCAAGCAGCGTTTCCCTGTGCGCTCGGGATAAGCGGACAGTGGGCAGCCTGCTGTATGAACTGGTTACCACGATACACATCGGGTAACCAGGGACAGCGTCTGCTGAAAGCGGCCGCATACACGCACCTGCGCTTCTCTGTCAAAGCCTAAGTATTTAGCGCAGAAGCACTAAATACTAAGAGCGCAGGTGCGTGGACAAGCCCTATGTGAGTGTGTGTGTGAGCGAGAGAACAAAAAGAACAGAGACCAGGACATTACTACAGGATGACCAGGGAGGAACATTACTTCAAGAAGGGGACCAGGATTGGGACATTACTACAAGACGGGGACCAGTTTGGGGGACATTAATATACAATGGGGACCAGTATGGGGACATTACTACATAAAGTAGATTAGGGTGGGGACATTACTACAAGAAGATCAGAATTTGTACTTTACTAGATTGAGCAAAAAATTCTGGTATTGCTAAAATGTCACTTAGGGCACCGTTACACGTCGCAACATTGCATGCAATTTCACTGGCAATTTGCTGGTTGCAGTGAAATCATGGACACATTGTTCTATATTCTTGCTGTGTACAAATGTAACAATGTGTCCATGATTTCACTGCAACCAGCAAATTGCCTGTGAAATTGCATGCAATGTTGCGACGTGTAACGGTACCCTTAAGGTGCTGTCACACGCGGCGATCTGGCCTCCGATGTCAGAAGCGATGTGCGGGTGCCCGCTCGCTTCCGACATCGCAGGCCAGCTGTCACACGGCACGACGTTGCCGGTGACGTGGCGGCGATGTGGGCGGAGCCATCGCTCGCTGGGCTGGGCTCAGCCCAGCGAGCGATGGCTCAGAAACACTGCGATATAGGCTGGATCGCACCGCCAACAGTGTCAGACGGCGCGATCCAGCCTAATCGCTGGTCACAGGTTGACAGGTTTATGAACATGTTCATAAACCTGTCAACCTGCGACCAGCGATAATTTGCAGTTGCGTCGCGCTGTCACACAGCGCGACGCACTTGCAATGTCGCCCGCGACATCGCTGTGACGTCACTTTTCGGCGATGTCGCGGGCGAAATCGCCACGTGTGACCCCACCTTTAGTCCTACAAGCAATGCGGCCCCCGATATCAATTTTTTTTCTACGTGCGGCCCACCAACCCAACTGAGTTTGAGACCCCTGCTCTAGATGTCAAAAGCTGGTACAGACAAACCTCAAAAGATGTATTCTTTGGATTTTATGATGCTGTTTAATGCCCAAAGTTCTTAAAAAAAAAAACTCTGAGGCCTTCACAGAATAGCTGTAGTTATACTGACAATAAATTTCATACAGGTGCACTCAATTTACTAACTTGGTGACTTCTAAAGGCGATTGGTCACTCAGGATTTTATTTAGGGGTATCATACTACAGTGGGCTAAATACAAATTCACCTCACAATTTTCAGATTATATTTTTTTTTTAAATAGTCAGAAAACCATGTATCATTTCCTTGTGTACACTTCACAAATACTTGCTACTTAGTGTTGGTAAGTCATATAAACTCAAAATAAAATACATTTAGTTTGTGGGTGTAACATGAAAATATGTACAGGCTATGTGTACTTTTTAAACGCACGGTATATATTCAAAGTCAAAGGGTTGATTGCATTCCTCTAATGTTTGTAAATTGATTTCAAACATTTTCATGAAAAAAGGTAAAAAAAACAATGTCTTACCCATTTCCAATTTATCGATGTGTGGAGTAAAAGTTCCATTTGCGTAGATTTTAATCATCATGTAAATATAATTCTTATTACAGAGACTTGACTGAAAAGAGTCCATTACTAGGTCCTTTGACACCGGTGTATATGGCTTAACTACTTCGATACCTGAAACAAATACATGTACAGCAATTACAATATTGTTAAAATCCAAACAGGCTTAAAGTTTCCTGAAATACTCAAAGCAGCTTCCTGCTATTGAAAATAACAGGCTACTAAAAATATAGGCTTTGTAAATATTGTTGGAACAATGAGGTCTGGGGAACTTGCTATGTACCTTATGGAGAGGAGTTTGCCTGCAACCATAAGAAGACAGTTAAGTAGGTAAGAAGATTTAAAGCCGCATCCCTCCTCTAGGAAATATGCAAATTTGCACTTCTGTAAGGAAGTGGATGAACTCCAGCGCCACCTTTAGGTAGCTCCTCAAAGTCACAGACAAATCCCTAGTCATATTAAAAGGTTTGTCAGAAAGCGATTATGACTTTAAGGAGCTACCTAAAGGTGGCGCTGGAGTTCATTCATTTTCTTACTGAAGTGCAAAGTTGGAACAATGAGAAATTGCTGATAAACGTTGAACCCTTCTAACTTCCTAACTGTTGAACCCTTCTAACTTCCTAACTAAAGAATTATGTTTAAAAAACTTTGCTGATGTAAAGAAAATGTGGAGAATGTTATTAATTAACTATTTGGTGTGATATAACCAGGGCTGTGGAGTTGGTATGTCAAATCACCGACTCTGACTCCAACTCCTCCATACATGGCTCATGATTAAGTGATACATTTATTGAAGTACAATGTGAACATCAGGATTTAATCATTATTACGATATAATAATCAAGATATTTAGATAGAACATAAAAAATTATTCATAATAATATTAAGCACATTCTGCACTGAACTACTGTAACCAATTTAGTATATATTTTAGGAGTCCAAAACAACAATTCCACAGCCTTGGATATAACAATCTGGTTTAAGCACTGTGACGAACCTGCCAAAGGACCTGGCAGCTCTCTAGTGCCTCCTTATACTCAGGACAGTCAGGGAACTGACTGAGGATAAGAGTGGTACTGCAGCTGTCCTGTCAGTGCTGGTTTATTAAGGTGCCTTCAGTGACAGTGGTACATACCTTACAGTCCCAGAACAGAAGAACATATAATAACCACCACCCTGTCAATGATAGGGGTCCTGAATAACACAAGCACAAATTGCTGCCACCAGTTTTTTGTTCGATATAAGCCTGGTCTATGATCGGGATTATATCATGGCCATAAACCAACCCAGGTAGCGTATAATGTTAAACGATCACACAGACGTGGGAATTTCGTGATTGAGATAAAAGAGGCACCCAAGATTAAATTATTTAAAGGGAACCAACCAGCAGGTTTTAGGGCTATAAAGTGAAGCCAGTGCCTTACAGGCACTGAGATACTGATTGCAATCATAATTTTACTTCAATGATTATATGTATGATTGCAGAGAAATCTGTTATCAAACATCAGAAAATCTGTGCAGCAGGGGCATGGAGTGTGCAGCACATTAGCATATGAGGGGATGGGTTTATTTGTATTACTCCCTTACTTGTTCTAAGCCAAACCCTCCTCCCTCCCTCTCGCCCTCCATCTCCCTGCTTATGATCATCACAAGCTGTAGAAGACTCCACCCTCCAGTCTCTGTGTCCTGATCTGTCTCCTCTCACAGACCGGGACAGATCACAGATGACAATAGTGGGGATCTGTCCATGGAGCATGTTGTGAGTTTTAGTGTCACTGGCTCAGGATCTGCTGATCGAGAGACACTAAGGGTACCGTTACACGAAGCAATATTGCTTGCAATTTCACTGGCAATTTGCTGACTCATGTCAAATCATGGACAAATTGTTCCATTTTGTACACAACAACAAAATAGAACAATGTGTCCATGATTTCACTGCAACCAGCAAATTGCCAGTGAAATTGCAAGCAATGTTGCCACGTGTGACGGTACCTTTAGATTCACAAGCATGCTCCATGGCACAGTCTGTAGATCCAGATATACTACAACTCCCAGCATGCTCCATCACGTAGTCTGCAGCTTCAGAGACACTACAGCCCTCATCATGCTCAATCACACAATCTGCAAATCCAGAGACACTACAACCCCCAGTATGCTCCATCAAGCAGCCTGCAGACCCAGAGACACTACGCCCCCCAGCAAAAGCAGGAGATGGGGGAGATGGAGGGACGAAAGTGGGAGGGTGCAGTGATGAGTTGGGGCACACAGGACCTGCCTCATAGAGTGACAGAGAGGGAATGAGTAGGGAGGAGAAAAAGGATTGGCTTAGAGCAGACAGGGGAGTTATAAAAAGAAACCCAACCCCTCTTATGGTAAAGTGCTGTACACTCCGTCCCAGTGCTGCACAGATTTTCTGATGTTTGATAACCGTTTTCTCTGCAATCATACATGGAATAAATGAAGAAGAGGTTTAATTGCACTCAATATCCCAGTGCCTGGTTGCTGGTTGGTTCCCTTTACTCACTGTAGGGGCACACTAGAATAATAAATATAGATGAGTTATACAGATATTACAGATGTTACAGTCAGTTATGCAAATAAAAGATAAATGGAACACGAACATATATACTGACAAATGTAGTTCAGGTACCAGTTCCCTTGCAGCTGGTGGCCACACAGAGGGTCCAAAAGGAGCTGTTCTGGTCTCATTGGATTCTGCAGGTTTTTAAGACCAAATATGGCTTCCCTAGCTGACTCCTAGTCGTTGTTCTGCATATCTTCTTAATGCCTGGTGCTAGATTGAGATGTATAGTATGTGGGCTTGCAAAAGGGCCTCATGAGTCCAGTGATATGCCCGGTATGCGTGGGGGCATTCATATTTTATTTTAATAAGCCGGTCCCTCTCAGTCTGCTTTAGCTGTCAGGGTTTTGCAGGTTTCCATTCCCCATTTCCTCTGGTTTTGGGATGGACAATAGATTTCTGTCTTGAGTGGCTATTCACAGCAGGCTAGTTATGAACCCTTTGTCAAGAACCGTTTGGCTAGGAAGGTTAGATCGTGGAGTTAATTAACACACTATTTTGCAAACAACTAGCCCATATTGCCTTGGAGAGGAGACAAAAGTGACAACCTGAATCAAAAATTGACAGCTATAGAAAAATTGAGATTTTAGCTTGATTAAATACGCCAGAATATATCCCTCTTTCCTCACAAGCACATCCCTTTTTTTTTTTTTTTTAAATAATAGATCGCCGGTGTGCTCTCAGGAAGTGACTATTTAAACTGACCCCTGATGCCATTCCTAATGCCATAAGAAAAAAGTGTTTGACGCACCAGAAACTTGTCGGTGTAATTTTTATGGTTCTAAGGCGATATTGAAACTATGAGGAATTTTAATATGTAATAATAAAGAAGATTTTAATGTCAGTGGGGCTGGATTTCTCTTCCTTGCATTCAGTTTCTGGTGTTTTGGCAGTAACACTATCCGTGCTCTGGACATAAATAAACTTAGGCATTATTGATGAGCTGGACCTTGTTTCTTTAAAGGGATCCTGACCTCACAAAATGTGCCGCCAGCCTCTATATACCTGTCCCTGCACCAAATTAATAGATTTCTAGGCATCTCTTTCTGCTTGTAAAGCGATATAGTAAACTTTAGATAAGTTGTTATCATACCTTATAATCTGCGGCTTCTCATTATTTAAGAAGCCGCAAAAGGTGTTCCTTTCTGGGCCTCCCCGCCGCCTGCTTTGTAATTATTCACACCCCTATGGGCGTGCTACAGAGCAGGGACACTGCTCATCATGTAAGGGGCGGTAAAGCCGATATGACGCTATTCGCGTCATATCCGGCTTTACCACGTCAGTACACCCATCGCACATATGCACTCCGCATCGCTAGGGGTGTACTGATGTGTAAAGCCGGATATGACGCGAATAGCGTCATATCGGCTTTACCGCCTCTTACATGACGAGCAGTGTCCTTGCTCTGTAGCACGCCCATAGGGGTGTGAATAATTACAAAGCAGGCGGTGGGGAGGCCCAGAAAGGAACACCTTTTGCGGCTTCTTAAATAATGAGAAGCCGCAGATTATAAGGTATGATAACAACTTATCTAAAGTTTACTATATCGCTTTACAAGCAGAAAGAGATGCCTAGAAATCTATTAATATGGTGCAGGGACAGGTATATAGAGGCTGGGGCACATTTTGCGAGGTCAGGATCTTTTTAAGTTTATATTTTACACAGCATGCCAACTTTTTTGAATGGGGGTTGTATTGATACACTTTATATAACTGCATGCAATAGAAGCAAACACAGCACTACATCGTGACCACATTGGATTGTTATTCATTCTGGAACACAGTGCATAGCTCCTGAAATTCCTAACAAGTACTGTACTTAAAAATGGTGACTAATCTTAGAATGATTTTTACAGAAAGCAGTGATGCTTGCTAGAAAATAATTCATCAAAGTAAACCACAAAATTAATGTGTAGTCTTCCATAATGCTAGCACCAATAAAATGTAAATTAACTCAATGTTCCAAATTACAATTACAGAGCTAAGGAAGCTTGATTTAATTAGTAGATTAAGGTTTAGTAAAGACAAACAGTAAGTATCAAATGCTGCCTGTGTTTTTCCATCATTCAATATTTTTCATTGTTCTGTAAAAATATAAATGATATAAAGATTTTTTTACCTATGTTCTGCCATTTAGTGCAGCTAATGGTATTAATTGTGTTATACCAGTTACGACCCATAGAGGTCACTAGATACCTATGTATTATGTTTCCCTTACTTAAGAAGGATGTCTCCTTTAACAAAATGAGTCATATAGAAAGGAACGCCCCTACTCCTCTGTTATGAAGGAGACAGCAGACATTTTCCTGCTCCAGGCATCCTGAGGAGACATGAATCTTTAGCTCCTTCCCTTCTACGTACAAATCTCTTCACCTGTCATGAGATGATCTCCATAAGAGAAAATTCCAATACATGTTTTGTATAGAATCTGTGTAAGCAAGTTATGATCCAGTCACTGTTACAGAAAAACTGTGAGATAGGAGAAATGCTTTACCATGTAATTCTCCATGTTAGCTTGTTTGCATTGTACGTAGATAAAGGTATTTCTGTATAGAATACTTTAAAGCAGAGGTCCCCAACTCCAGTCCTCAAGGCCCACCAACGGTCCAGGTTTTCATTATTTCCTTAGAAATTTGACAGTTAGTAATTCAATCTCATGCACAGGTGGTGATTCCAATTGTCAAATGCAAAGGAAATCCTGAAAATATGCACTGGTGGTGGGCCTTGAGGCCTGGAGTTGGGGACCTCTGCTTTAAAGTGAAGTGTATTGTGTTGAGATACACCACTCAGTTAATGCCTTTTGCACTGTATGCAGATAGATGCGCTCTGTATTAGAATAGATCCTGCTGCAGTGACCCTTACCCCAGTTATTCATGTTAACTGTAACCTGTGTTATAACTATGTCAGTGTTGGTTTCTTTAACGCACCCAGTACTGACTTCGTTTATTCTGTACTTCTGTTATAGTTTTTACCAATCAAGTTCACTTCATCACAATAAATTCAGACTACAGAACCTCTTCAGTCTTATTTACTGCAAAGTGGACGAGGGTTAGCTGTAAGCGGAAATCCACAGCCTCATGCGTGGACGGAAGTGGAACAACCTACCTTCAATTGTTAACTTGAGGTAAACATGATGACCCACTGGAACCTGAAGATGACAGCAACGAGGTAGTTCAAAGCAAAATATTTTGGTATTGTGATTTATGGCTGTTTTTGAAGCTAATCTGCATTTCCTATAATAAAGATCTATGGGAAACAATTACAAAAAGCACATAAGAGGAAAAATACTTCTTATTTTCATATAAACATTCAAACTTAGAAGGATGATAATTCATATATACAATGATAAAATTTGAATTTTCAGCTGTTTGCAATAAACCAAAGAACAATTTAACCCCTCCACTCCTGAACGATTTACCAATTTTCATTTTCATTTTTCGCTCCCCTTCTTCTAAGAGCCATAACTTTTTTGTTTTTCTGTCAATATAGACATATGATATTTTTTCAGGACAAGTTGCAATTTTAAATTACATAATTTATCTTACCATACAGTGTACTGGAAAACAGGAAACAAAATTCTGAGTGCAATGAAGTTGCTAAAAGATGTGCAATTACACAATTACTCTTTTTTATTCATCATGTTTACTATTTAGCCAAATTGGTGTGTCAGTATGATGCTGTGGGTCGATACGAGTTTGTAGATAACAAACATGTATACTCGTATTTTTATATAAGTAGTGAAAAAAATTCAAGTTTTTAAAGAAAAAGTTGTGCTTTTGGCACCATTTTCCGCGACCTGTAGTGTTTTCATTTTTCGATATCTGGAACTGTGTGACAGATTAATTTTTGCGTCTTCAGCTGATGTTGTAATGATACCATTTTTGGGTGTATGCGCTGTTTTGATCGCCCATTATTGCATTTTATTGCAATGTTGTAGCTGCCCAAAAATGTAATTTTGTCGTTTTGACTTTTTTTCTGTTACACAGTTTACAGATCTGATTGATTGATTATATATATTGATGGATTGGGCATTTATGAACATCGCAATACCAAATATTTAAGGAAAAAATGGCGTGCACACAGACTTATTTCACAGCGGAGGTGCAGACAGACGGCAGCAAGGGCTCCCACAGTCAATGATATATAGTAACAAAGTCGCACACTCCTTTAGTTTCTGTGTTTGCTTTTTTATTCAAGAAAATGGTGGAAAGGAGCAACATACAGGTGGGCAATGTTTCGACCAAACCCTTGGTCTTTATCAAGCCTGTTGCTTTCCGTCTGTATGGTATGGTGTAGATCTAGTGGGCAGTTTTAGTCAGGAGCCTGCCAGGCAGCTGATAGTATCAACCTTGAGGACATGAGGTGATACACCACACTTGTCTATGCAACCTGGAACCTATTGAAATATATACAAGGTTGATACTATCAGCTGCCTGGCAGGCTCCTGACTAAAACTGTCCACTAGATCTACACCATACCATACAGACGGAAAGCAACAGGCTTGATAAAGACCAAGGGTTTGGTTGAAACGTTGCCCACCTGTATGTTGCTCCTTTGCACCATTTTCTTGAATAAAGAAAGCAAACACAGAAACTAAAGGAGTGTGCGACTTTGTTACTATATAGCAATAACAAATATGTGTATTTATTTTCACTGTTTTATTTCCAATTGGGAAAAAAGGGGGTGATTTGAACTGTTATTTGTTTTTTCAGATTTTTTAAAACTTTCTTTTTACTTTATTTTACTTGGCCTCTCAGGGTGCCTCAGCACTGCACCGTGTATTTGCTTCTCCTGTTCACAGCTATGATGATCCACAGCTCTGAACAGGGAAAATTATTACCTTCTGTGAGCGACATTGTTGGCGCATCGGTTACAGGAAATGAGAAATGACAGCGTCTGCAGTTACCAGCTGACTCCGCGCTGTCACGGAAACCTGTCAACACCCTGTGATCGTATCAAGGGGCTGCTAATACCGGTAGGGGATAAGGTGATCACTTACCACAGCAGATTCACTCAGGTCACGCCCTCTGTGAGAAAGGAGGTTGCTAGTGATTGGGGCTGGTGTCTTGCATTCATGATGCCTTCATTTATAACCTGGGCAAAGCTGCACACAGCACTGAGTGTAATGGTCTCCAGACCTGAATCTGCTGTGTTAAGAATAGTAATATTCTATTTGTGTCCTTTGCTCACTTTAGATATGAATTTAGTTGATAGGACTTATGAGATGTGGGGAGCCGTGTAGTGGCTCACAAGCTAAAGTGTTTTGGACCAAAAGACAAACCAATACCCCACAATTTGTTATATGATAAGGTGAACACTGCCGCAATGCCTTAGATAGTGCTGTCAGTCTCTGTCAGCGCAATCTAAGGGGTTAAAAGTGCCGAGTAGATTGCTGATCCACTCGGTGCCATTAGCTGCACATGTCAGCTGATCAGATTACCCAACATGTGCAGGGGATTGTGCCAGCTGAGTGTATGAGCTTGCATCAAAGGGGAGGGGAAGTTGGCAAGGAACATATCACTACGTTCCTGGTCGTGCAGGAGTTGGGTTGTCGACTACCTGGACAACCCCATCTCATTATCCATGTTCACCACCATAAACATAAAAAAGCTTACAATCGCCTCTGTGCTGGCACGGTTCCAACAGTGTTAGAACTTGCATTTCCGAGGTCCTCGTGGCATTGTTACGACATGAGAGGCCTATGCCTAATCAGCCCCTGGCAACAATGTCATGTGAGTTACAGGAACACAAGTTCCAACACCACTAGAAACAAGCCAGCAACAGCAGTGAGTGTGAACTTTATCACTCCTATGGGAGTGCACATGGGAGACTGTGTGTGAATCTATATATGTTTATCTATTTAGTAATATATATATATACACACACCATATACAGTGGGGGGCTTACACGTGTGGCATCTCATGCAAAGTGGCATTGAATGCTAAGTGGATGCAGTTATTTCATGGCAGTTGACTAACATTCGTCCTCTCTTCTCTTCTCTTCATACAGGTAATATTCCAAAACTGCTTGCTGTCAACTACTTGTACTCAAGCCATTGTAACAGTGCATGTTAAATATACCTGTGATTGCTGCATTGATCTACATAGCATGAGCTTGAATCACATAGTGTAATTGTAATATTCCAAAACTGCTTGCTGTCAACTACTTGTACTCAAGCCATTGTAACAGTGCATGTTAAATATACCTGTGATTGCTGCATTGATCTACATAGCATGAGCTTGAATCACATAGTGTAATGGTAATATTCCAAAACTGCACTTATTGCAATGTTTCTTGTGTCCTCTGTGTGCCTGTATGCATTCCTCACTCACCAGTATATGACAATTTGCCACATTTGT
The DNA here is from genome assembly GCA_033576535.1 of Allobates femoralis. Taxonomy (NCBI): domain Eukaryota; kingdom Metazoa; phylum Chordata; class Amphibia; order Anura; family Aromobatidae; genus Allobates; species Allobates femoralis. The sequence continues at coordinate 267,097,551 of JARQOC010000001.1, read as the reverse complement.
AAATTTTATCTCGTTGGAGGTGTTATAGTGTAGAGGAAGTGTTGTCTAATGTCTGTGGCCTTTCATCCTTTCACCCCTGCTGTTTCTTGTAGTTGTTAATTACCTGAAACCATGTTTCCTCCCACATTCCCCTCACCTGAATCTGGTAGTGTGTCCTATAAATTTAGTTCATTCCTAAGGGGTACACGAGTGGGGGGCTTACACGTGTGGCATCTCATGCAAAGTGGCATTGAATGCTAAGTGGATGCAGTTATTTCATGGCAGTTGGACTAACATTCGTCCTCTCTTCTCTTCTCTTCATACAGGTAATATTCCAAAACTGCTTGCTGTCAACTACTTGTACTCAAGCCATTGTAACAGTGCATGTTAAATATACCTGTGATTGCTGCATTGATCTACATAGCATGAGCTTGAATCACATAGTGTAATTGTAATATTCCAAAACTGCTTGCTGTCAACTACTTGTACTCAAGCCATTGTAACAGTGCATGTTAAATATACCTGTGATTGCTGCATTGATCTACATAGCATGAGCTTGAATCACATAGTGTAATGGTAATATTCCAAAACTGCACTTATTGCAATGTTTCTTGTGTCCTCTGTGTGCCTGTATGCATTCCTCACTCACCAGTATATGACAATTTGCCACATTTGTAAATTTTATCTCGTTGGAGGTGTTATAGTGTAGAGGAAGTGTTGTCTAATGTCTGTGGCCTTTCATCCTTTCACCCCTGCTGTTTCTTGTAGTTGTTAATTACCTGAACCATGTTTCCTCCCATTCCCCTCACCTGAATCTGTAGTGTGTCTATAAATTTAGTTCATTCCTAAGGGGTACACGAGTGGGGGGCTTACACGTGTGGCATCTCATCAAAGTGCATTGAATGCTAGTGGAGGTTATTTCATGGCAGTTGACTAACATTGTCCTCTTTCTCTTCTCTTCATCGGTATATTCCAAAACTGCTTGCTGTCAACTACTTGTACTCAAGCCATTGTAACATGCATGTTAAATTACTGGATTGCTGCATTGATCTACATGATGAGCTTGAATCACATAGTGTAATTGTAATATTCCAAAATGCTTGCTGTCAACTACTTGTACTCAAGCATTGTAACAGTGCATGTTAATATACCTGTGATTGCTGCATTGATCTACATAGCATGAGCTTGAATCACATAGTGTAATGGTAATATTCCAAAACTGCACTTATTGCAATGTTTCTTGTGTCCTCTGTGTGCCTGTATGCATTCCTCACTCACCAGTATATGACAATTTGCCACATTTGTAAATTTTATCTCGTTGGAGGTGTTATAGTGTAGAGGAAGTGTTGTCTAATGTCTGTGGCCTTTCATCCTTTCACCTGCTGTTTCTTGTAGTTGTTAATTACCTGAAACCATGTTCCTCCACATTCCCCTCACCTGAATCTGGTAGTGTGTCCTATAATTTGTTCATTCCTAAGGTACACGAGTGGGGGGTTACACGTGTGGCATTCATGCAAAGTGGCATTGAATGCTTATGCAGTTTTTATGGCAGTTGACTAACATTCTCCCTCTTCTCTCCTCATACAGGTAATATCCAAAACTGCTGCTGTCACTACTTGTACTCAAGCCATTGTAACAGTGCATGTTAAATATACCTGTGATTGCTGCATTGACTACATAGCTGAGCTTATCACATAGTTAATGTAATATCAAAACTGCTTGCTGTCAACTACTTGTACTCAAGCCATTGTAACAGTGCATGTTAAATATACTGTGATTGCTGCATTGATCTACATAGCATGAGCTTGAATCACTAGTGTAATGGTAATATTCCAAAACTGACTTATGCAAGTTCTTGTGTCCTCTGTGTGCCTGTATGCATTCCTCATCCCGTATATGACAATTGCACATTTGTAAATTTTATCTCGTTGAGGTTTAATTAAGGAAGTGTTGTCTAATGTCTGTGGCCTTTCATCTTTCACCCTGCTGTTTCTTGTAGTTGTAATTACTGAAACCATGTTTCCTCCACATCCCCTCACCTGAATCTGGTATGTGTCCATAATTTAGTCATTCCTAAGGGTACACGAGTGGGGGCTTACACGTGTGGCTCTCATGCAGTGCATTGAATGCTAAGTGTGGTTATTTCATGGCAGTTGACTAACATGTCCTCTCTTCCTTCCTATACAGGTAATATTCCAAAACGCTTGCGTCACTACTTACTCACTGAACATGCATTAAATATACCTTATTCTGCATTGATCTACATGCTCTTGTCACTGTTAATGTAATATTCCAAAACTGCTTGCTGTCAACTACTTGTACTCAAGCCATTGTAACAGTGCATGTTAAATATACCTGTGATTGCTGCATTGATCTACATAGCATGAGCTTGAATCACATAGTGTAATGTAATATTCAAAACTGCACTTATTGCAATGTTTCTTGTGTCCTCTGTGTGCTGTATGCATTCCTCACTCACAGTATATGACAATTTGCCACATTTGTAAATTTTATCTCGTTGGAGGTGTTATAGTGTAGAGGAAGTGTTGTCTAATGTCTGTGGCCTTTCATCCTTTCACCCCTGCTGTTTCTTGTAGTTGTTAATTACCTGAAACCATGTTTCCTCCACATTCCCCTCACCTGAATCTGGTAGTGTGTCCTATAAATTAGTTCATTCCTAAGGGGTACACGAGTGGGGGCTTACACGTGTGGCATCTCATGCAAAGTGGCATTGAATGCTAAGGGATGCAGTTATTTCATGGCAGTTGACTAACATTCGTCCTCTCTTCTCTTCTCTTCATACAGGTAATATTCCAAAACTGCTTGCTGTCAACTACTTGTACTCAGCCATTGTAACAGTGCATGTTAAATATACCTGTGATTGCTGCATTGATCTACATAGCATGAGCTTGAATCACATAGTGTAATTGTAATATTCCAAACTGCTTGCTGTCAACTACTTGTACTCAAGCCATTGTAACAGTGCATGTTAAATATACCTGTGATTGCTGCATTGATCTACATAGCATGAGCTTGAATCACATAGTGTAATGGTAATATTCCAAAACTGCACTTATTGCAATGTTTCTTGTGTCCTCTGTGTGCCTGTATGCATTCCTCACTCACCAGTATATGACAATTTGCCACATTTGTAAATTTTATCTCGTTGAGGTGTTATAGTGTAGAGAAGTGTTGTCTAATGTCTGTGGCCTTTCATCCTTTCACCCCTGCTGTTTCTTGTAGTTGTTAATTACCTGAAACCATGTTCCTCCACATTCCCTCACCTGAATCTGGTAGTGTGTCCTATAAATTTAGTTCATTCTAAGGGTACACGAGTGGGGGCTTACACGTGTGGCATCTCATGCAAAGTGGCATTGATGTAAGTGATGCAGTTATTTCATGGCAGTTGATAACATTCGTCCTCTCTTCTCTTCTCTCATACAGGTAATATTCAAAACTGCTGCTGTCAACTACTTGTACTCAAGCCATTGTAACAGTGCATGTTAAATATACCTGTGATTGCTGCATGATCTACTAGCATGAGCTTGAATCACATAGTGTAATTGTAATATTCCAAAACTGCTTGCTGTCAACTACTTGTACTCAAGCCATTGTAACAGTGCATGTTAAATATACCTGTGATTGCTGCATTGATCTACATAGCATGAGCTTGAATCACATAGTGTAATGGTAATATTCCAAAACTGCACTTATTGCAATGTTTTCTTGTGTCCTCTGTGTGCCTGTATGCATTCCTCACTCACCAGTATATGACAATTTGCCACATTTGTAAATTTTATCTCGTTGGAGGTGTTTATAGTGTAGAGGAAGTGTTGTCTAATGTCTGTGGCCTTTCATCCTTTCACCCCTGCTGTTTCTTGTAGTTGTTAATTACCTGAAACCATGTTTCCTCCCACATTCCCCTCACCTGAATCTGGTAGTGTGTCCTATAAATTTAGTTCATTCCTAAGGGGTACACGAGTGGGGGGCTTACACGTGTGGCATCTCATGCAAAGTGGCATTGAATGCTAAGTGGATGCAGTTATTTCATGGCAGTTGACTAACATTCGTCCTCTCTTCTCTTCTCTTCATACAGGTAATATTCCAAAACTGCTTGCTGTCAACTACTTGTACTCAAGCCATTGTAACAGTGCATGTTAAATATACCTGTGATTGCTGCATTGATCTACATAGCATGAGCTTGAATCACATAGTGTAATTGTAATATTCCAAAACTGCTTGCTGTCAACTACTTGTACTCAAGCCATTGTAACAGTGCATGTTAAATATACCTGTGATTGCTGCAAAAAAAAAAAAAAAAAAAAAAGTGTAGAGGAAGTGTTGTCTAATGTCTGTGGCCTTTCATCCTTTCACCCCTGCTGTTTCTTGTAGTTGTTAATTACCTGAAACCATGTTTCCTCCCACATTCCCCCTCACCTGAATCTGGTAGTGTGTCCTATAAATTTAGTTCATTCCTAAGGGGTACACGAGTGGGGGGCTTACACGTGTGGCATCTCATGCAAAGTGGCATGAATGCTAAGTGGATGCAGTTATTTCATGGCAGTTGACTAACATTCGTCCTCTCTTCTCTTCTCTTCATACAGGTAATATTCCAAAACTGCTTGCTGTCAACTACTTGTACTCAAGCCATTGTAACAGTGCATGTTAAATATACCTGTGATTGCTGCATTGATCTACATAGCATGAGCTTGAATCACATAGTGTAATTGTAATATTCCAAACTGCTTGCTGTCAACTACTTGTACTCAAGCCATTGTAACAGTGCATGTTAAATATACCTGTGATTGCTGCATTGATCTACATAGCATGAGCTTGAATCACATAGTGTAATGGTAATATTCCAAACTGCACTTATTGCAATGTTTCTTGTGTCCTCTGTGTGCCTGTATGCATTCCTCACTCACCAGTATATGACAATTTGCCACATTGTAAATTTTATCTCGTTGGAGGTGTTATAGTGTAGAGGAAGTGTTGTCTAATGTCTGTGGCCTTTCATCCTTTCACCCCTGCTGTTTCTTGTAGTTGTTAATTACCTGAAACCATGTTTCCTCCCACATTCCCCCTCACCTGAATCTGGTAGTGTGTCCTATAAATTTAGTTCATTCCTAAGGGGTACACGAGTGTGGGGGCTTACACGTGTGGCATCTCATGCAAAGTGGCATTGAATGCTAAGTGGATGCAGTTATTTCATGGCAGTTGACTAACATTCGTCCTCTCTCTTTCTCTTCATACAGGTAATATTCCAAAACTGCTTGCTGTCAACTACTTGTACTCAAGCCATTGTAACAGTGCATGTTAAAATATACCTGTGATTGCTGCATTGATCTACATAGCATGAGCTTGAATCACATAGTGTAATTGTAATATTCCAAAACTGCTTGCTGTCAACTACTTGTACTCAAGCCATTGTAACAGTGCATGTTAAATATACCTGTGATTGCTGCATTGATCTACATAGCATGAGCTTGAATCACATAGTGTAATGGTAATATTCCAAAACTGCACTTATTGCAATGTTTCTTGTGTCCTCTGTGTGCCTGTATGCATTCCTCACTCACCAGTATATGACAATTTGCCACATTTGTAAATTTTATCTCGTTGGAGGTGTTATAGTGTAGAGGAAGTGTTGTCTAATGTCTGTGGCCTTTCATCCTTTCACCCCTGCTGTTTCTTGTAGTTGTTAATTACCTGAAACCATGTTTCCTCCCACATTCCCCCTCACCTGAATCTGGTAGTGTGTCCTATAAATTTAGTTCATTCCTAAGGGGTACACGAGTGGGGGGCTTACACGTGTGGCATCTCATGCAAAGTGGCATTGAATGCTAAGTGGATGCAGTTATTTCATGGCAGTTGACTAACATTCGTCCTCTCTTCTCTTCTCTTCATACAGGTAATATTCCAAAACTGCTTGCTGTCAACTACTTGTACTCAAGCCATTGTAACAGTGCATGTTAAATATACCTGTGATTGCTGCATTGATCTACATAGCATGAGCTTGAATCACATAGTGTAATTGTAATATTCCAAAACTGCTTGCTGTCAACTACTTGTACTCAAGCCATTGTAACAGTGCATGTTAAATATACCTGTGATTGCTGCATTGATCTACATAGCATGAGCTTGAATCACATAGTGTAATGGTAATATTCCAAAACTGCACTTATTGCAATGTTTCTTGTGTCCTCTGTGTGCCTGTATGCATTCCTCACTCACCAGTATATGACAATTTGCCACATTTGTAAATTTTATCTCGTTGGAGGTGTTATAGTGTAGAGGAAGTGTTGTCTAATGTCTGTGGCCTTTCATCCTTTCACCCCTGCTGTTTCTTGTAGTTGTTAATTACCTGAAACCATGTTTCCTCCCACATTCCCCCTCACCTGAATCTGGTAGTGTGTCCTATAAATTTAGTTCATTCCTAAGGGGTACACGAGTGGGGGGCTTACACGTGTGGCATCTCATGCAAAGTGGCATTGAATGCTAAGTGGATGCAGTTATTTCATGGCAGTTGACTAACATTCGTCCTCTCTTCTCTTCTCTTCATACAGGTAATATTCCAAAACTGCTTGCTGTCAACTACTTGTACTCAAGCCATTGTAACAGTGCATGTTAAATATACCTGTGATTGCTGCATTGATCTACATAGCATGAGCTTGAATCACATAGTGTAATTGTAATATTCCAAAACTGCTTGCTGTCAACTACTTGTACTCAAGCCATTGTAACAGTGCATGTTAAATATACCTGTGATTGCTGCATTGATCTACATAGCATGAGCTTGAATCACATAGTGTAATGGTAATATTCCAAAACTGCACTTATTGCAATGTTTCTTGTGTCCTCTGTGTGCCTGTATGCATTCCTCACTCACCAGTATATGACAATTTGCCACATTTGTAAATTTTATCTCGTTGGAGGTGTTATAGTGTAGAGGAAGTGTTGTCTAATGTCTGTGGCCTTTCATCCTTTCACCCCTGCTGTTTCTTGTAGTTGTTAATTACCTGAAACCATGTTTCCTCCCACATTCCCCCTCACCTGAATCTGGTAGTGTGTCCTATAAATTTAGTTCATTCCTAAGGGGTACACGAGTGGGGGGCTTACACGTGTGGCATCTCATGCAAAGTGGCATTGAATGCTAAGTGGATGCAGTTATTTCATGGCAGTTGACTAACATTCGTCCTCTCTTCTCTTCTCTTCATACAGGTAATATTCCAAAACTGCTTGCTGTCAACTACTTGTACTCAAGCCATTGTAACAGTGCATGTTAAATATACCTGTGATTGCTGCATTGATCTACATAGCATGAGCTTGAATCACATAGTGTAATTGTAATATTCCAAAACTGCTTGCTGTCAACTACTTGTACTCAAGCCATTGTAACAGTGCATGTTAAATATACCTGTGATTGCTGCATTGATCTACATAGCATGAGCTTGAATCACATAGTGTAATGGTAATATTCCAAAACTGCACTTATTGCAATGTTTCTTGTGTCCTCTGTGTGCCTGTATGCATTCCTCACTCACCAGTATATGACAATTTGCCACATTTGTAAATTTTATCTCGTTGGAGGTGTTATAGTGTAGAGGAAGTGTTGTCTAATGTCTGTGGCCTTTCATCCTTTCACCCCTGCTGTTTCTTGTAGTTGTTAATTACCTGAAACCATGTTTCCTCCCACATTCCCCCTCACCTGAATCTGGTAGTGTGTCCTATAAATTTAGTTCATTCCTAAGGGGTACACGAGTGGGGGCTTACACGTGTGGCATCTCATGCAAAGTGGCATTGAATGCTAAGTGGATGCAGTTATTTCATGGCAGTTGACTAACATTCGTCCTCTCTTCTCTTCTCTTCATACAGGTAATATTCCAAAACTGCTTGCTGTCAACTACTTGTACTCAAGCCATTGTAACAGTGCATGTTAAATATACCTGTGATTGCTGCATTGATCTACATAGCATGAGCTTGAATCACATAGTGTAATTGTAATATTCCAAAACTGCACTTATTGCAATGTTTCTTGTGTCCTCTGTGTGCCTGTATGCATTCCTCACTCACCAGTATATGACAATTTGCCACATTTGTAAATTTTATCTCGTTGGAGGTGTTATAGTGTAGAGGAAGTGTTGTCTAATGTCTGTGGCCTTTCATCCTTTCACCCCTGCTGTTTCTTGTAGTTGTTAATTACCTGAAACCATGTTTCCTCCCACATTCCCCCTCACCTGAATCTGGTAGTGTGTCCTATAAATTTAGTTCATTCCTAAGGGGTACACGAGTGGGGGGCTTACACGTGTGGCATCTCATGCAAAGTGGCATTGAATGCTAAGTGGATGCAGTTATTTCATGGCAGTTAGTCAGGGCAGGAGTCAGGTAAGCCACTCTATGTAAAAGGGAAAAAAAAAAAAAAAAACCATAAAACATTTTAAACTTCTTTTCCTGTCCCTATCACCATGTCCTTTACTTCAATATCTATTGTTCTATGCGCTGTTGCTGGAAGACAATGACATAGAGGGACACTCAAACACTGTGCATAACTCCATTCACTACTAATCTTTACCATGTCTTGTATTTCACTGTTTGTTTTCTTATGTGCTCTCGCCACCAATTTGTATCACCCCATCCCCCCTCCATCACCACTCATTCACATCAGCCCCTCTCTCCTGCCCTACTCTATGTACAGCTCCCATGCTATCTTCAGTTTACTGAAGACTCTCAGCCCATCATATTCCAAAGTTTGTCACAATAAATCATGTCCTAATTCCAAAAACTATCTGCTCTTTCTCTTTTTACTGCTGCTCCTCTCAGGTGATATCTCTCCCAACCCTGGTCCACCCTCTGCTAACTTCAACCCCTCTCCCACCTCACACAGAAACCTCACTAACCTTATTAATATCACCTGCACACCTTCATCTCCCTCTTTTAATTGCGCTCTCCGGAATCCACAGTCTGTATGCAACAAACTTCCCTTCATTCACAATTACTTCCTTACCAACTCTCTTAACCTGCTGGCCCTCACAGAAACCTGGATCCAGGATTCAGACACTGCTTCCCCTGCTGCTATTTGTTACGGCGGCTTACACTTCTCTCACTCCCCTAGACCTGGGAACAGACGTGGTGGTGGAGTTGGCCTCCTCCTGTCCCCACAATGTACTTTCCAGGTCATTTCTCCAGCCCCATCACTCTCATTCCCTTCTTTTAAGGTCCATACCATTAGGCTATTCCATCCCCTCCCCCTCAAAGTAGCGGTGGTATAACCGTCCCCCAGGGTCACCCACCCAGTTCCTCGACCATTTCTCCACTTGGCTCCCGCATTTCATGTCCTCAGATTTACCAACCCTTATTCTGGGAGACTAACATTCCCATAAACAGCCCCATCTCCCCATCTGCATCCCAGCTCCTATCTCTAACTACCTCTCTTGGCCTATCACAGCTCTCAACCTCTAAGACACACGAAAACGGTAACACCCTTGACCTTGTCTTTACCCGGCTCTGCTCATCCTCCCCCTTGGATAACTCAACTCTACTCTCTGACCACAATATTCTTTCCTTCTCACTCACTAACCCTCGGCCAACACAGCACAATCCTACCTATCACACATCCAGAAATCTACAGGCCATTAACCCTCAAGCACTCACAGACTTCCTCTTCTCATCTCTGTCCCCAATCTCTTCAATCTCCTCTCCAGATCAGGCAGTAAATCACTACAATGACTCTCTCAGAAGCTCCCTGGACCAAGTAGCGCCCCTCACCCGCAGAACCTCCAAACAGAGAACAAAACAGCCCTGGCTCACACCACAAACTCGATTCCTCCAGCGATGCTCCAGGAGTGCTGAACGTCTATGGAGGAAAACTCGCTCACCAGGAGACTTTATCCACTATAAATTCATGCTAAAAACCTACAACTCTGCCCTTCACCTTGCCAAACAGACCTACTTCACTACCCTAGTCTCCTCACTATCCAACAATCCAAAAAAACTCTTTGACACCTTTCACTCTCTCCTCAGTCCTAAAGTGTAGGCCCCCATCACTGACCTCTGTGCTGATAACCTGGCTTCCTACTTCATGGAGAAAATAGACAACATCCACCAGGAAATCAGCTCTCAGCCTCCAAGCGCTGCCACCCCCATTCTTCCCCACATCTCCTCCGGTTCACTCTCCACATTTGACCCAGTCACAGAAGAAGAAGAAGTCTCCAGGCTCCTTTCTTCCTCTCGTCCCACCACATGCACTACTGACCCCATTCCCTCACACCTGCTCCAGTCCCTCTCTCCAGTCGTCACCACTCATCTAACCAAAATCTTCAATCTCTCCCTCTCTTCTGGCATTTTCCCCTCCTCCTTCAAACACTCGATCATTACTCCATTATTAAAGAAAACCACTCTCGACCCAACCTGCACAAATAACTACAGACCAGTCTCCAATCTCCCCTTCATCTCTAAACTCTTGGAGCGCCTGGTCTATTCCCGCCTAACCCGTTACCTCTCCGCTCACTCTCTTCTAGATGCATTACAGTCTGGTTTCCGCCCCCTTCACTCCACAGAAACTGCCCTCATCAAAGTGACCAATGACCTTCTGACAGCAAAATGTAATGGTGACCACTCTCTGCTTATTCTCCTTGATCTCTCTGCAGCTTTTGACACTGTCGACCATCAGCTCCTACTCTTTATGCTGCACTCCATTGGCATAAAGGACACTGCTCTCTCCTGGCTCTCCTCCTATCTTTCTGACCGCTCTTTCAGTGTATCTTTTGCTGGCTCCACATCTTCCCCTCTTCCCCTCACTATTGGAGTCCCTCAGGGTTCAGTCCTTGGCCCTCTCCTCTTCTCTCTCTACACGGCCCCGATTGGACAGACCATCAGCAGATTTGGCTTTCAGTACCATCTTTATGCTGATGACACACAACTATACACTTCAGCCCCTGACCTTACCCCTGCGGTATTAAAGAACACCAATGACTGTCTAGCTGCAGTTTCCAATATCATGTCCACTCTCTATTTGAAACTAAACCTTTCCAAAACTGAACTTCTTCTGCTCCCCCCATTCACTAACCTCCCTAAATCGGACATCTCTCTCTCAGTATGCGGCACTACGATAACGCCTAGGCAGCAGGCTCGCTGTCTGGGTGTTATGTGTGACACCGATCTCTCCTTCTCCTCCCACACGCAATCTCTCGTCCGCTCCTGTCGCTTACACCTGAAGAATATCTCTAGAGTCCGCCCCTTTCTCACCCTGGAAACAACAAAAACCCTCACCGTGGCCCTAATCCATTCCCGCCTTAACTATTGCAACTCTCTATTAAGCGGCCTCCCCCTCAGCAGACTTTCTCCTCTCCAGTCCATCCTTAATGCAGCAGCCAGGATCACCCATCTAGCCAATCGTTACTCAGATGCCTCTGCTCTGTGCCAGTCATTGCACTGGCTGCCCGTATATTACAGGATCAAATTCAAATTGCTTGTTCTCACCCACAAAGCTCTTCGTAGTGTAGCTCCCCCCTACCTCTCCTCCCTCATCTCTGTCTATCACCCCACCCGCTCTCTACGTTCCTCAAATGACCTTCGACTAACATCTGTACTAATCCGATCTTCCCACTCCCGGCTCCAAGACTTTTCCAGAGCTGCACCAAACCTCTGGAATGCTTTACCCAAAGAAATCAGGACTATCCACAACTTGCATGGCTTCAGACGATCCCTAAAAACGCATCTTTTTAAGGCGGCCTACCATACTCCCTAATAAGTCCATTGTACTGTAGACAGTGAATGGGCTATCCTCTGGACATTACTCTTCTACAAACTCCACCAAACCATAAAGGTCTACACAGACTGTATAATGACCATCCATGTAAGCTTAGCCCTATACCCCATTTCCTCAAGATGCCTGGACCACCAGTGCAATAAGCCCCGGCACCTTGTGCAACCCCTATCCCGTTGTAGATTGTAAGCTCTTTTGAGCAGGGTCACCTTCATTTCTTGCTTTATTTATTGTATTTTCTTTTTCACATTGATTCTATGCCTATTGTTTTGTATCCAATTATTGTACTTTATTTGTTCTCTATTGTAATTACTTACTGTATTTTCTGTACTCTAACCCTACATTGTAAAGCGCTGTGGAATATGTTGGCGCTATATAAATAAAGCTTTATTATTATTATTATTATTATATGTATATTTATATATGTGCACACTGGGGCAGACACACACACACACTTAGGATTTAACCACATCTTGAATTCGATTACCCCTTTAAGCTGCAGTAGTCATTAACTCCTTCCAACATTCGTCGTAAATGTAGGTATGCAGTGGGTGAGCCTGCATCATTCCCAACAGGTGCAGGCTGTGTTACATTGTCAGCATCTGCCTGTAAAAGCAATGATCGGAGATGAACTCTGACTGATAATGTTAACCCTTCAAATGCCGCTGCCAATCTATGACTGGGGCATTTAATGCATGTGGACTGTGGCGTGCATTTCTATGCTTGATAATTATCTACTTATATAATCGGGAGTTTGGAATTCGGGCGTTGTAGCCGAATCCCAGACTCCTTTGCGCGAGCCGCAGCCGCACTACCCTTCAAAAAAAAAAAAAAAGATGCTCACCTCTCCCCGAGCCCCCGCCGTCTCCCTGCAGGCTGCCGGTGGCTCCCGCAGGCTCGCAGTGTCTGCAGAGGTCGTCTACTGCAGTACAGGACCTGTGGTGATGTCACAGTCACGTGACACCAGGTTACTCCATGGTAACTTGCGGTCACGTGACTGTGACATCACCATAGGTCCTGTACTGCAGTAGACGACCTCTGCAGACACTGCGAGCCTGCGGGAGCCACCGGAAGCCTGCAGGAAGACGGCGGGAGACGGCGGGGGCTCGGGGTCAGGTGAGCATAAACTTTTTTTTTTTTTTAACCCCTGCCTTCCTGTTTGGAGACGTTTTACTGTACTGAGCATCATCCAGCCTCACAGCCACCTCCAGCCTCACAGCCTCCTCTATCCTCACAGCCTCCTCCTGCCTCACAGCCTCCTCCAGCCTCACAGCCTCCTCCAGCCTCACAGCCTCCTCCAGCCTCACAGCCTCCTCCACAATCACAGCCTCCTCCAGCCTCACAGCATCACACCCTCCTCCAGCCTCACAGCCTCCTCCAGCCTCACAGCCTCCCCATCCTCACAGCCTCCCCATCCTCACAGCCTCCTCCAGCCTCACTGCCTCCTCCAGCCTCACAGCCTCCTCCTGCCTCACAGCCTCCTCCAGCCTCACAGCCTCCTCCAGCCTCACACCCTCCTCCTGCCTCACAGCCTCCTTCAGCCTCACAGCCTCCCCATCCTCACAGCCTCCTCCAGCCTCACAGCCTCCTCCAGCCTCACAGCCTCCTCAAGCCTCACAGCCTCCTCCAGCATCACAGCCTCCTCCAGCATCACAGCCTCCTCCAGCCTCACACCCTCCTCCAGCCTCACACCCTCCTCCAGCCTCACAGCCACCTCCAGCCTCACAGCCTCACAGCCTCCCCATCCTCACACCCTCCTCCACCCTCACAGCCTCCTCCATCCTCACAGCCTCCTCCATCCTCACAGCCTCCTCCATCCTCACTGCATCCTCCATCCTCACTGCATCCTCCATCTTCACAGCCTCCTCCGTCCTCACAGCCTCCTCCGTCCTCACAGCCTCCTCCGTCCTCACAGCCTCCTCCAGCCTCACAGCCTCCTCTATCCTCACACCCTCCTCCTGCCTCACACCTGCCTCCTGCCTCACAGCCTCCTCCAGCCTCACAGCCTCCCCATCCTCACAGCCTCCTCCAGCCTCACAGCCTCCCCATCCTCACACCCTCTTCCAGCCTCACAGCTTCCTCCAGCCTCACAGCCTCCTCAAGCCTCACAGCCTCCCCATCCTCACAGCCTCCTCCAGCCTCACAGCCTCCTCAAGCCTCACAGCCTCCCCATCCTCACAGCCTCCTCTAGCCTCACAGCCTCCTCCAGCCTCACAGCCTCCTCCAGCCTCACTGCATCCTCCACCCTCACTGCATCCTCCACCCTCACAGCCTCCTCCAGCCTCACAGCCTCCTCCAGCCTCACAGCCTCCTCCATCCTCACAGCCTCCCCATCCTCACACCGTCCTCCATCCTCACTGCCTTCCCATCCTCACTGCCTCCTCCATCCTCACACCCTCCTCCATCCTCACAGCCTCCCCATCCTCACAGCCTCCTCCATCATCACAGCCTCCTCCATCCTCACTGCCTCCCAATCCTCACAGCCTCCTCCATCCTCACAGCCTCCTCCATCCTCACAGCCTCCCCATCCCCTCAGCCTCCTCCATCCTCACTGCATCCTCCATCCTCACTGCATCCTCCATCCTCACTGCATCCTCCATCCTCACTGCATCCTCCATCTTCACAGCCTCCTCCATCCTCACATCCTCCCCATCCTCACAGCCTCCCCATCCTCACAGCCTCCTCCATCCTCACTGCCTCCTTTGTCCTCCCAGCCTCCTCCATCCTCACAGCCTCCTCCATCCCCTCTGCCTCCTCCATCCCCTCTGCCTCCTCCATCCTCACTGCCTCCTTTGTCCTCCCAGCCTCCTCCATCCTCATAGCCTCCTCCATCTTCACAGCCTCCCTATCCTCACAGCCTCCCCATCCTCACAGCCGCCTTCATCCTCACAGCCTCCTCCATCCTCACAGCCTCCTCCATCTTCACAGCCTCCCTATCTTCACAGCCTCTTCCATGCTCACAGCCTCCTCCATCCCCTCTGCCTCCTCCATCCTCACAGCCTCCTCCATCCTCAGCCGCACTACCTGACACCGCTGCCATCCTGCCAACCGTCGGCCCCGCTTCATCGCCACCGCCCTCGCGCCCTCCGCGAGCTCCACGCTGCCCGGATGCCGCCGGTGCCTTCCGCCCCTCGCCGCTCTCTCACCGCTGGGGCCTCAATGTCGCCATGCTGGTGGAGTAGCGGTCTACGGGCTGTGGCCGGGTGCCGGGACACAATGACGTCGTCCTCTGGGCGGCAACAGCCAATGGGAGTGAGCGGACTGTGTCAGCCTCCAAAGCCTGACACGCCCCGCTCACTCCCATTGGCCGCCCCTGCCGCCCCTGCAAGCGGATTGGGCGCTGTGTTGTACACACAAGACGCCCATCGCATTGGCCAGGACTTGGCGTCCTAGACCAATAGGATGGCCGTCCTGTCTTTACCACACACCACCCAATCCGCTCCTTCCCCTCAGGTCACATGTGTGACCTGAGGGCAGGCACTGATCCCTCTCTGCATCACCCAACCCGCCGCAGAGGACAATGCAGTGTGACTGGGGCTGCGATCAGCCCCAGCACGCAGCCACGTCCTGCTGCTGAGCGGTGAAGTCGCCGCTCCAGCCGCATCTCTCCTCACCCCTCCAGCCGGACCTCTCCTCACCACTCCAGCCTCTGCTCTCCTCACCACTCCAGCCTCTGCTCTCCTCACCCCTCCAGCCTCCCGCCACATCATACTCTGCTATCCACAGAGCCCCCTCTATACTCTGCTACCCACACAGCCGCCTGTATACTCTGCTTCCCACAGAGCTGCCTCTATACTCTGCTACCCACAGACCCGCCTGTATACTCTGCTACACACGGAGCCGCCTATATACTCTGCTACCCACAGAGCCGCCTGTACAATCTGCTACCCACAGACCCTTCTCTATACTCTGCTACCCACAGAGCCGCCTGTATAATCAGCTACCCACAAACCTGCCTGTATACTCTGCTACCCACAGAGCCCCCTGTATGCTTTCCTACCCACAGAGCCGCCTGTATACTCTGCTACCCACAGACCCGCCTGTATACTCTGCTACCCACAGAGCCCCATGTATGCTCTGCTAGCCACTCACCCGCCTGTATACACACAATTCATTTCACCGCGCTCCCGATGCAATTGCATCGGGCCTTTTTACTAGTATTATTATATTGCCAAGTAATTTTGATCACAAAATGAACAACATAAAACAAACCCAAAAAACCATGAAGGCTATTTAGGTTTTCTTTAGATTTCACTACATTTGGATGTCAGAAAACAAAAGTTGATTGGGGTGTTAAAAGTATCATTTTGGGGGGCGTGTCCAACTGTGAATGGCGCTGGCCGCACATTGAAAGAGCTCCAGCAACCGACCCGTCCAACACCGATCAAACGGCGTTCCGGCTGCCCCAAACCACTCCGTTCTGGGCGATCTACCTCTCCTGCTGTTGCTGCCCCGGGTGAGATGTCAAAGAAGGCTGCTAAACACCCCCAGACCGAGAAGAGACTCACGGACTATTTTCCCCCGGGCACACCTCGAGCTGCTCCTCCTAAGATGGCGCCGGCTAACAAGCGTCTCTCCCAGGATCCTGCTCCCTCGGCCAGTCCTGGCCCGCAGACACGAGGTAAAGCAAAACAGACTACATCCGATGACGACGCCCCGGTAACCCAGGGCATGCTGAAGGAGCTGCTGGGATCGTTCCGAGACTCCATGATGGCGGACATTGCAGCGCTCTTGGGCTCTGTCAGAGAGGAGGTGGGTGTTATTGCAGAGCGCATGGATCAACTGGAGGGGAAGATGGGGGAGATAGCGAAAGCGCACAATACCTTGGCCGATGACCACACGATCATGGACAAGGAGATCAGTGCTATTAATAATGCGATACATCACCTAGAAGACAAACTGAGATGCAACAACTTCAAACTACGGGGTGTCTCTGAGGCTGGAGACATGGAGGATCCTGCCGCGATTGCGAAGGACTTTCTGGCGTCGGCTCTCTCTAACTTCCCGCCGGCTCACCTGGAGATTGAGTCGGCCTTCAGGATCCCTAAACCACGAGGCCTTCCGGCGGGGACCCCCAGAGACATTCTGGTGCGAATGCGTCGCACTGGGGTTGCAGAACAACTCCTCCGCAGGATGCGGCAGGGCCCCCCTCTACGTGGCTCCTATGCCCGAGTCGCAGTGTACCAAGACCTGTCCCCGGGGACACTGGCCCGCAGGAGGGAGTTTGCTTCAAGTTGCGGAATCCTCCGTGACAGAGGCATCCCTTACACCTGGGATCACCTGTCTCTCTGAATTTCCGATTTGACGGGAGACGACACTCGTTCGCCTCACCGACATTGCTTCGGAAAACGCTAAGATCATGGCGTCTGTCCCCTTCCGCTTCCCCGCGAAGACGCGAGGACGCCTTGGTCCTACCGCCGGGAGATAATGTACCGGCTGAACAGGCGGCCCCAGGAGATGCCGCTGTTGCATAAACTAAATGAACAGACAAGTTCTCTCATTGCTCAGGACATTCACTGCAGAACAGGGCCGGTTGCTCTGACCTCTGACCTCTTCTTGATTGGATTATACACTGGTTAGTGTAACCTATAACTGAATGTATTAAGGACAGAGGGCCGTAGCTTTGATAGAACGGGCCCCTTTGTTTCCTTCCCCTGCCCCCATTGGGAACCTGCGCAAACCAGTGTTTGTATTGCAGGTTTGTACATTATATTCGAATGTTATTGTGTTTTTGTATTCAACGTTCCTATCTTCTTGACACCTTTTTTCTCTTGACATCTAAAACTCTCTTCGAGCTAATTCTCCTACTCTCCTCCTTTCCTCTTCTCTCTCTTTACTTTCACCTCCCCCTCTCCCTCGCCCTTTGCACCCCTCCTCTCCCTTTCCCCCCCCCCCTCTCACCACCCCGTGAAAGCCTTGCCTGCTCCCTTCCCTCCCTGTTGGTTTCCGGGTATACACTCATTAAGCCCCTGCTATATCCATGTCGTGTAAAATTGTTTCCTTGAATGTCAGGGGACTAAACTCGCCGGCCAAGCGATCCTTCCTATGGAGGGAGGCGAAACGTCTAGGCGCAGACATACTATGTCTCCAGGAGACGCATCTCCTGGCAGCAGATAACGGCAGGTTGAAACACACCCACTACCCTCAAGCCTTCCACGCTAATGGTCCACAAAAGAAAGCGGGAGTCTGTATCTTGGTGAAACATACAATACAGTTCACACTTCTTTCCTGCTACGCAGACCCAGAAGGCAGATACGTGATTCTGCGCTGCAATATCAGCGATGCCCTTTATACGATAGTTACAGCGTATGCACCCAACACACGGCAGCTGAGGTTTGTGAGGGCGCTCCTGGGTCGTCTTGAGAAGGAAGACACGCACAGATTGATAATCTGTGGAGATTTTAATATGGTTATGGAACAACGCATGGATGTATCATCCTCGTCGTCCAAAAGGGGAGTTGGGTTGGGCGATCTCTGTCGGGGGCGTCACCTTCACGACGTTTGGAGGTACCACCACGCGGAGGAGAGAGACTTCACTTTCTTCTCCTCCGTGCACAAAACATACTCCAGGATTGATTTCTTCCTGGTCAATGACCAGGCCCTGGAGCAGTGTGGGTCCTCGGGGATTGGCCTGAGCACCTGGTCGGACCATGCCCCGATTGACCTGGTGGTGAACCTGGGACCGGGGGGACGCACTCCCCGACGATGGAGACTGAATGCAGGCTTGCTCACGGACAATGCAGTAGCAGAATCCGTCGCAGATGCAATCACCTCGTACTTTCACTTGAATGATGTCCCTGAGACCGCGGACGACACATTGTGGTATGCCCACAAGGCGGTCCTCCGTGGCCTCCTTCTCCAAAAGGCATCTCAAGCTAAAAAACGCAGGGAGCGCCTTATGGAAGGTTGGCTCTCTGACCTGCACAGGTTGGAAGGTCTTCATAAAGAATCGCCCTCCCAGCAACTTCTAACCCAAATCAGCTCCATCAGGACTCAGCTTCGCTCTCATTTACTTCACTTGCACGAAATTGGACTACGCAAAATGCGAACAAAATACTACGAATCCGGGGACAAAGCCGGGAAAATTCTCGCAAACAGAATCCGACATAAAGCTGCCCATTCGGCGATCTCGGCAATGCGAGATGCCCGAGACAAACTTGTTAGACATCCGGGAGAGATAGTGGAGGTTTTTGCGTCCTATTACGAGGGTTTATACAACCTAAAGGATGATCCCTCAACCCCTCAGCCCACGACGGAGACAATCTCCACTTTCTTGGACGGTTTGCGCCTCCCCTCGCTCTCCCCGGAGGCCCTGGAAACGCTAAATAGACCTTTTACGCTCGCAGAGGTGCAGGGGGTCGCGAAAGCGGCTAGAGGGGGATCGGCCCCGGGCCCAGACGGGTTCGTTAACGAATACTACGGTATGTTCGGCGACATCCTTTCCCCTTACTTGCTTCGCCTTTTTAACAAATGGCAAGCGATGGGTACCATTCCTGGACCCGCACTGGAAGCCACGATCACCACTATCCCTAAACCGGGGAAGGATCTGGACCGACCTGAAAACTTTCGCCCTATCTCCCTTCTCAACACCGACCTTAAATTGTATGCCAAGTTGATTGCTAATCGTCTTGGCGACGCGGTTTCACTCCTGATCGACTTTGACCAAGTGGGGTTTGTGCGAAATCGCCAAGCCAAGGATGGCACAAGGAGGATGATCGACCTGATAGAGGTGGCGGAGGAACGAGGGGTCCCCACAGTGTTCCTGTCTCTTGATGCTGAGAAGGCGTTCGACAGGATACACTGGGGGTACCTACGGGAGGTACTCTCCGCCTTCGGGATTTCGGGCCCTATCATGTCGGCCATCCTCAGTTTATACTCCAACCCATGTGCCAGGGTTCTTGCATCTGGACATGTCTCCAGACCTTTCCGCATCACGAATGGCACTCGGCAGGGCTGCCCACTCTCGCCCCTGGTGTTTGCCCTTCTTATGGAACCCCTGGCGATATCACTACGTTCTGACCCGGGGATTTCTGGAATTGTGGTAGGCTCCAGGAAACATGTAGTTGGGTTGTATGCTGATGATGTTATAGTGATGACGGAACACCCATCCTCCTCCCTCCCAGTTGTGATGGAGAGGCTCGCCCACTTCGCAAGAATCTCCTACTATAAATTGAATGTCTCCAAATCAGAACTCTTACCACTCGGTGTTGGGAAGGAAGATACGGTACGATTATCTGGAACCTATCCCTTTCGTTGGTCCACTACAGGGATCAAATATTTGGGGATAATCTTAAGCTCCTCAACGACGGTAGCCACCCAAAACATCAAGCACATTCTTGGAGACTTGTCCCGAGCGTTGGAGAGTCTCCCCCTATCCTCAATGTCGCTAATGGCTAGAATCCAAACGGTGCGGATGATGTGGTTGCCGAAGATTCTATACATGTTCCGCTGTGTGCCGATTCGTTACCCGTCTGGGCTGGTGGCGCGCCTCCAGGCACTCATTAGTAGATGCGTATGGGCCAATAAACCGGCGAGAATCAAAAAATTGAACATGTGCAAACATCTAACTAAAGGGGGTATGGGAGTCCCTGACGTAGAAAGATATCGTAGAGCGACGATTATGGAATCGGCATGTGATTGGGGGAGGGAGACGGACCTAAAAGGGTGGAGACAGATTGAAGATTCGCTGACCAAGAAGGGCTCGGTTCGGACCCTCATTGTGGCAAGGACTGCGGGCTTGGTCTCCCCGACTGGGATTCCAGGCACCATTAAAGAGGTTCTCCGTGTGTTGGGGACTCTAAGGGGGGACTGGACCAAGATTCCCACGGAGGCCTTTCCTCTGGGGGCTCTCAAGTGGTTCATCCCCTCCCTGAACCTCGCCCACTGGAGCGGCGGACCGAGGACCTTAGGGGATATCATGATTGGCTCTCGCCTCATGACCTGGAAAGACTTCTCTGAGAGTTTCCCAACCCTTCGGAACACTTTCTTATTGTTCCTACAAGTGCAACATTTGGTTCACTCGACGGACTTTCAACATGATCTGGCCCCTCCCCGTGCCCCATCGGCCCTTCGACGCATTCTAACCGACGGTCCACCCCCAAAAAAAGGTCTTGCACAGCTCTACTCAGACCTCGCAGAACTAGAGTCTTCCCCTAGCCCAGCATACGTCAGGGCCTGGGAAGAAGAGATGGGCTTCACGTCAAATGCAGAGGACTGGGAGGACGCTTTCCACAGCATCCTGGAGGCGTCCCGCTGCCTCAATCATGTGGAACTAGCTAAAAAAATCCACCTACGTTGGCACACCTCACCAGCGAAACTTGCAAAATTTACAAAAGGCGCCTCCCCACTGTGTTGGAGACAATGTGGCCAAATAGGTACTCTGACTCACATGTGGTGGGACTGCCCAAAGATAAAACAATTCTGGCTCCTCACTGCCTCTCTGCTGGACACAGTGACTGAGACCTCGATCCCTCTGGAACCCCGGGTTGCAGTGCTACACCTGGGAGTCTTGGCTTTTCCCCCAGTGATCAGACGACTAATGACTTACGTTCTGACGGCTGCCAGGCTATGTGTGGCTTCCAAATGGAAAGACCCACTGCCACCCTCGATGAAAGACCTCACGAATAAAATCAATATAATCTTTACACACGAATATTATCTAGCATTGGACCGGGGGGCGAGAAGGTATGTCACGGAGGCATGGGATCTGTGGGCCCGTCACCCTCTGGCATTGCGACTACCAAGCTAAATCATCTGCACCCCCGGACCAGAAAGAGGAGAGGCGAGGTGGACTATAGCCGGAAGCCAATTGCCCCCTACCCTAGCTCCTTACCCCTCCTCTCCTATGTCCTCTTTCCTGAGCTTTACTTATATTCTTTCCCCAAATCTAAGCTTTGCTCTGATCTCCTCTTTTCTCCTTTATATCACTCTAACTACAATGATGTTACGCTACAACGTGGCTGTGTGACACAATATTGGTGATGCCCCAAGGGGAAAGTAGATGTACGACGAAATACTTTACTATTACTGTCTCCACTCCTCACATCGTCAGGAAACCACCAACTTGGACTCTGAAAGCTACTACAGGCAAATGGAGCGACAGACCAACAGAACTTGTACGCACTCTGGACTAAATACAGAACTCCTGGCGATATCTAACACTGGCGGGTACCGAGGACTCTCTGCCACAGCTATTTGGTTTACCCTATATAAAAACACCCCGACACATAGGTGTAACACCGCACCCCCAATCCGTACTAATAGTGTCGTGCTCATGCGGTGTCACCAGTGACTATTCTTATGCCTTAACTCTGGTTCTCACTCTCACTCACTCTCTACTGATTGACTTCTACTGTATTTTTCCTGTCCCTTTGATTTCTGTTGTTCAATTTTTCACCCGTCTTGTCAAAACATTTATCCAATAAAAACTAAATAATGGAAAAAAAAAAAAAAAAGTATCATTTTGGGTTGAATTTATGAAGAACACTTATTATATTAGTTGTGTTGTCCTGTTTAATTTATTCTTGTTTCTTCAGCTGATTGCAAGCAATGAAAAGTTTGTCAAATTCACTAATAAATTATTATCTATTTTTGAGACTATGCGCTAGCTCTTAAAATATTAAATAAATAAAACTATTCCTTCCACTTTCTTTACCCTTCCAGGGGATATTTATTAAAAATTATCTGTATAATTACAACTTATGTAATTTAGATGCTTGCTTATATCTTTATTATTCTATACTAATTATAGCAAAAAACTAAAATCTCTATAAACAATCTATATAAAAGCTGATATATCAATAATCAAAAATTAAAAAATTAAAAATAAAATGTAAAATAATCCTATGATTAGTATTCACAACTCTTGTAAACAGCTTGTTATTCAGTATCCACTACGACGTTAGGATCTATTAATGGGTTGGTTCTTTTTCTCCTATTAGTGATATTCGACAGCTATCTTTATTTCTTCTCCATTATCCTTATCAGAGGAGTATCACTGGATTTTAGTTATAATTGTGGTGTGTAACTATTATCCTCCGGTTATCTGTGTTCTAATAAAACAAAGGTTTGTTACTCTCCCTTTAGAAGTATTTATCTTTCTACTCTGCTTAATACTATTTTCATTCTTACCTCTAAATATTGAAGTGCTTGTTATCTGTTCCTCCTAATGATGATGGTTGTGGGTGGCAGACTTCCAGCTGGGGTATCTATTAATGCAATATAATTAGAAAAATGTAGTCTTTATGGTCTATAATGGGTTCTATGTGAATATGCATAAGACTGGCATCACCGTACACGTAGGTGCTGGCAGAAAATAATAATACTTACAAAAAGAGGATATCTGCCGCGACACTACTATATATGAGAAATGTAAATCAATGAGTGGCACTAGAGAAAAGAGGATCAAACTCTATTGTGCATATGTGTAATGCAGAAACTGCCCTGTGCTAGATATGAAAATCAGAGATCTTAGTCTCGATAGTGGCCACTAAGGATTAAGCCTTGCACCCACTTTCAAGGAACCTCCACTGCCAGGTCCTGACACTATGCCCTAGTGAGATTGTGAAATGTGTATAGGCTTATATGTCCATGAATGTAATTAAAAACATTAATCAGGTGTGTGTTAGGACCTCACAATGGTGTCCAAGTGTGGCTACCAGACTAAGGGAAGGAGAGTTTTGCAACTCAGAAGAAGGAGGCCGTTGACCCCCAAAATGCATCAGTGACGCAGACCATTCCCTGACACTATAGGTCCACCCACTGTGGTGCACAAGACGGAAGTGAGCCTGACGGTTTGAAAATACAGCATTAACCACTATACTCACGTGACTTACTGACGTGAATAGTAGCGAGCAGTCGCGTAGCGCGGGAGTGCACGGAGCAGTGCACGTGTACACTGAAGAATCCGGGAACGCTACGCAACCTCATGACGGTGTCGACCGAACAGCAGAAGCTCGGAGAAAGAGGGTGAATGCTGAAGCCCCAGCGCTTACTGGGAAAGCCTTGCACCTTGTTAATAAGGTAAATCCTTGCAGCCTATTACACATCTACTCAGCAAAGTGCTTGCACAAAAGTTAAATGTCATTATATTAGCCTGCACTACATAGCGGTGATTAATGATTATATACAGTGAGAAAAAGTTTACTAAAGTAATCTTAGAGACACAGTAGGGCAATAGTTCAACACCATAGTAATAGTACATTTTTTGACACCTTGCATCTAAGTAATGGTGACACCCACACAGATAAGTGTAAGAACCATAGAAGTTTAATTACAACTTTATTTCTACACAGAACGTAATTCTTAGAACAATAAACAAGTACATTATAAGGCCAATGGAAGTAGACTGCACATCCCTGAAAGATATATCTTCTGGACACCTAAAACATACTCCAAGGAAATAAGTAAGTGAATAGCTCTTTCATTTTTTTTTTTTTTTTTTTTTCTCCTCTCTTTCAACATGAAGTTTGAGGGCCCCAATCTATCACCTAATATACCGTATATACGCGTGTATAAGCCGACCCCCCTACTTTTGCCCCCAAAAGCTGGTAAAAGTTATTGACTCGCGTATAAGCCTAGTGTATGAAATGCAGCAGACCTCCATCCTATTATATAGCCCCCCGTCACTGGTGTATAGCACCCCTCAGTAATGGTCTACAGGCCCCTCAGCAGTGGTATACAGGCCCCTCAGCAGTGGTATACAGGCCCCCAGTGGTGGTATACAGGCCCCCCAGTGGTGGTATACAGGCCCCCAGTGGTGGTATACAGGCCCCTGTGCAGTAGTATACAGGCCCCTCAGCAGTGGTATACAGGCCCCTGTGCAGTAGTATACAGGCCCCCAGTGGTGGTATATAGGCCCCTGTGCAGTAGAATACAGGCCCCCAGTGGTTGTGTATACAGGCCCCCAGTGGTGGTATATAGGCCCCTGTGCAGTAGAATACAGGCCCCCAGTGGTTGTGTATACAGGCCCCCAGTGCAGTGTATACAGGCCCCCTGTGCAGTGTATACAGGCCCCCTGTGCAGTGTATACAGGCCCCCAGTGGTGGTATATAGGTCCCTGTGCAGTAGTATACAGGCCACCAGTGGTATGTGTATACAGGCCCCCAGTGGTAGTGTATACAGGCCCCCAGTGGTAGTGTATACAGGCCCGCCAGTGGTAGTGTATACAGGCCCCCAGTGGTAGTTTATACAGGGCCCCAGTGGTAGTGTATACAGGGCCCCAGTGGTAGTGTATACAGGCCCCCAGTGCAGTGTATACAGGCCCCCTGTGCAGTGTATACAGGCCCCCTGTGCAGTGTATACAGGCCCCCAGTGGTGGTATATAGGCCCCTGTGCAGTAGTATACAGGCCCCAGTGGTAGTGTATACAGGCCCTCAGTGGTAGTGTATACAGGCCCCCTGTGGCAGTGTATATAGGCCCCCAGTGGCAGTGTATACAGGCCCCCAGTGGCAGTGTATACAGGCCCCCAGTGGCAGTGTATACAGGCCCCCTGTGGCAGTGTATACAGGCCCCCTGTGGCAGTGTATACAGGCCCCCTGTGGCAGTGTATACAGGCCCCCTGTGGCAGTGGTATACAGGCCCCTGTGGCAGTGGTATACAGGCCCCCTGTGGCAGTGGTATACTGGCCCCCAGTGGTGGTATACTGGCCCCCTCCTTAGTATGTCCCCCCAGGCTGCGGCACCTGTCAAAATAACAAACGTTTCATACATCACCTTTCCGGCGCAGCTCCTCCGGTCCCGGCTTCTTCCTTCTTGTGCCGGCTTCTAGTGCTGTGACCGTGCGCAGGAAATGACGTCATCTCCTGCGCCCGGTCACATGACACCGGCACAAAAAGGAAGAAGCCGGGACCGGAGAAGCTGCGCCGGAAAGGTGATGTATAAAACTTTGTTATTTTGACAGGTGCCGCAGCCTGGGGGGACATACTAAGGAGGGGGGCTGTGTGTTACTGCTGGGGGCCAGTGTATTGCAATATGCACGGCATCCCCCCGCCGCTGATGGACGGGGGGATGCCGTGCATATTCATTACACTAATGAGGCGGCCCCACGTGACCGCTCGCGGTCACCGCGGCCCCCTCCTGCCTCCTCCAGCCCCCGGTCACAGCCCCCCTTCCTGTGCAAAAACCGAGTGACTCGCGTATAAGCCGAGGGGGGACTTTTCAGCCCAATTTTTGGGCTGAAAAACTCGGCTTATATGCGAGTATATACGGTATGTTGATTACACCAACAGATAACAAAGTAGACAGGCATTCTCCTGGGGATGAAATACTAACTTTATAACCATCCAACCTTTTTATATACATCAAAGGGAACAAGTAAGTCATATGCACTATTTGAAGATATATATTAGGATACAGGACTAGAACCCATTATAGACCATAAAGACTACATTTTTCTAATTATATTGCATTAATAGATACCCCAGCTGGAAGTCTTCCACTCACAACCATCATCATTAGGAGGAACAGATAACAAGCACTTCAATATTTAGAGGTAAGAATGAAAATAGTATTAAGCAGAGTAGAAAGATAAATACTTCTAAAGGGAGAGTAACAAAGCTTTGTTTTATTAGAACACAGATAACCGGAGGATAATAGTTACACACCACAACTATAACTAAAATCCAGTGATACTCCTCTGATAAGGATAATGGAGAAGAAATAAAGATAGCTGTCGAATATCACTAATAGGAGAAGAGGAACCAACCCATTAATAGATCCTACCGTCGTAGTGGATACTGAATAACAAGCTGTTTACAAGAGTTGTGAATACTAATCATAGGATTATTTTACATTTTATTTTAATTTTTTTCATTTTTAATTATTGATATATCAGCTTTTATATAGATTGTTTATAGAGATTTTAGTTTTTTGCTATAATTAGTATAGAATAATAAAGATATAAGTAAGCATCTAAATTACATAAGTTGTAATTATACAGATAATTTTTAATAAATATCCCCTGGAAGGGTAAAAAAAGTGGAAGGAATAGTTTTATTTATTTATTTATTTAATATTTTAAGAGCTAGCGCATAGTCTCACAAATAGATAATAATTGATTAAGGCTACTTTCACATACCGATTTTGAGGGAGCCGATGCTGTCCGATATAAATCGGACAGCATCGGCTCCCTTCTGATGCCTGGAATCGGGTGCCAAATAGGCACCCGATTCCGGCATAAAATCGGTGCCTCCGGGGTGAAAAAAAGAAAAAAAAAAAAAGTTTATTCTCACCTCCCTACGAGCCCCCGCCGTCTTCCGCCATCTTCTTGGAGGCTCCCGGTGGCTCCCGCAGGCTGCCGGTGTCAGCAGAGCGCTTCCTCTGCTGTTCAGGACCTGCGGTGATGTCACAGTCACGTCACCGCGGGTTCACCATGGTAACCCGCGGTCACATGACTGTGACATCACCGCAGGTCCTATACAGCAGAGGGAGCCCTCTGCTGACACCGGCAGCCTGCGAGAGCCACCGGGAGCCTCCAAGAAGATGGCGGAAGACGGCGGGGGCTCGGGGGGAGGTGAGAATAAACTTTTTTTTTTTTTTTTAACCCTTATGCTCCTAGTTAGGAGCAGTTTTACTGTACTGAGCATGCTCAGTACAGTAAAACGGGGTCCGAGGAGACATCAGATGTTTCCTCGGACCCTTCTCCATAGGGCCCCATGTTATAGGGATCGGACCTAATCGGATGTGCACTAAATGCCATCTGATTTGGTCCAATCCGAATCTGTCCGATTTTATTTTCGGTGCAAAAATCGGAGCAAGCTCCGATTTTTGCACCGATAATAAAATCGGACAGAATCGGATCGGACCAAATCGGATGGCATTTAGTGCACATCCGATTCGGTCCGATGCCCATAGGGATGCATGGGGTCCAAATTCGGATCCGATGCTGTCCGATTTTCATCGGACAGCATCGGATTTAGAAAAATCGTTATGTGAAAGCACCCTTAAACAACAATAAGGCGATTAAATACACGGTACTGCCTTCAGACTACTGCAGCAGCTCAAGTGCCAATTGCTAGCTCCAGTGTACTCTTGCAAATAATATATAATTTCACTAATAACCCTAATGTGCAATATGGTTAAATAATTTTGATTGCAAAGGTAATTGCACATGTAAAAATACCCAATATTTGATACATCGTCTTCCATACGGAATAATTTAAAAGAAACATGTTGCAGAGTTCTATTTTAACTAATGCTTTCTGATTTTAGTGCATACTAAAACTTTTTAAATGAGTCCTTGTGAAAATATATTGTAACTATAGCCAGAAATTAACTTTTATTATTGCCACACTTTGCTGCTCAGTTTTGATCACCAAAGTGAAGCAGCAGTGAATACAGTAGTTACCGCTGCAATCAAGCTCACATTCATAAACAGGATGTTACTAAATGAACAGTGGGTGCTGATGGCATCCCAATGATTAGGTACAGTCGTGACGGCTCATCACGCCAGTTGAGTGGAACTCAATGGTATAACAGTTCATTTTCTGGCTTTCAGTCACATTGCTGATCTCCAGAAGAACCGAGTTTTAAAACTAAGGCACAACATACCACAATGACATAATTTAAAAAATCCATCATAACTTTTACTACATTGTCATAGTTGTCTTAAAACTAAAATTAAGAACAAGACAAAAAGAAAATGATAGGAAAAGAGAATACCCAATAAAGATCAGGCGTTTCCACTTCTTTGTTTTCACAAACCTGTGTCTGGGTATGAGACAACTGGCTGCAGAAGGAGACTACGTCACTTCTCTTAGGCTGCCTTCACATTTGCGGACCCTCCGCAGCGTTCTGCGGAGGAGTCCGCAATGTGACCGCAGCGGCCACGAGCTCCTATCTTTATAATGGGAGCGCACGGTGCTGCGCTTGACTGCTGTTTAAATGCTGCTGAAGAGGGAGAGAATGATTGGCAGCGGTGGGCATATTAAACATGCAGGGGGTGTGAATCTGCCCTTGGCTCCTGCCCCTAGCCACCTCCTTAGTGGCTGGAGCATGTAAGTTTTCTAAGTGTATTATTTCGGGGTACAGGGGGGCTCAAGGGCTAGGTGACCCCTTGTCTGCATGCTGCAGACATGCTGCATCCAGTGCTGTAATTAGATCACCATGCCTGGTTTGGTGACAGGTCCTCTTTAATGCGACTATTGTAATGTTGCGAATGGCTATATTGTAAATAGCCGGTATATATCACAGAGGTGGTTCTGCGCTGTGATGTGAACCCAGAATGTTCACTAAAGGACTTGTAGTTCCATGAGTTTTCAAAGGCATGCAAAGGTTCAGGTTTGCAGATAGCTAGAGAAGATGAGTGTTTAGGCATCCAAATACATCCACCCATGGGTGTGTCTCAAGTGTATTAATGAGACTTTTGGCTGGCACACATGGTCTCTGTGTTTGGGAAGGTTCTGGAAGGAGCCAAAAAGGTGGTCGAGCATTCCAAGTCCAAAAGGGTGGTGGTGGTGCTAATGGACTCCAGTGGTAACATATTCTGCAGGAAATTTCATGCTGCAGAACATTTAGCAGACTAGTGTCCTTAGGTCACTGAAGAAATGGTCTCTAGCCGGGAACAACAAGATTTGTTCTTCGCATATCAGGCATGCAGTGTAGATTGCTCATCTGATGTGGAACCATATCTGTGTTCCATAAGGCAGGATGGAGAGGAGGTTACTGGAATGATAGAGATCAGGTGTGGCCTTTACTAGGGTCAACGAGCTACCTGAGTCTATCTAAATCTCGGAAAGAAGATGGAAGTAAACTGTGGACATGGCAGCACGAAAGATATCCAATGGCCAAAGCAGTATCATAATGTTGGTGTAGTCCTGGACTTATGGAGTCCTATTGTAATAGGCCTGGACCTGAAATTTATGTGGGTCTTGTGGATTAAGGGTGGTATGTCTGTTTCCTTAATTAAAAGTGGGAACAGCCCTATGGAAGCCCCATTATAGCAGGAGGCTGAAGGGATACCTTGTGGTATATTGAAGTATAAGGAGGTGGAGTTAGTGCCGCCTAAGGTTGACAGTCCAGACTTAGGGGTGACCTAAAAAATGGTGTGTCTCACGCTACTTAGTGACCTGACTGCTAAAAAAAAAAATAAAAGAAAGTTTGACTGTTGGAAATGAGGTAGGTCCAGAAAAGGGGGGTGATACCAGAGTAAGTGACAATGACGCCATAGTTGACTGTGACTCTAAAAATATAGGATATGAATGCAGTAAAGATAGGTCAAGTAAGGAGGGAAGACCCTCCTCCTGTCACCGGAAACGTAAAGGGTGCAGAGAGGCTGAAAAAGATTCACCCTTTGAAAATGTGAATAAAGAAGATATTGTGTTATATGCTTCTGTTAAGAATGAGGACCCTCTTCTAGACTCTGAGTGGACCCAGAAGAGGAATGATGTCATGTTACCCATAGGAACTGCAGGTTCAGAGGCAGACAAGAGTGTGCTGCAAAAGAGAATGGACTAGACCGAGGAAGTGGTGTCGGCGTCCTCCAAGAGAGGCGAGAATAAAACTGATGGTCATGCAGTTGATGTCGCTATAGGAGAAGATATCCTAGAAAGTGCTATAGGGGATGAAGCCCTGGAGAATGATGGCTATGGAGAGACCCAAGTGAAAGCCAAAGGTGGTGAATCGGAAGAAGCAACTGAAGAGGTGCGGCCTAACTGACCCTGAGGTTAAAAGAGCAGAGGAAGCTCTTAAGAGAGTACCAAAAAATGGTCAAGTCACTCTCATTGAGAATTTAATTAAGGAGATGGTCAAAGAGATACTTAAAGATCATTTGAACTAAGAGAAGCTTCTGAGACAGGCTACCGAGAGCCAAGTAGGTAAGCTGGAGAAAGAAATGTCAGAGCTCAGAGGTCACCTAGCAGAAAGCCAGACGATGAATAAGAAAGCCTTGGGGGGCGTGGCCAAGCTCTTGTCTGAGATGGCCGCTTAATCCAGGAGCTCCGAGGACTGCGGGCAAAAGAAGCGGCATTAAACCTTCCACTACTGCGAAACCGCTCACATTTAATCACCCCGCACTGCTGGAAGCCGCAAGTATTGGATGGGCAGAGTAAGGGGCAAAAAATGCTTTTCCCCTCGCCGGGTTTCAGATTTTTTTTCCCTGGCGCGCAACACCAGTGCCTCCGCTCCCAAGATGGCGCCGCCTCCAGTCTCACCGCGCTCCACACGTGCATCTCGCAGAGGATCCACAGTGTCCCTTGCATCGGACCTTTCAGGATCTGCAATACTACAAGATGCTCCGGTGACACAGGAGACAATGAGGCAACTTCTGGCCTCGCTAAGATCTTCTTTACAGGAAGAAATGAGAGGTATGGTGGCGGGGCTCAGGGGGGAGATATCTGAGCTAGATTCCCGCACCAGGCATATAGAGAGGAAGATGGAAAAGCTGGTGCACTCTCACAATGCTCTCCTTGAGGCACATGAAGCCCTTCAGCATAAAATGGAAAACACTGTGCTGAAGACATATGACCTAGAAGACCGGTCACGCCGGAACAATGTTAAGTTAAGGGGGATCCCAGAAAATGTTCCTCCTGCAGAGCTCCGCAGTCTATTGCAAGAATTTATTAATGCTGCTCTCCCCTCACTGCAACCTAAAGACATAATAATAGACAGGATTCATAGAATCCCTAAGCCACCTTCTCTGGATCCAGCGTTGCCTAGAGATGTGCTGGCCAGGGTGCACTTTTATGAAGTGAAGGAGGACTTTTTGAGGGCTCTCCGAGGCAAACCGGTACTCCCTGATAAATTTCGCCACATAGCAGTGTACCCGGATCTGTCCCCAGGGACTCTGGCCCTAAGACGAGCATTTCAACATGTAACTGGGATCCTGAGAGAAAACAAACTCGACTACAAGTGGGGATACCCTATGAAGCTAGTCATTATGAGAGAAGGATCACCAGTTGTTTGCTTCACTCCGTTACAGGCTGAAAAATATCTGACCCAGTGGAAGCTAGTCTCGCCTGCACCAGGACACCCCTCTCTGAGAAGCAAAACATCACCTCGTACCCCAGCGGCCGCCCCACATGGATCCGGAGTGACGTGGACAATTGACTTTTGATTATGCCTGCAGTCTCTCTTTCCTGAATGTTTTCTCTTTTTCTTCTTTTTCTACTTAATACACACTTCCTTCTCTTACTGAAATTCTATAAATATCTAATCTTTGACCTCCTTACACCCTCCATCTTCTCTCCCTCCTCCTCTGATTCTCACCTCATTCTTATTTCTAATCAAAAAAAGTCCTGTTCACTGGGCACTGCTAAGTTAGGAGAAGTGCTTATTTTTTCATATGGGTATATGCGAGGTGGGGCATTGCTGGCCGCCTCTGGGTGCCCGCTATATATCACATCAATAATAGCATAAAAAGAAAAAAGATAGCGGCACTCACCGGGCGTGTTTCAAAGGTGCTTTATTTGGGTACCCTCATTCCAGGGTCCCACTCAGGAGGGAGGGGGTGCAGAGACAGCAGAGATGACGGATCTCCGTTTCGGGGCTCCTACCCCTTCCACGGACCTCAATGTCTGGCATATGACGTCACTTCCGCCCTTATATAAGGGCCGGTCAAACGACATCATCGCCGCACCGTGTAATACAAAGTGCTTAATAAGTGACACATGATAAAAACAGGTATTAATTTACAACAATGACAATGTGTGCGCTAGATCATTATAAAACTATATACATTGAGCATAAATGTGTTTCATTTCAGTTAGCATATATTATGTGCAGGTCAGTGCACTACCTTACTTGGTTTCCTCATGCTATCCATGCAGTTACCGTATTACTTCTAAATAATGCTCCTATACCAACATGTCTATAGTAAAAAGTCCTCTTTCACTTGTCTGGGAAAACTGCTTGAATAGCAATTGCTAATCCCGCAGTTTATCCCTGGACCTGAATGGAATTCAGTCCACTGGAATCACTATATTGTTCTCATGCATCACCAGTGTATGCCGGGTATGATTCCCAATCACTATATTTTAAATATTTTTTTACCCTTTACGTGCTTTCATCCACCGGCTCAGTCAAGGTTTCCATATTTATATATATCTCAGATTATTGACTGGAAAATGTCAAGAATCCGTATTGAATTCCTGCTTAGGCACCAAAATACAAGGATCAACAGGGATCGGTACCCTAATAGGGATTATACATTATATTATTTAATTTTTTATTATTTTATTTTATATTTTTTTAAAGGAAAGGAAATAAATCATTTCGTTCATTTAATCCCATTGGTCCACAAGCTTTTGTATTATTGATCCATGTGCTTTCGCGCTGCAGGAGTTGTTTATGGGTGTCACCGCCCTGGCGTGATGGAGTCACCCGTTCTAAGCCTGTGAATGTCAGCACATCAGCGTTTCCGTTGTGGTATTCCCGTACATGTTGAATGAGTCTTGTGCAGCCCACTCCTGACTCTACAGATTTGTAGTGCTCTCTGAATCTCACGTACAGTTCCCTCACAGTTTTTCCGATATAATACCGCATGCAAGTGCAGAAAACCGCATATACCACCCACTTCGATTTACAGCTTATGTATGAGTGTACATTACATTCAATTCCACCTATTATTACTGGGTTTTCCGTTCTATGTGCTGAACAGAATTTGCAGTTTCTGCACCGGATGTTGCCAACAGGTCTATGGCTATCCAGCCATGTTTTTTGTTTTTTGGGTTCAATTCTGTTCCTGATGACCAAATCCCCCAAGTTATGGCATCTTCTATATGCGAACAGAGGGGGGCCTATATGTTTTGCTCCCAAGTCTCTGTCTTTTTCTAGGATATGCCAATGTTTTCTCACTGCATTCGTTATTTTTTTATACATTGGTCCATATTTAAAAGAAAAAATGAATCTCTTGCCAGCTGTTTCGTTTTTTTCGGGAATCTATCTTCTTTGTCCTATCAGACTGCGTTTCATTTAGTCTGTCACCAGCTTCTTTTAACACATTTTCAGGGTAACCTCTTGCCCGCAAATGGTTTTCTAATTGTTGATATTGTCTGTCAAAATTTTCTTTTTTGTTGTTCATTCGTTTAATTCTTAACATTTGACTATACGGGAGTGCGTTCCTTGTGTGTATGGGGTGCGCACTGTTAAAGTGCAGCAATGAATTAGAGCTGGTTGGTTTCCGATACAGGGATCTTACAATGTTATTATTTTCAATCTGGATTTTCATATCCAAAAACTCAAGGGATTGGTCACCAAAGACAGAAGTGAATACCATATTGTGTTGGTTGGCACTATTCAGAAAATCAACAAAAGATCCGAAATTTTTTTCATCACTTTCCCATATTATGAACACAATCATCCACAAAACGGGCATATAATTTAATGAATTTCAGATATGGATTGCTAGAGCTGTATACTAATTTATCTTCCAAATGTGCTAGGAATAAGCCAGCCAGGGTACAAGAAACGGGTGTACCCATTGCCGTACCTTCTGACTGCCTATACCAGGTATCACCAAATTCAAATGCATTATGGGACAGGATAAACCATAGGGCCTCTGAGACTAAATCAATCATTTCTGGGTCCTGTCCATCTACTGCTAGAATTTCCCGAATGACAGACACTGCTAGTTGTTGGGGTATCCTAGTGAATAAACTTTCAACATCTATGGAGGCCAGTTTATAACTTGACCTCCATTCAAACTGATCCAACACCATAGCAAACTGGTTGGAGTCTTTGATGTAAGATGGTACTTTTTTGAGAAGTGGCCTCAGTAGCCAATCTACATACTGAGACAGTGGTTCGGTTAGTGAACCCACCCCTGAGACAATAGGTCGTCCGGGGGGGTCCACTAACCGTTTGTGCATCTTAGGGAGATGATACCAGAAAGGTTTGCGTGGGTACTCAAGGAACAGCCTTTCTGCCAATTTCTTATTTAAAGCGCCCCTTTCCACATACTTACGTAACAGATTGCGTAACTCAGTGTTGTATTTCCAAGTCGGGTCCCCCCCCAGCTTTATATATGTTTCAGAGGACATTAACTGCCTTTCGGCTTCTTTTATATAATCCGCCCTGTTCATTAAAACTACGCCTCCCCCTTTATCCGTTTTTTTTACCAGGACATCATGCCATGATCTAATTTCCTGCAGGGCCCGTAATTCTCCCTTTGTTAAATTTTTTTTGGGTTTGGGGTATATTAGTGCGTCTATCTCTTTATTGACCAATTCCTCAAATAGGTCAATACTGTTGCCTGGGGATACAGGGGGGTAAAAAGTAGATTTTACCCCTCCTGTAAACCGGGAATCTGTTTTATCACTCTCGTCTTTATCTTCTAAAACTTCTGGGGCAAGATCTAAAAGGAATGCTGTATCCTCTTTTACCATCTCTAATGAGCTATCCTTGGCAAAAAACCCTAATGCTCCCAACCGTATTTGTTTTTTTGATGCATTATCATTTATTTTAGTATACCTCTCACTTTTAGAGCATTCATAAAACTTAAACAGATGAATCTTTCTAATGGCTTTATATAGGTCCACTCTGAAGTCCATATGGTTGAACTCCTCCTCGACACAGTAATTAAGTCCCTTTCTCAAGAGGCTTTCCATGTCTGGTGTTATATTCTTGTTGGTCAGATTGAAGATTTTTAAGGCATCCTGTTCAACTAGTCCCTCCAAGTGACCGTCTTTCTTTTCCCATGGTATGCGCTGCTTTCTCCTCCTGCACCTGCCCCTCCGGGTCCTCCTCCTAAAGGGTAGTCTCCTGAATCCCGTCTTTCTGAAGTGCTCATTTTGTGCGGTGGGGATCGCTCCATGTCGTTCAGATCACTCTCTATTTCTGATGTGTCAGATGGATCACTGCTTTCTTGATCATTATTGTGTCGGTGAGCGTTATTTTTTCCTTTTTTTCTATTCTTATTTTTATTTTTGGCTTTTCCACTATCGCCTGTTGGTTTTTGAGGTAGTTCAGGTGGCTGATTCTTATTTTTATTTTTATTCTTATTTTTATTTTTGTTTTTATAGGGATTTGGACCAGGGGGTTTACTCCACGTATACGGGTTCCCCCCCTCATAATCTTGCTTATCCCGAAGAAATTTTGTCTTCTTTTTTACTTTTATATCCTTCTGTAAGGGAATGAGTTTTTTATCCAGTTTTTGTAAGAATGTTCTCCATTCGGATTTTTTAGTGTATCGCCTCATTAACTCTTTTCTTAGGTCAATCAATTCATTATTAACCTTCTCATGTTCTTTTTGATTTTTCTTTAAAACGATTTTCAATAGATTCATAGAACTTGTGGCCATAACACCTTCCCATTCCTTTACAAAGTCCTTATCCTCTATACCAAAAGCCATCGCTTTGCTGAATCTCAAACCTCTTGGAACACGGTTGCATGATACATAGCTTTTCAAGGATTGCACTGTCCAAAAGATCTTGATTTCTTTCTCAGCTAAATTGCTGATTTGTTGTTCTAACATTTTAGTGCTCAATAATTACACGGTGCGGCGATGATGTCGTTTGACCGGCCCTTATATAAGGGCGGAAGTGACGTCATATGCCAGACATTGAGGTCCGTGGAAGGGGTAGGAGCCCCGAAACGGAGATCCGTCATCTCTGCTGTCTCTGCACCCCCTCCCTCCTGAGTGGGACCCTGGAATGAGGGTACCCAAATAAAGCACCTTTGAAACACGCCCGGTGAGTGCCGCTATCTTTTTTCTTTTTATGCTATCATTCTTATTTCTCTACTCATCGCTAATTTCCATCTTCACCCCAACTCTTTCCCCTATTTCTCCCTTTTTCTATTGTGTACTCCTTTCCAGTGCTCCTCCTTTTCTACCCTTCTTCTCGCTCTTCCCCCTCTTTTATTCTTTATCTTTGCACCCCCTTTTTCTACCTAATTTTATCCTTTTCATCCTTGCTTCTTTGCCAGTCCCGTAATTCTTCTTTCTGGGATAGACTGCCCCCAGAGTGCGTTTTCAGCACTCAACCTGGACTATTGGACTTGAACTGATTTTGTTCTCCAATATTTCAAACACTGCTACCCATCCTTTGAGGAGGGGTAGAAGCTAATGTATATAGTTGCAGTGCTAGTGATAGTACCTTAGCCCTTCCCCCTCCCCCCTCCCTTTTTTTTTTTCCCCTTGTCTTCCCCTCCCCTTCCTTTCATTTACATTCTTCTGATTTTGATCAAACCAATATTGTGTTACATGGTAGAACTGTATCTTGCCTTTACACAAGAACTCTACGCTAATACATCTAAGCCACTATGCATATGACTTTTGCCTCGATTAATGTAAATGGGCTCAACTCGCCTGGTAAGCGCTCTATTGTTTGGCAACCGCTACATAGACTAAGCAGCAGCATTATCTTTCTGCAAGAAACACATCTTTTGCAGCAGGACAATGCAAGGATGATGTCTAACATGTATCCCACTCAGTACTTTGCTAACGCAGGCTGTAAAAAGGCTGGAGTGGTGATTCTTATACATTGGTCTGTAGCGTTTCGCCTTCTGAATGTTACACAGGATCCTCAGGGGAGGTATGTGGTGGTCAATGAATATATTAATGCCACACTGTATTCTTTAACCTCCATATACGGTCCAAACACAGGACAGCAACGTTTCTTTAGAGACCTATTTCCAAAACTTAGCTTATTGACCAAGGGTTGCACGATCCTGGCTGGAGATTTCAATATCCCCATAGATAAATGATTAGATTGCTCGACCCCATCTCAGTGTAGGGGAGAACTGAGTAAACTACTGCGACGCATCACCTCCACGATGTTTGGAGATATACTCATGGAGACGAGAGAGACTACACCTACATGTCCCCAAGATTCCATACATATAGTAGGATTGACTACTTTCTAGTCTCCGACACTCTGTTGTCTCGCTGTACGGAAGCGTCCATCGGAAACATTACGTGGTCGGATCATGCTCCTGTCTTGCTACGGATAGCTGATCCTACTAAAGTCAGTCTGATCAACTTGTGGCGGTTGAATGACTTCTTACTTGCATTCCCTGCCAACCTAGACCACATCTCGGACGTGATGCATGATTATTTCCTAAATAATGACACCTCTGATGTGGAGCCGGAAGTTCTCTGGATGGCCCACAAAGCTGTACTTCGGGGTGCCTTTATCAAACTGGCCTCCCAGAGGAAAAGAGAGAGGGAAGGGCTTATATAGACGTTAACTGCCAGAAATAGCGACTCTAGAACGTTCCCATAAACAATTTCAATTATTGGCGACTCTTAAGGAGCTCTCGGAGGCACGTGAGTCTCTGAGGGACTTTTCCTCTCTAAGGTTGAACTTAATTTGAAACGATCGAGAGCCATGTATTATGGGATGGGTGACAGAGCTGGGGCTTCTCTGGCAAGGCGGGTTAAGAAAAAACAAATTCGATCTACTATAACTCACCTATTTTCCACCACTGGGGAGAAAATACGGAATCCAATCCTAATTGCTGAGGAATTTAAACATTACTATGCTTCCCTCTATAATTTTCTGCATGACCCTTCTACTCCCCAGCCCTTCCTAAATTCGATTCAGAAATTTCTAGATAGGGCCCAATTGCCTCAACTGTCTTTAGCACAGTCCGACTTTCTTAATACCCCATTTACAGCCCTAGAAATCACGTCAGCTATAAAAACTTCCAAAAAACAATCGGCTCCGGGCCCTGATGGGTTCCCCAACTCATATTATTTGACCTTTGCTCCACAGTTGGTTCCCTACCTACTGAAGATGTACAGCTTGTGGCGTTCTGGAGGTGCAATTCGGGCGGAAGGTCTAGAAGCAATGATCTCAACCATACCAAAATCGGGTAAGCCTCCAACATCCCCCACCAACTTCCGCCCCATTGCCCTCTTGAATTGCGACGTTAAACTGTATGCCACAATTCTAGCCACAAGGCTAATGCAGGTGCTTCCATCTATTATCGGCCTGGAGCAAGTGGGCTTTATCCCCGGACGGCAGGCTGCAGATGGCACCAGAAGAGTGGTAAATCTTTTGGAGCTCTTGGAGAGGTCCTCTTCCCCCAGTGCACTCTTGTCCCTAGACGCGGAGAAAGCGTTTGATAGGGTGCACTGGGGATACTTGGAAGCTGGGCTTGACCGATTTGGTCTTGTAGGAGATATCAAAAACTCGATATTAGCCCTGTACTCGTCACCCAATGCTAGAGTCCGGACTTCTGGTTTCATATCCACATCTTTTGGAATCTCTAATGGCACACGACAGGGGTGTCCTCTCTCCACTCTCATATTTGCACTTATGATGGAGCCACTGGCAGCGATCATAAGAACTGATCCTGCTGTCAGGGGATTGAAAGTAGGGGAAATCCAACACAAAATCGGACTCTATGCTGATGATGTGATCTTTATCTGCACAGATATCACTTCAACCATCCCAAAGATTATGGAGATCCTCACAGAATTTTCGGAGGTCTTCTATTACAAATTAAATCCCTCAAAATTTCTTCTTTTTCCGATAAATGTCCCTCCTTCTCAACAGTTAGAAATTCAAAGCAAATTCCCTTTTGTCTGGTCCCCGGCTGGTATACCCTACCTGCGCATTAATATCACCCATACGTCCAAAATAGTTCACTCCAACTGAGACATTTTGATTAAAAACATTAAAATGGGATTGGACTCGCATGCTCCTCTGTTTTTATCGTGGGTGGCTAGGATACAACTGGTAAAAATGATCTATCTGCCCAAGATTCTGTATCTCCTCCGCTGTTTGCCCCACCCATTTCCGAAGAAAACGCTTAACCTCATACAAGCTATTCTGGGACGTTTTATCTGGAACAATAAACCCCCGTGTATAAGCTACAAAATCCTGACACTCTCAGTGGGTATGGGGGGCATGGGAATCCCTGACATAACCGCCTATTACAACGCAATTCATTTGTCAGCAGCTCAGAGTTGGTGGCTAGATGCTGGGAGCCCTTTATGGTTACAGATAGAGCAGTCGTTAGCTCCAGGTGGTTCTACTAGACTCCTCTTAGAGGTGAATCTTCTCAAATATTGGCAGGAGCCGTCCTGTCTGAGATCCATGGTGGCTCTCCTCCGGGTGTGGTCTGGGTTGAGCAGGGACTGTCTTCCTTTTCTGCATAGATGTATCTCCTTGGCAGCAATGGAACTCTTGGTGGACACTCTCTCTCTCACATCGTGGAGGTCGAGGGGAGTTAGAGTTTTGGGCCAAATCATGGATGATAATGGGGTACGATCGTTTGAAGATTTGACACGTAGGTTTGAACTCCCGAGAAACACCTTTTTTCGCTACTTACAACTCAGACATTTTCTTAATTCTATATCACTACCACATTATGAAGCTACTGCTCTGGATGATGCTCTTCAACGTTACTTTAAAGCAAAGGCTGTTGGTACTCATGGAGTGGCCATTTTATATAGAGCTCTTATACACCAAAAAAGTGACATTAAACTCCCATACATGCTTAACTGGGAAAAAAGATTATCTTTCACTGCTTCACTAGAGCAGTGGCGTCGAGCATCTGTCCATGCGTCCTTATTCTCGGCTTGTATTAACCATACTGAACAAGCTAAAAAACTCCAGCTGGACTGGTATCTCTCCCCTCACAGACTTGCCCAGTTTAAAACCAGGAATTTGCAACCCTCCTCTTCCCTATGCTGGAAGCTGTGCAACTGGATTGGAACCACTCAACATGTCTGGTGGTTCTGTCCGGTTGTTCAGCACTTTTGGGCGAAGGTTCAGGTGCTTTTAGTTGAACTTACAGGCGTTTCTTTTGACTTGACTCCCTCTTTGGCTTTGCTGGGTTTGGGTCTTGATGATTGGCCCAATACACTGCGCCCCATTGTAACTAATGTTTTGGTTGCTGCTAGATACTGTGTCTCCAAACATTGGAAAATGCAGAGCATTCCTGACCTCCCTGAACTCACAACAAGATTGAATTTACATTTACAATACGAGTTAGCTTTGGCTCATGATGTTAAAAGACGTACCAAGGTTCTTTCCTGGTAGGACCCCTGGATTACTTCTGTACATAACCGGATTTCCTGTCCGGATTGAAGTCCCTACATAAATTCTAAGATGACCCAAGAGTCACCTGATATTTTTTAATTTTTTGGATAAATACAGGTATTATCATCTAAAAATCTATTAGGTTCAATAAGATGTGTCAACTGCCTTGTCTCATGATTGCCCTGTATGGAATACATGCATTTTCAATTAATAACCTATTTGGTCCAACAAGATATGTTAACTGCCGTGTCTCATGATTACCTTGTATGAGAATGAAGATGTACGTTCCCCTTCCACCCCCTTTTTTCTTCCCTTGGCTTTTCCTCCATCCTCCCCCCATCCCTTGTAGGATTTATAGTAACTACTTAGTCTTTATGGTTTGCCCCCATGTGGGCTTATTGGGATTTTGAAGAATTGAGTATTTGCTTCATGCTACTCTCACGCTTGCATCTAAGTGTAATCCGTAATACCCCATGTTGATAAATATATTTTGGGAGAGTCATTGTTTTCCTCCCTTTTGTATTTTATTAATTGTTATAAAAAATATTTTCAATAAAAAATATTGGTTCAAAAAAAAAGAAAGCCTTGGAGAAGATGGAGAGACAGGTGTCTACCTTGTCAAAAGTCTTGAAGCAGGTGAAAATCAGAGCTCAACTCAGGCTCTAAGAGCTCAACCAGACAATCGCCTAGTGACAGCAGGAGTGAAAGAGATTTATCTGTTCAAGTGAATGATAGATGTACCCGAAGACTTAAGATAAGCTTGTTCCTGGGAGTGTGTGCATGAAGAATTTAAGAAGGCTGTGGGGGCATGTAAGGTGTACTGGACCCCAACAGTTATTGATCCTGTCCACAAATGAAGTCACACTGAAGGGGCTAAGCTGAGTGACATACACTTCAGATGTGTACAAATGAATGGGATGATCCAGTTAAGGAATGAACATGCCACTAAATGGCTGGAGCATATGACGAAACCTTGAAGTCTACTGGAAGA
Source organism: Allobates femoralis (assembly GCA_033576535.1). NCBI lineage: Eukaryota > Metazoa > Chordata > Amphibia > Anura > Aromobatidae > Allobates > Allobates femoralis. Next base: position 267,055,893 of record JARQOC010000001.1, on the reverse strand, counting down.
TGTAATCCAGCTGCCTACTGCTATGGTGAGAAAAATCATTGGAAGAAATGTTTGAGCCTTGCAAGAAATGGTGGATAAGTCCAGAGTCGTGAGGGTAAAGGCACGTTACATGGTACGAGATTGTGAACGATATTGCTCAAACGTCACGGGTTTGGGGTCGTTCAAACGACATCGTTACTTCTTCGTTGCATGTGACACCGAGATATAATTACGATAAATCGTTGGATCGCTGATTGCAGATTTGAGAACATGTTCTCAAATCAGACGATCTTCGATCAGCCAACCTGCTGCATCGTTGTGTGTGACACCGCGATAGCGATGTCGTTAACGACTTCGCCTATTCATAACAGTGAACAAGGATCATTCGCTGGGTTGTGCGAACGATAGCTGCGCGCAACATCGTTGGTGAGTCGTGAACGATATCCATATGTGTGACATCTCACCAACGATCTCTAAACTATGGCCTAATGACCGTGCACCCATGAGATCGTTGGTGATATTGTTACAACATTGAAGCATGTAACGGTACCTTAAGAATTTCAGGTGACCATGAAGACAAGATACCGAGGGAAAAGGGTATGACTTTTTTGTTCATTGTGGATATGGTGGAGTGTCTTAGAAATGTACGGACTCTTCTACAATATATATTATGGCATACCTTGCAGAAGTAGAGCAATTAAGGTTTGAAGGACTGCGCATCACAGGATTGCTATGCCAAATCAGTAGATGACAGCAGCCATCTGCAGCCTAGGTTACATGGAAACGAAGGGGCCCTCCAAATAATAGACTGGTCAAAACGGAAAGAAGACAACAATAGAGTGACTGGTCTCTAGTTATGAAAAGAGATAGAGAAAAACGCCAACTTAGAGACAACCAAAGCCATTCTTAAAGCGTAACCGCAGTTTAAATTTGTATTTGATAATAATGTAGAGCAAGTGATTTTAATAAACTTTCTATATACTTCATTAGAAAATTCTGTTTGCAAAACCTTCTCCAAAGTGCCTCCATTGCACTGTGTGTGAAACTTTTTTTCTCTTTTTCCGTCTCCACACTGAATACGCTTCAGAAGGGAGGGGGCGTGGCCTAACACTGTGATGGTGGGTTTACACGTTTCAATATCGTTCCGATATCGCAACTCAATGGCGCGGGAGCGCGCATTTAGTGCACGTTTCTCCCGCATCGCATCGGAGGTTTACACGCTGCGATATCGGAATAAAACGTCTGTGCGATGTCTACGCCCCCCAACCCAGGAACGACCATTTAACATGGGAGTGAATGGGTGACGTTGAACATCGCATCGTAGTTGGGCTGTCACACAGCACGATCCGGCTTCAATCTCTATTCAATATCGGAGCATTGAATAGCACGCTCATTCAATCCCCGATATCGCATTGACATCGTTCCTGCATCGTATTGGACGTTCACACCATACAACGCAGGAACGATATCGGGTCCAACGATCGAACCACGTGACTTTTCATTGAAATCGGACTCCGATATCGCAACGTGTAAACCCGCCATGAGAGCTCGTGAATGCAGCTCATGAGGTGAAGTGAAGCTCATGAGGTGAAGTGTCAAATCACCTCAGGCTCCAGCACAGGGCTCCAGCTGCTTCACTGTAACCTCCTCAGCACAAGGTCTGTAATTTCTTATCTTGGCTGAGTCACCATCTCTATTAACCCTTCTCTGCTCTAGACACAGCTCACAGACCCTTCTCTCTCTACATGAGCTGTGTGCTCCATAGGGCTCACAGTGCCTTCTCTGCTATACATTAGCTGTGTGCTCCATAGGGCTCACAGACCCTTCTCTGCCCCACATCAGCTTTGTGCTCTATAGTGCTCAGTGACCTATCTGCCCGACCAGTGGTGTAACATGTAGCTCATGGGCCCAGATACAAAAGTGTCAGGCCCACAAGGGTTGGGGTACTCGGATCTCGGGCGTTCAGGTATGGTGCTGTCACTGGTGGTTGGTGCCTGAGTCTGTGCCCTTGATTTGACAATAAAAAGGGGTTTGTTTGTGAAATTAAAGTTAATAAATGTCGTGACGCCACCTGTAGATCCCAGTGAAAGCAGCGGCGCTGCTGCAGGCTGCCGGGGTGATGATTGGCAGCAATATGTAATGGCTTCCTACAGGTGGAGCTGGGTCCCCGGGGCAATGTTGTGATGTGATGGTAGGAATAAGGCAGCACAGTCTCTGCTGTCGGACTGGAATGTCACAGTTCACCAGGAAGGAAACACAGACGCTTGCTCTGCACGGGTCTTTACTCTGGTAATCTGCAGTTTACAGGGTTCATAGTTCTTACAGCTTGGGTAGTAGACCGGGTGGTCATAGAGGGAAGCAAAGTCTATCTGAAGCTCCAGTTATGTCTTTTCCTGTTCTTTCCACTATCCTGTTCCTGTGCACTCCTTCTTCCTTGCGCTGTGCTGCACTGATTCCCCTTGAACGAGGCCTGTTGGGTGATATGGGACACCCTCCTCTCTTACTAAGCACCCAACCCGGTTTGGTGCTTCTGGTGGGGACGTGCGTTTGTCGGGCTGGATTGTGCTCCTAAAAAGTTGGCAATCACACCGGCTCAGGGATGGACCTCTGCACTGCACTCAGAGCCGGTACCCTGTTCTCGACTGGGTCAAGGTCGTTAATCACCCTCTTGATTCCCCTCTGTCTGGGCCACCAGGTTCAGGTGCCCTCCACGTTAGCTCCTTCTTCTTCTCCTCTCTGTGTTCTCTTTCTCTCTGTCTCTTGTTCTCTCTCTCTTCCCCGTGTGCTTTCTGTCCCCTTGCTCAGTGTCTCCCCCATGCATCTTGTCTCCCCCTTGTGTGCTGTCTGTCTCCTTGTGCTGTCTTTTCCCCGTGCACTCTTTCTTACTCATGTGTCTTTTCTCCCTCCATGTGCTCTCTCTTCCCCCTGTGTGGTGTCTGACCCCTTGTGCTGTCTCTTCCCCCGTGCGCTTCCTCCTCCCTGTGTGTTATATGTCAGCATAATGGGACAGAGAGCACACAGGGAGAGAGAGCACACAGAGGGAGACAGCACACATGGGGAAGAGAGTGCATGGAGCAAAGACAGCACAAGGGTACAAACAGCACACAGGGGGAAGAGAGAGCGCATGGTAGGAGAGATGGCCCTAGGGGACAGAGAACAGAGGGAAGAATGAGCACATGGGGAAAGAGATGGCACATAAGTACGGACAGCACACAGGGGGGTGAGAGAGCACAAAGGGACAGACAACACACAGGGGAGAGAAAGTGCATGACAATGAGTAGAGCGCACATGAGGGAGGAGAGACGGCACAAAGGCACAGACACCACACAGGGGAAAAACACTGCACAGGGGAAAGAGAGAGGGGGCAGTGCACACAGGAGAGGGAGAAATGGCACAAAGGAACAGACAGCATGACATATGCATGACAGCGCAGGCAGACGCTGCGGATCACATTGAACTCTCCATAGAAATGCATGTAAATGTGCCCAGCCACCCAATCAGCGGTCTCGGTGGCGGCTGGGAGATCAGCGGCGGCCGCCAGGAGATTAGCGGCGGCCGCTGTTAGATCAGATGATCTCACGGAGGCCACCGCTGATCTCCCGGCCTCCGCCAAGACCGCTGATTGGGTGTCCGGGCACCATACTATGAACGCATGTGGACAATCCCTGCTGCGTTCACATCAGTATGGCAGCGTTTGGCACTGCGGTTGTGTCTGCATGTCAGACGCATGCAGACACAAACGCTAGTTTGAAACCAGCCTGTACACTAACACACTGCTGTCTCTCTGTCTGTGTATATAAACTATGAAAATCATCACAGTGGAGGGCAGAGTATCCAGGGTGCAGCTTTGTGAATGTGAGGACTGTAATCTGTGCTTTTACCACAGTGTGTTACCTGTAGCCTGTGCAGAGCAGAGCATTTAGTCTATGGAACTTAGTTTGTTCATCAGCACAGGATTGGATGAGTATTACCAAAAAACCTAGTAAGTCCCTCTGCCTGTAGCTGCATTACCATGGGAACCGCTCCACACGTCAGCCTGTTCTGAAGAGCTGTGACTGAACAGAGCAAGTGAGAGATCTCGAGTTACAGCAAAGCACTATGGGAGGTGGAGGAAGCTGTGGAAATTATACTCAAAGCTGACAGACTCTGCCCACATCCGCACACACAGTGCTGACAGACTCTGGCCACATCCGCACACACAGTGCTGACAGACTCTGGCCACGTCCACACACAGTGCTGACAGACTCTGGCCACATCCACACACAGTGCTGACAGACTCTGGCCACGTCCATACACAGTGCTTACAGACTCTGACCACATCCGCACACACAGTGCTGACAGACTCTGGCCACATCCACACACAGTGCTCACAGACTCTGGCCACATCCGCACACAGTGCTGACAGACTCTGGCCACATCCACACACAGTGCTGACAGACTCTGGCCACATCCACACACAGTGCTGACAGACTCTGGCCACATCCGCACACAGTGCTGACAGACTCTTGCCACGTCCATACACAGTGCTTACAGACTCTGACCACATCCGCACACACAGTGCTGACAGACTCTGGCCACATCCACACACAGTGCTGACAGACTCTGGCCACGTCCACACACAGTGCTGACAGACTCTGCCCACACCCGCACACACAGTGCTGACAGACTCTGGCCACGTCCACACACAGTGCTGACAGACTCTGGCCACACCCACACACAGTGCTGACAGACTCTGGCCACGTCCATACACAGTGCTGACAGACTCTGGACACATCCGCACACACAGTGCTGACAGACTCTGGCCACGTCCATACACAGTGCTGACATACTCTGGCCACGTCCATACACAGTGCTGACAGACTCTGGCCACGCCCACACACAGTGCTGACATACTCTGACCACATCCACACACAGTGCTGACAGACTCTGGCCACGTCCATACACAGTGCTGACATACTCTGACCACATCCACACACAGTGCTGACAGACTCTGGCCACATCCGCACACAGTGCTGACAGACTCTGGCCACGCCCACACACAGTGCTGACAGACTCTGGCCACATCCACACACAGTGCTGACAGACTCTGGCCACGCCCACACACAGTGCTGAAAGACTCTGGACACATCCGCACACACAGTGCTGACAGACTCTGGCCACGTCCATACACAGTGCTGACAGACTCTAGCCACGTCCATACACAGTGCTGACAGACTCTGGCCACGCCCACACACAGTGCTGACAGACTCTGGCCACATCCGCACACACAGTGCTGACAGACTCTGGCCACGCCCACACACAGTGCTGACAGACTCTGGCCACATCCGCACACACAGTGCTGACAGACTCTGGCCACGACCATACACAGTGCTGACAGACTCTGGCCACGCCCACACACAGTGCTGACAGACTCTGGCCACGCCCACACACAGTGCTGACAGACTCTGGCCACGTCCACACACAGTGCTGACAGACTCTGGCCACGCCCACACACAGTGCTGACAGACTCTGGCCACGCCCACACACAGTGCTGACAGACTCTGGCCACGTCCACACACAGTGCTGACAGACTCTGGCCACGCCCACACACAGTGCTGACAGACTCTGGCCACGCCCACACACAGTGCTGACAGACTCTGGCCACGTCCGCACACACAGTGCTGACAGACTCTGGCCACGTCCATACACAGTGCTGACATACTCTGGCCACGTCCATACACAGTGCTGACAGACTCTGGCCACGTCCATACACAGTGCTGACATACTCTGGCCACGTCCATACACAGTGCTGACAGACTCTGGCCACGTCCATACACAGTGCTGACATACTCTGGCCACGTCCATACACAGTGCTGACAGACTCTGGCCACGTCCATACACAGTGCTGACAGACTATGGCCACGCCCACACACAGTGCTGACACTCTGGCCACGCCCACACACACACAGTGCTGACATACTCTGGCCACGCCCACACACAGTGCTGACAGACTCTAGCCACGCCCACACACAATGCTGACAGACTCTAGCCACACCCACACACAGTGCTGACGGACTCTGACCACGCCCACACACAGTGCTGACATACTCTAGCCACGCCCACACACAGTGCTGACAGACTCTAGCCACGCCCACACACAGTGCTGACAGACTCTGGCTACACCCACACAGCCCAAAGTGCTGTTTTCTAAATATCACTAAAAAGTTTATAAAATAAGTCATATGGCAAAAAAAATAATTGTCTTAGCTGCTATGTGACCGATCACTAACACCAGTGCAGTATTGTTTGTTTTTGTTTTTTTTCCAATGAAATGACATTTACACTTTAAGGAAGTGGGCACATTAGGTTTAGGGGTAGTGAAACTCATCACTGAAAGTCTCAGATAAGAGACCTTATAGAGTATATAATGATGCAGAGTCAGGCCTGACCATAGATACAGAGGCAGTTAAATCACTTTACTGTACTGGCCAAGGAGAGCCGGGGATGTCTAACAAAGTTATGTTACTCCAAAAGGCGAGCTGACAAAGTCCAATAATGCACTGTTTACAAAGAAAAATTTAGTGGCCGTAGAAGACTTTATGAATCTAAAGCAGGGGTGGGAAACTCCAGGCTTCAGCTTCAAGGGCTCCCAACAGATCATGTTTTCAGGATTTCCTCAGTATTGTACAGAGGTTAGAATCATCACCAGTGCAGGTGATTCAATTAAGACCCATGCAATACTAAGGAAATCTTGAAAACATGACCTGTTGGCAGCCCTTGAGGCCTAGAGTTCCCCACCCATGCTCTAAAGGAGGAGCTGACAAATTCTGATGCATTGTTCACAAGCAAAAAGTGGGTGATGGACTGTGTTCCAGGAGATGAGGCTCATTGTCGACTGATATAACCCAAAGAACATTAGTGTTTAATTGCCCAAAATATATGATGACACCACTTTAAGGCCACACCAGTGCTTTTAATGCAATAACAAAGTTTATTTAATTACACCAGGACTATAGGAAAATTGGGTGATATCAATAGTCAGAGATTTACTTTCTCTGACTATTGATACCACCCAATTTTCCTGTAGTCCTCATGTAATAAATAAACTTTGTTGTTGCATTGAAAGCACTGGTGTGGCCTTAAAGTGGTGTCATCATATATTTTGGGCAATTAAACACTCATGTTCTTTGGGTTATATGTATTGTATAAAGTAGTCTTTCCCTTTATATCAAAAATGTCCAGGAATGGTCCTGTATTTTTTCTTTCATTGTCGACTGAGAAGGCCTTCTCGACTGTTAGGGAAAGGTAACATGGATGCCCTTATCTTTGACCCCCAGTTTGTTGTCATATTTTCGACCCCTTAGGTTTGAACAGAGGGAGAGGGCTCTGTAGTTGGGAAGGTCCTGGAAAGACCACACTTGCGGGAAAGCACATGGTGAGGAGACCATGTGTGTAGAGTGTGCCCGAGCTCCTGAAAGGTAATAGTGAGTCCAATGAATAGTGTGTCCAGTGTTAGTCAATTAGCAATTGGCTCTGCCAATACGCATCTGGTCATAAAACGATTATTTCCGGGCCGGAGGGGAGGTTGGGCTTTTTTGTGTTTTAAATGCATAAAACAAATTGCAGTGTCCCCAGAGAGAGTCAACCATTCAACCTGCTCTCACTGGGATGCCAACTGCCTTTGTGTACTGAAGGGAGGCAGCAATATGTGTCAGATAGTTGACGATCAACACATCACACACGAGCACCAGTGTTACTCGCGGAGTAATGATTATAGCAAATACTGTACTATCTGTGCGTGTAATGAATAGTAACAATTACACTCACTCAACATTAGTTCTAACAGAGGTCAGTGAGTAATGAATGGGATACAGCTGCAAGAGATGTAGCCAAAGTTGTGCAAGCGAATCTGCCATTGAAATGGTCTATGTATGTAATTTCTGTTACCGTAACACCAAAAGGCGTATGTTTGTTTGCAAGCAGTTTATGGATGTGATAGTAAACTGGCTGGACTATTTAAATGAGAAACTGTTCCTGTGTGCCTCAAACACGCTGCCAAGTGAGTCTCCCCCATTAAGGCCGGTTTACACGTGTCGACATCGTTAAAGATTTCACTGCAACTTGTGATGTTGCAGAGACCTCATAGCGATGTCGCAATGTGTGACATCCTGCAACGATCAGCTCGCTGATCGTTGCGGAATGGCCAGGGCCATTTTTCAATTGTTGGTCTTCCGCTGGGCGGCCAGCATCAGCGTGTATGACAGCGGGAGACCAATGATCAACCACCTCCCGGCTGATGCCCAGCGCCACACAGTACACGCTGGGACATGGTAACCAGGGTAAACATCAGGTAACTAAGCGCAGCGCTATGCTTGGTTACCCGATGTGTACCCTGGTTACCAGCATTCTCGCTGGTGAGTCTGCCTGTGTGACAGCTCACCAATGATCAGATAGCGAAGTCCCTGCGATCCCAATCGTTGGTCGGGTCGCTGGGCCATCGCATCGTGTAACCTGGCCTTTACACTCAGTGAACACATCATCACACTATATTTGCCTTTTGAGCAGTGCATCTCATTCCCTGGCTCTCCAGAAGAAGCAAAGACACCACCTCCATAATACCTTGAGAGCCTGCATTGCGATTTTGCAATAGCCAGAGGGCTGGGTGTATGACTTTATAATATAACTTTCTATGGTAATGAAAAAATCTTTCCCACCATGGCTGGCTATGCAAATTTATTTCATACCCACCTCTTTGACACTTTTTGATAAAAGAGTTATTTCCTTTCAGTAACTGTCCAAGATTCTCCCAGGCCTTGTGATCTTTCTTCTGCAGAATCACTTCTATTTTTCCAGAACTATTTGATGAACAAACTAGAGAGACAAGGAAATGTATTAATATTACTTGTGTGACTAGCAATCAAGAAAAGCAGAGTTTAATAGACAATCAAGCAGGAACTATGGCTAGACTCCAGATACAAAAACATGTGAATGTTAAAAATGTACCTTTTCTAGAACATAATTAAAAAGTAAGTGGCTTGTTATTTGAAGGGAACCTGTCACCTCCTAAAACCCACCTAACCTATTAACACATGTCCCTGCTCCTTCCTATTGCCATTATAACCATCCCTCTCTGTGCTAAATGCTTCCTTTCAAAGTTGAAATAAACACATTGATACTTACTCATTAGGATGATAATGTAGTAGGGGCTATATGCAATAGACCCCTGGGCGTGTTGTTTTGCAGCCTGAATGATCCAGCCTCTTTCTCACTGTGCGGCTTCTGCTGTGCAGGCTTTGCCCTCCCCCTCTCTGTCACACACAGAATGCCGTAACTATAAACTTGGGGGCCCCGGGCAAAACTTCATAGAGGGGCCCCTCAACATTTCAATTACTAGAGGTTGTGTGGAACGTGGTGAAGCCTGCTATGCATTGTTGTATACAACACACAGGCTTCACCATGTTCCGCAAGACCTTTAATAGATTTTGTTTAAGATGCAAGTTTTAGAAGTTAAATATTCAGTGAATGTGTTTGGAAAATTAATAAGGTGAATAATTCCAAATATGGCACAAATTTCAAATAACTGTATATGTTTATTAAATATTAAGTAGTTTTAAACAGTATATATTTAAACTTTGTTCACTTAAACATAACATTACTTAAAGGGATCCTGTCACCCCCAAAACACCTCATAAGCTATTAAAAGATGTCCCTAGAGCATATTCACACTTATCCTACACTCCTTTTAGCTCCTAAATGCATCTATTGAAAATGAAGATAAACGTTATTAAACTACCTCATTAGTGATGTTAATGAGTGACTATTGTATGCATAGTCACCCAGGCAGGCTCTCCGTCTTCCTAATATCACGCCTCAATAGGCGTGATCTTCAACTCAGATTCAAATGCGCGCCTCCCCGCTCTCCTATTCCGGACGGGGCTGCAGTGTGGGGCTGTATGACGCGAATCGCGTCATTTCCGGCTTCGGGTGATGTATGTACACCCGCGCCGCTCTGTTAGCTTCAAGCCCCGCACTGCGCATGTGTGCTGGAGGCATAACAGAGCGGCGCGAGTGTACATACGTCACCCGAAGCCGGAAATGACGCGATTCGCGTCATACAGCCGCACACTGCAGCCCCGGCCGGCAGAGGAGAGCGGGGAGGCGCGCATTTGAATCTGAGTTGAAGATCACGCCTATTGAGGCGTGATATTAGGAAGAGGGAGAGCCTGCCTGGGTGACTATGCATACAGTAGTCACTCATTAACATTGCTAATGAGGTAGTTTAATAACGTTTATCTTCATTTTCAATAGATGCATTTAGGAGCTAAAAGGAGTGCAGGATAAGTGTGAATATGCTCTAGGGACATCTTTTAATAGCTTATGAGGTGTTTTGGGAGTGACAGGATCCCTTTAAACATTACCAGTTTGTACAGTTTTAAACAGTTATTTAAACATTTGTTTCCTAACTTTCTGAGAAGCGAATTCATCAATTACTTTGTCAAAGTTGATCTGTTGAGTTTGATCATTGTCAATTGAAAGTAAAGCTAAGCTGCTGAGTCTTTCTTGAGCCATAGTAGTTCTCAAGTAGTTTTTTATGAGTTTAAGCTTACAGAAGAATCTTTCAGCCTTACACATAGTCAGAGGAACAGTCAAATACATGATGCATGCTGTGCAAACGTCTGGATAGCTTGATGAAAGTGAAGGGTGCTCGACTATTAGGAAATCAGCAAATTCCTTAACACTTTTCATTTTTTCCAGTTGCTTTTGAAACTAATTTTTTACTGAGCATAACTGTGAAGGAAAGGCTGGAGTTACATCATCTGCAAACATGTTACCACAATCAACAGCTTTTTTGTGAATATAATTTTTGGTGGGTTTACACGTCCCGATATCGCGGCGATATCGGAGGCAATGGCGCGGGAGCGCGCATTTTTTGAGCGCTTTTCCCGATATCGCATCGGCGGTTTACACGCTGCGATATCGGGAAACAACGTCCCTCCGATGTGTACGCCCACCAACCCAGTAACGACCACTTAACATGGGAGTTAATGGGTAGCGTCGGCGTACAGATCGGAGTTGGGCTGTCACACGCTACGATGCTGCTACAACGGCCATGCGATATCGGGAGGTTGAAGAGCACGCTCATTCAACCCCGATATCGTTTTGGCATCGTTCCAGCATCGCGTTGTACGCTCAAACCGTACAACGCGCGAACGATATCGGGTCCAACTCCCGAACCACGTGACTTTTGGTCGGAGTTGGACGCCGATATCGCGGCGTGTAAACCCGCCATTTCACTTGCACTGGCCAAAAAATCAGGTTGTAATACTTCATAAGAGTCAAGAACAGCTTTCATCCCTTCAAAGCGGCGATGAAGTTGAGTACAAAGCGTGTCTACCATTGGATAGTATTATAGAAAGGATTTTGCCAGAGACCCGTGCTTCTATTTCTTCCTTTATTTAAGACATGATTAAAATGGACAGGACTGAACGCTGGACGCGTTTCAGGGACAGCACCCCCTTAGTCCTCAGCATAACAAATAGAAACATTCACATGTATTTAAACATAAAAGCTGTTCATTTGTTTACAGTTGATACAAATGAAGCTAGGAGTCAATTTAACCCTTACAATGCTTGATTCAGAGCAATAGTACATTTACCAGATAATAGTATGCAACACATACCGTATATACTCGTGTATAAGCCGACCCGTGTATAAGCCGACCCCCTACTTTTGCCCCCAAAACCTGGGAAAACCTATTGACTCGTGTATAAGCCGAGGGTGGACCCCAGCACAGGTATACAGCCCCCAGCAGTGTGGTATACAGCAGCCCCAGAGGTATATACAGCAGCCCCAGTGGTAGTATACAGCAGCAGCCCCAGTAGTTAGTATACAGCAGCCCCGAGGTGTATACAGCAGCCCCAGTGGTAGTATACAGCAGCCCCAGTGGTATATACAGCCCCAGTGGTAGTATACAGCAGCCCCAGAGGTAGTATACAGCAGCCCCAGAGGTATATACAGCCCCAGTGGTAGTATACAGCAGCCCCAGAGGTATATACAGCCCCAGTGGTATATACAGCCCCAGTGGTAGTATACAGCAGCCCCAGAGGTATATACAGCCCCAGTGGTATATACAGCCCCAGTGGTAGTATACAGCAGCCCCCAGGGGTATATAGCAGCCCCCAAATGCTGGCACTCGCCCCCCTTGTAAGGGCCCCCCCCGCTGCTTATCTTACCATCCCGGTCTTCTGCTCAGCGCCGCTCCTCGGTGCTCCGTTCTTCATGCTCCGTCCTCGCTGTATCCGGGATCCCCGGCCATCGCGCGATGACGTCATATGCCTGCGATGGCCGGAGATCCCGGATGTAGCAGAACGGGAGCAGCGAGGACGGAGCACCGAGGAGCGGCGCTGAGCAGAAGACCGGGATGGTAAGATACGCAGCGGGGGGAGCCCTTACAAGGGGGGAGAGTGCCAGCATTTGGGGGCACATATGCACTGCTTCCCCCTGCCGCTGATTGACAGGGGGAAGCAGTGCATATATAATGAGCGCCGGGCCCCGACTACCGTATTGACCCGTGTATAAGCCGAGGGGGAGACTTTTCAGCCCAAATTTTGGGCTGAAAAACTCGGCTTATACACGAGTATATATGGTAATCGATTAAAAACATATAGGAAAGAGAATATATATAACAAAAATTGGATAGAACACAGTAACTCTGAACAAGTTTTTCGGTCTGCTAATCTCTCGTCTTCACACAACTCATCAAAGTGTTTCTTCACTTTTCTTACTCTGTTCTGGTGAAATTCATTTTTATTCCCCATCAACTACACACATCTGATGCTTCAGATGGCCTAACCTATTTTTTACCATCAGTTTGGGGCCCCTTGGGTGGTTGGGGCCACGGAGCAGTGCCACGGCTGCCCCGGTTGTAGTTACGGCCCTGTTCCTGCCTTCAGCTCCACATCACAGCAGAAGCTGCACAAAGAGAGAGAGGGTGGATCCTGGAGCCTGCAAAACAACACGCCCAGAGGGCTATTGCATATAGCACCTACTTCATTATCATCCTAATGAGTAAGTATCAATGTGTTTATTTCAACTTTGAAAGAAAGCATTTAGCACACAGAGGGATGGTTATAATGGTAATAAGAAGGTGCAGGGACATGTATTAATAGGTTAAGTGGGTTTTAAGAGGTGACAGATTTCCTTTAAAAAGTGATTATATCTACTGTTATGAACAATGATTCCAGAAGTACAATATGACATATAAATCTCATTTACTAAATATAGTTCAGACCCCTATTATTTTTCACCAAATCTGCAATACAAAACAATGGGAGACAAAAAAACGGAAACTTCCACCACCATACTGTATCTCATTTAGGTTTCATTCATTTAGAAAACGGGCACATCTACCAGGGCGAGCAGTGATGGTGGCATCTTTTCTTTTAGTATAGTGCAGTACATCTGGGACTTCATGATATCAATAAAATGTAGTTTTCCAACACGAACAGTGCTCATGCAGCCCCCACATAAGGACACTGTTACTCCCATGTTTCACAGTAGGCATCAAACATTATTTTAATGTTATTTTTCAAAATGCATGGTGCCTACAGTGAAACATGGTGCTAAAAGTATCCTTATGTGGAATTGAATGAGTACATTTGATTGATTGTATCATGAACTCACATATGTCATGCTCTTCATAAAAAATGCAACCATCACTTTGTGTCCTTGGCAAATAGGCATTTTTCCATGACAGTGATCCAAAATTCTCATCTGTTGCATTTCTGAAGAACATTGTAAAAGTGATGTCTCTTGATCTGATCCCAACCAAAACACCTAATGCTTTATTTAGACTCTTAATAACACCAGGCAGCAATATGCATTTGCCAGTTTAACCCATTTATGACCCACGACGTACCGGGTATCTCATAGACCACCTTGCTTCATTTGATGCAAGCTCACACGCTGAGCTCATACCGTTAACTGCACATGCTAGTTGATCTAGTCAGCCGGCATGGGCAGCTAACGGATGTGGGTAGATCAGTGATCTGCCTGCTGCTGTTAACCCCTTAGATCGCGCTGTCAAACACTGACAGCAAGATTCAAGGCACAGCGGTGGGAATTGCACTATTCCCCGCTGGCATTGGGAGCCCCGTGACGCTATCATGGGAGATCGATAATATTGCCATGACAGTGTGGGGTCAGCTGATGACCCCAGGCGCTGACATGACTTATTTCCTATTAACAATGCTTGACCAGTGGCGCTGACAAAATGTGATCATTTCTGCTGTTCAGAGCCGTGGATCTTCACTGCTCTGTACAGCAGTAGCAATCAGAAACTGCAGTGTTGAGGCGCCCTAAGGCCGGGTTCATACGAGGCGTATTTGTCGCATAATTTTGCTTTTGAGCGCTTGCGTAAATGCAGTGAAACGCAACACTGGAGACACATTCCAGCTTTTGCTGAAATGCATTCAGACGCCACATATTCTGGCGTCTTTTGCGGACGTGCTTTCACTGCAAAAAGAATGACCATGTCAATTTTTTTGTGCCTTTTTCGACTCGCTTTTCCCAACATCTCTTGCAACAAATTTAGCTATCATACAATGGTGTCTGTATGATGTAACAATGCATGGTCATTTTTTCAAGTATCCCCTGATAACATGAGGACCATAGAAATGCGTTGAAATCTATAAAACATAATCAAGCTGACAAAGCAAAATTTTGGATGCATGCATAGCATAAAAGTCCCCAACCCAGAAGGAAGATTGTGTTTGCTTACAGCATTCAGTAGAAGATCTTCAGAGATTGAGTGACATCTTTCCAAACTTTTTTACAAATGGCTATATATGCTAACATCTGTAAGATAGCTGCTTAACTTACTAATTCAGCGTCAAAGGTGTTTGAGTACAAACGAGTGCAACTGTGTATTACCACTAAACAACAATTGCACCTACCAACAGTAAGCGTACATCAGTCCAAACAGACCCATAGTGTGTGCATTTGATTCCAACACGTGTTTGCCCCCATTTGACTCAACTTGCTTAGCAGTCATCTAGGACCATAGGTCAAACAAAACGTGGTATCTATTTTTCATTATTATTTGGGTGTTAATTTTAATTATCATAATTAAAGCTTATGTTTTAGATTTATGTGGTCAACCCACCTGTTTCTGCTACTATATATTTTGATTGTGAAGGCCCAGCTTGCTATTAACGGCGGTTGTTGGTACATAAATCTACAATTAGCTGTAGTCTCCAGGAAGCGAATGTCAAGATTTTGACTAAGTGGTATAGGGTCCCAGAGTATCCACACAATTTTACCTTATGTCGATCCTATCTGTTGGCGTTGTGTAAAAATGATCCCGCCTCTAAACCACATCTTTTGGAGCTGTAAGAAACTTGCCCGGTTCTGGGAGGATGTGAAGACTATTATCAAACGGGTTACGAACACAGGACAAAACCTTGGGCTGGAGTTGTTCTTGCTCCAGCACTCTAATTTCCCAGTCTTGATTTATAGGAGATCCTTATTGCACTTTATGGTCATGGCTGTGAGTGCGTGCATCCCACTTTGTTGGAGATCTCTCTCCACGCCTGGTGTAAGTATGTAGGTTGGTAAGATAAATGAACTAATGCTTATGGAAGATCTGATGGCATCTATCGGGAATAATTACAAAGAATTTTACAGTACCTGGGTTTCAATAGAGTAAGTTTAAAGCTTTCCTAGAATATTCCAACTTGCTCATCCAGTATTCAAGCTCATAGATTGATTGTCTTTCCTCGACGACTGAGACTTCCCCCTTTCCCTCCCTTCTTTCTTGCTTTTGTTCTTTCGCTTTCCTAATTTCCCTCCTTCTCCTGCCCTTCTGGTTCCACCCATAGGGTATCTTTGCTTCTTATACTCTTCTCGTTTATTAATGTTAAAAACCTTCATCTTTAGGTAATATTGGATAATATTAGACACTTAAGTGTGCTGATACAATGACACAATGTCTGTCCATGAGCCATGTGTTCATCGTGACTATTCTGTAATAGTCTGTGTGCTTAATCCTTTTTGTGTTGTATTGTGAAATTGTTAAATAAAAAAAAAAAAAGAGACATATATACTTCAAGGTATGGCATGCCAAGGCTAGGTGCACAGACAAAGAGTGCCATTCGCTTAAGTGATGTACATGCGAAACACAACAACCCCATACATTCCTTGGTGGCTGCTGCCTGATGTCTGCAGTATATTCACTTCAATGGGAGAAAAAGCTCAGTACTAATCTACTAAGAAATGTACCACTGTGCTGTGCTTCACCTGTAAATCACTTAGGCCTGAGTAGGGGCTGTTTATTTGCAGGATGAGATAAAGGATTTTCTTAAAATGTATCCAATTTTTGAGAAATAAAATGAAGAAATAAAAATCAAGATTTTTTGTATACGATGTTAGGCTACGCTCACATGTTGAGTATTTGCTTGCTATTTTACATCAGTATTTACAAGCCAAACCCAGGAGTGGAACAATCAGATGAAAAGTATAATAGAAAGACATCACCACTTCTGGATTTTTCATCCACTCTTGGTTTTTGGCTACAAAAACTCATGTGAAAAGTGAAGTGAAAACTGAACATGTGAACGTAGGCTTACACTTTTCATTGTGCGGTAAACGTGATAAAATGACTTTATTCTTCAGGCCAGCGCTATTACAGCGAAACCAGGTTTATAAAATGTTTTCATAAATTGCAAGGTAACATATTAATTTACAAAGTTTTTCTGCATCACTATATTCTGAGATCTATAACTTTTTTATTTTTCCATTGATCATGCTGTGTGTGGGTTTCCTATGGGATGAGTTGAAGCTTTTATTTGCAACATTTTGGACCACAAAGCACAATTGATCACTTTCCTTTTCAATTTTTGAGCGACAAAGTGAACAGAAAAACTCATAAAAAGAGAATTTTGTTTACGTACCGTAAATTCTTTTTTCTTTAATCATCAATGGGAGACCCAGACAATGGGGTTTAGGGCACTGCCCTCCGGAGGTCACACTAGGTACTACAAGTTTGTAGACACCGCCTCCTCCGCTTATAAACCCCTACCGCAGGGAACATCCTCAGTTTGGTCCATAAGCTGCGAGGAGAAAATAAACCACACCCGAAACATCGGGAAGAATGCCGTGCACAGACGGTTCAACAACCCGGCAAACACTGTCTCAACAGAGAACAGAGCAAATGCAAAACATGCAACGGAACAACTGGGTGGGTGCTGGGTCTCCCATTGATGATTAAAGAAAAAAGAATTTACGGTATGTAAACAAAATTCTCTTTTTTCTGGTCATCATAATGGGAGACCCAGACAATGGGGATGTCCTAAAGCAATACCCCAGGGCGGGAAGAGTTCCTCAACAAGACGGATAACACATGGTTCCCTTTAAAGGTGGGCAACCGCCGCCTGGAGAACCCGCCTGCCCAGACTTGCATCCGCAGAGGCATGGGCATGCACCATATAGTGCTTAGAGAAAGTGTGCAGGCTGGACCAAGTGGCCGCCTGACACACCTGTAGAGCAGACGCTCGATGTCGCAAGGCCCAAGAGGCACCTACAGCTCTGGTAGAGTGAGCCTTCAATCCCACCGGGAGAGGCAAACCAGAGGACCGGTAAGCCTCTTGAATGGAAGCCTTAATCCATCTGGCCAAGGTTGACTTCGAAGCCGCGGACCCCTTACAGCGACCTGTCGTAAGAACAAATAAGGAATCCGAACTCCTGAAGGAGGCGGTCCTGGACACATAAATGCGTACAGCTCTCACGAGATCCAGAGTATGGAGGTCGCGCTCCACCTGATGAACGGGAGCGGGGCAAAATGATGGGAGAACAATCTCCTGGTTCAGGTGAAAAGTTGAAACCACCTTCGGCAAGAATTCTGGCCGTGGGCGCAACACCACCTTGTCTTGGTGAACCACCAGAAAGGGTGACTTGCACGATAGTGCAGCCAATTCTGAGACCCTCCTCAGAGACGTAATCGCCACCAGAAAAGCCACTTTCTGGGACAGACGAGATAGAGAAACATCTCTCAGCGGCTCAAACGGCGGTTTCTGTAATGCCGCCAGGACCATGTTAAGGTCCCAAGGGTCCAGAGGTCTCTTGTAGGGCGGAACCATCCGCGACACCCCCTGCAGAAATTGCCGCACCTTCGGGAGGAGCGCCAATCGCCTGTCAAACAGCACCGAAAGTGCTGATACTTGACATTTCAAAGAGCCAAGGGATAATCCCAACTCCAAACCCGACTGTAAGAAAGCCAACAACGTCGGGATGGACAAGGGCCAAGGAGACCGTCCACCAGAGGCACACCAGGTAAAAAAGATCTTCCACGTCCTGTGGTACATCTTCCTGGAAACGGGCTTCCTAGCCCGATTCATAGTGGCCACCACTGTAGGGGAGAAACCCCTAGATGTCAGTAGCCAGGCCTCAAGAGCCATGCAGTCAATCTGAGGGCCCTGGAATTGAGGTGGAAGAATGGGCCTTGTGCGAGTAAATCTGCGCGGTCTGGAAGAGCCCACCTGTGTCCTCCTGATAGTTGCCACAGGTCTGGGTACCAGGACCTCCTGGGCCAATCCGGAGCCACTAGAATGGCTACCCTGCACTCCGACCTGATCTTCCACAGGACCCTGGGAATCAGAGCCAGAGGAGGGAACACATACGGCAGCTGGAAGCTGGACCAACTCAGTATCAGAGCATCCGCCCCCAGAGACTGAGGATCCCACGATCTCGCCAAGTACTGGGGCACCTGATGATTCAGCCTTGAGGCCATCAGATCCACGTCCGGAGTGCCCCATCTGCTGCAGATGTCCCGAAAGACGTCTGGATGCAGGGACCACTCTCCGGCGTCCATCCCCTGCCGGCTCAGGTAGTCGGCCTCCCAGTTCTCGACCCCTGGGATGTGAACTGCGGAGATCAGGCAGTCGTTTTCCTCCACCCACGACAGGATGCGGTGGACTTCGGCGAGGGCCTGAGCGCTTCTGGTCCCTCCCTGATGATTTATGTAGGCGACGGCCGTCGCATTGTCGGACTGTACCCGAATGGGTCGTCCTGCCAGGAATTTCTGAAACGCCAGGAGCGCCAGATAGACCGCCTTGATCTCCAGGACGTTGATCTGCAACGTCGACTCCGCCTGAGTCCAGAGGCCTTGAGCCCTGTGGTGTAAGAAC
Organism: Allobates femoralis; assembly: GCA_033576535.1. Classification (NCBI taxonomy): domain Eukaryota; kingdom Metazoa; phylum Chordata; class Amphibia; order Anura; family Aromobatidae; genus Allobates; species Allobates femoralis. The sequence continues at coordinate 267,036,754 of JARQOC010000001.1, read as the reverse complement.
ACCGCGCCCCAGCCCGTCAGACTGGCGTCGGTGGTCACCACTAACCAAGAAGGTTTGAGGAATGACCGGCCCCGTGACAAGTGACGTGGCAGGAGCCACCACTGCAGGGAGTCCCTGGTCGGTTGTGACAGTGCCACCAACCGATTCAGAGAGATCGCTCTCTTGTCCCATCGGCGAAGAATCTCCAGCTGGAGAGGACGGAGACAAAACTGTGCAAAGGGCACCGCCTCTATTGCCGCTACCATGCGTCCCACCAGTCTCATCAATTCCCGAAGGGATGAGTGAGGTGACAGGAGAACGTTCTGTACTCCTGAGTGGATCGCCAGCTGCTTGGCCTGAGGTAGAGACACCAGGGCTGAGTCCGTGTGGAAGTCCATGCCCAGATATGTCAATGACTGGGTCGGAACCAGGGTCGACTTCTGAGTATTGAGAAGCCACCCAAACTGTTCCAGAGACCTCATGGTCACTTCCAGGCTCACCCGACAAAGGTCTTCCGATGGCGCCCTGACCAATAGGTCGTCCAGATAGGGTATGACGGCGTGACCCTGCACATGCAGGAGAGCCATCATAGATGCCATCACCTTCGTGAACACCCGTGGTGCAGAGGCCAACCCGAAGGGTAGGGCCACAAATTGGAAGTGTTCGTCCTCCACTGCGAATCGTAACCAGCGCTGATGAGCCGGTGCAATGGGCACGTGAAGGTAAGCGTCCCTGATATCGATGGACGCTAGGAAGTCCCCCTGCGACAGAGCCGCGATAACGGAACGTAGGGATTCCATGCGGAACTTCCGAACCAACACGTGACGGTTGAACAATTTTAGGTCCAGAACCGGGCGGAAGGATCCGTCCTTCTTTGGGACAATAAAGAGGTTGGAGTAAAAACCCCTGAACCTCTCTGCCGTGGGCACTGGGACCACTACTCCGTCTCTGCGGAGCCCCTCCAACACCAGGTGAAAAGCCTGAGTCTTTTCTGGGGATGGAACAGACCGATGGAATCGGGATAATGGTTTTGACGTCAGCTCTATCCTGTAACCTCGCGAGACTACGTCTCGAACCCACTGATCTTGAACGTGAAGTAGCCACTTGTCCTGAAAGCGAGACAAGCGGCCCCCCACCTGTGGGGAGGCAGGAAGGGAGAGCGAGTCATGTAGAGGCGGGTTTGGGGGTGGCAGCCGCTGCCCCCGCCGTCTTCTTGGGACGACTCTTAGAGCGCCACTGAGAAGCGGGCTTGCCCCCTCGGTCCGTGCGAGCGGACGGTGCTGATGACTGTGCGCTGGACCGAAAGGACCACTGTTTTGGGTTCCTTTTAACGGTATACCGTGGCTTAGGCTTATTCTGCGGTATCTTAGACTCAGCAGAATCCTTAATCAGCTTGTCCAGCTCTGTGCCAAAAAGTCTGTCACCAGAGAACGGAAGATTCTGCAAAATCTTCTTAGATGTGGCATCTGAGTCCCAAAGACGCAGCCACAACAACCTGCGGATCGCTATAGCATTGGCCGAAGCCACAGCTGAGCGAGTGGCAGTTTCCAAAGACGCCGTCCTGGCGTAGTCCGCATAGGCCCTCGCTCTCTCAGTGAGCGCCAGGACCTCTGGACTGGACCTTGCCAGGTCAGAGATACCATCCAAGCAGGTAGTAATCGCTTGTAAGGTCCAAACCGTGGCAAAATTAGGGGCAAAAGAAGACCCCACAGCCTCATAGGAAGACTTGGCGAGTTGCTCGACCTGTCTATCAGTCGCATCCTTCAGCGAGGAGCTATCAGAGGCAGAAAACAGGGAGCGTGCAGCAATTCTAGTCATGGAAGCGTCCACCTTTGGAGACTGCGACCATTCCTGCAGCACCTCCTGGGAGAAGGGGAAACGATTGTCCTTGGGTTTGCGGACATAACGGCGCCCAGGATGTAACCTGGGTGCTCTAATCACCCTTCCAAAATTAGTGTGGTCCATGAAAGATCCACTCGGTCTAGCCTCTGGCCGCAGCCATTGATAGACCTCCTTCGGGTGCACGACAACCTCTTCAGGGGGAGTCACGAGACGCAAGGTCTCATTGATGGAGGACACCAGATCCTCCACCCCATCTGGAGGCTCAGACACAGACACAGATCCGAAGGTTGAACCCCCATCATCTTCCTCACCAACAGAGGAATGCTCCTCCTCAGAGAGAGCCTGGAGCTCGGGTGAATCCTCACGACGAGCCCGCTTAGGGGGTCTCACAGCAGAAGAGGGGGACACCCGGGGGTAACTGGAAGGAGTAGCTGGGTTTTCCAGTCTCCTATGAAGTGCCTCCAGTGACTGCGACATGGAGGACATCTGGGACAGCAGGGATTCATTGATCCTGTTCTGCGTTTCCAATGGCCCTGGGATTACCTGAACCTCAGGGTACAGCACCGGAGCTGCTGCCTCAGCCGAGCCAGTCCGGGCTTCTGGGCGTCCGCAGTTATTGCAGGACCCCTCCACCAGAGTTCCCTTGCAAGTAGCACAGGTAATGGTGTTATCCGCCGCCTTAGCAGCATGCTTCCTAACTGAGGACATAGCCACAGTAGGGGGTGTATAAGCCAAGTCGACTAGACAAACAAACCGGGAGTCCCGGTGGCTTACCGACCGCTTTCACGCGGTGGGAGGAAGCGGTGTGCGTGTGTGACCTCCGCGAGTTCCGGTCTCCCTCTGAAGTGCAGACACGTGCTGCCGTAGCTCCCAGCTGGGAAGTGAGGGAGAAGATGGCCGCCGCCAGTACAGACGTGGGCGGCGCCGGGAACACGCGGGAATCACACGCACACGCCCCCCCGGTGACGTCACCGTAAGGGCTGCCTCTCCTCCTCCAAGCAGCCTCTGTAATGGAGGTGCTGGAGCCCGCAGCGCGGGAAATGGTGTAAAACACAGTACACACACACACAGACTGCAATCACATCCAAAGAAACAGCAGTCTACGGCCTCAGCCCCTGTGACACACAGGGCGGTCAGCCAGGGTGACCCCAGCACAGGGTACACCTCCAGATCCGCGGACCCGAGGGCAACGCGCGGTCTGAGTGTCAAGACACGTAAAGTGCCAGACACTACCCCCAGGCACACAGGAGACACAGAGTGCCTCAGTGCCGGTCCGGTCTGTAAGCACCATTTAGGGAGGCCTCGGACGGGGGTTCAGCCCAGTCCGGAGTGTAAGCACCATTTAGGGAGGCCTCGGACTGGGCTGGCTCCAGTCCGGTCTGTAAGCACCATTTAGGGAGGCCTCGGACGGAGCGGAGCTGTGCAAGGCTCCCATCTCCCACTCTCCAGAGCCCCCCAGAGAGGGATGGAAAGGAGCGCGACAGCGTACCGGGAGAACACCCAAGTGTCCAGGCTCTAGGCCCTCCGGTACCTCCACCTGCGTGTGCCACAAAGGGTGAGCGAGGAGGCCGTCGCCGGTCCCGTCAGGACCATATTACCTTGTCTTCAGACGCCATCACGTAAGTAGTGAGAATGCAGTGAAGTGCAAGCAAAGCGTGATCTCCGAGCACACTAAGTTTAAAACTGAGGATGTTCCCTGCGGTAGGGGTTTATAAGCGGAGGAGGCGGTGTCTACAAACTTGTAGTACCTAGTGTGACCTCCGGAGGGCAGTGCCCTAAACCCCATTGTCTGGGTCTCCCATTATGATGACCAGAAAATAGTGTTTATTATTTTTTTCACTCCATTCACCGTGCAGTAAAAGTGATCAGCTAATGTTATTTTTCGGACCAGTACGATCGCAGTCATACCACATTTATATAGGTTTTTTATGTTGCTACTCTTTTGCACACTAAATAACTTACCATCAGCAGCCAAAAACAACACTGCACTTACATGATGCAGTCAGACCCCATTATGCAGAGCAAGCCGAGGTGCAAGCAGATAAATCACCTCTAACTACAAAGACATGTGGGAGTTGACTTGTCATGCACATAATGGGCCTGCCTAGGACGCCACTCACACTGATACATATGATACGGAGTGTCTGATAGCTACCCACCGGTCCTGCCACCTGACCAAATGGGCAGCCTAGTACGATGTCTCCAGACCACTTGATGAATGGTGCCCCATGGGGCCCAATTGCACCCCGCAAAAATTCTAAAAAAGTGCAAAAAGTGTTTTATGATAGACAAAAAACCTTTTATATGGGGTATTGGTTCATGTATTGGCCAAGACACTTAAGCTCGTAATCCACGTCACAGATCCCCAACCTTATATGTCCTAACAAAGTATATACAAAAACTACTCAAAAAAGGCAGCATCAGAAAAACTTAACATGAGCAGCAAAAACAAAAAACAACACAGCACTTAACAGGATGCAGTCAGGCCCCATTATGTAGAGCAAGCCCAGGTGCAAGCAGATAAAATCACCTCTAGCTACAAACACATTAAATAAATAACAGCATGATATATATGTTAAAACATAAATTTTACTATGCAAAATCTACAATGGAGGGGACCCACAAATACCCAACACAAAAACAATGGACATACAGTGGGGGAAAAAGTATTTGGACTGCCACCAATTGTGCAAGTTCTCACACTTAAAAAGACGAGAGAGGCCTGTAACTGACATCATAGGTAGACCTCAACTATGAGAGACAAGATGAGAAAACAAATCCTGAAAATCACATTGTCTGATTTGAAAATAATGTATTTTTCAAATTTTGGTGGAAAATAAGTTTTGGTCAATAAGAAACGTTAATTTCAATACTTTGTTACATATCTTTTTGTTGACAATGATGAAGGTCAAACATTTTCTGTAAGTCTTCACAAGGTTGGCACACACTGTTGCTGGTATGTTGGCCTAATCCTCCAGGTAGATCTTCTCTAGTGCAATGATGTTTTGGGGGTGTTGCTGGGAACACAGACTTTCAACTCCCTCCAAAGGTTTTCTATTGGGTTTAGATCTGGAGACCAGCTAGGCCACTCCAGGACCTTGAAATGCTTCCTACGAAGCCACTCCTTCGTTGCTCTGGCAGTATGCTTGGGATCATTGTCATGCTGAAAGACCCCGCCACATTTCATCTTCAATGCTCTTGCTGATAGGAGGTTTGCACTCAAAATATCACGATACATGGTGCCATTCTTTCATGTACACGGATCAGTCGTGCTGGTCCCATGGCAGAGAAACAGCCTTAAAGCATGATGTTGCCACCCCAATGATTCATAGTAGGTATGGTGTTCTTTGGATGCAACTCATCGTTCTTTCTCCTCCAAACATGACAAGTTGTGTTTCTACCAAACAGTTCAGCTTTGATTTCATCTGACCACATGACATTGTCTCAATACTCTTCTGGATCATCCAAATGCTATCTAGCAAACTTCAGACGGGCCCCGGACATGTAATGGCTTAAGCAGGGGACACGTATGGCACTGCAGGACCTGAGTCCCTGGCAGCGTAGTGTGATACTGATGGTAGCCTGTGTTGCATTGGTCCCAGCTCTCTGCAGATCATTCACTGGGTCCCTCAGTGTGGTTCTGGGATTTTTGCTCACTGTTCTTGAGATCATTTTGACCCCAAGGGGTGAGATCTTGCATGCAGCCCCAGATCAAGGGAGATTATCAGTGGTCTTGTATGTCTTCCATTTTCAAATTATTGCTCCTACAGTTGATTTCTTCACACCAAGCTGCTTGCCTATTGCAGATTCAGTTTTCCCAGCCTGGTGCAGGGCTACAATTTTGTTTCCTTCGACCACCATAATGGAGTTAGGAATGTGACTGTTTGAGGTTGCAGACAGGTGTCTTTTATACTGATAACAAGTTCAAACAGGTGCCAGTACTACAGGTAATGAGTGGAGGACAGAGGAGCCTCTTAGGGTACCTTTATACGCCAAAAATATCTCCCGCGGTTGTGGCGTATAAAGGTACCCTTAGGGTACCGTTACACGAAGCAATATTGCTTGCAATTTCACTGGCAATTTGCTGACTCATGTGAAATCATGGACACATTGTTCCATTTGTACACGGCAACAAAATAGAACAATGTGCCCATGATTTCACTGCAACCAGCAAATTGCCAGTGTAATTGCAAGCAATATTGCTTCATGTAACGGTACCTTTAAAGAAGAAGTTACAGATCTGTGAGAGCCAGAAATTTTACTTATTTGTAGGTGACCAAATACTAATTTTCCACCAAAATCTGAAAAAAAAAATTATTTACAAATCAGAGAATGGTATTTTCAGGATTTGTTTTCTCATTTTGTCTCTCATAGTTGAAGTCTACCTATGATGTCAATTACAGGCCTCTCTCATCTTTTTAAGTGGGAGAACTTGCACAATTGGTGGCTGACCAAATACTTTTTTTCCCCACTATACAAATAACAAATAAATAGTGTAAAAATTACACCTGCATCTGATAAATTATAAATAAAGGGACACATGAACAAATCAGATGTGGACTGTCCATATAATGTGAAAAGCCACCAATTCAAAATGCCCAACAGAAGACATATGCCAATGTAACCAGTTAAACTGTAAACAGCAAGACACTTTTATCAAAGTATATTATTAGAATAATTGCACATCTGACACTAAAAATATATATAACTGTCAATATGACTAGTGATGGGCGAACGTGAGCTGCAAAGTTCGGGGTCCTGATTGAACACTTAGTGTTTGGGTACGGACTATGAACACAAACTTCCCTGACATGTCATTTTTGCTTTCCAGGTTTTTATTTGGCTGAGAGTGCTGTAAAAATAAACGACTTCCGGTTCCGGCGCCATTGTGGATAGTTGGGAGTGAGGGAGCTCCCAACACCCACCGGCCGCAGACCGTCAATACAGACTCCCGGACTGACACTAACCGGCTGTGGTGGTTGCTGGAGGGCACCGGATCGCAGCGCCATCGTGGAGAGGTGGTTGCGCAGCACAGGAGGCGGCAGGGGAGCGAGTACACGGCTGCCCTCGCAGCACACAGAGAAGTCCAAGATGGCGGCACCCGCCGGAGCTGCAGGGGCGACGAGGAGAAAGGAGAGCGCGGTGGCGGAATCTCCTCAGACACGCAGGACAGACTGCAGAGAGCAGGGAGGAGGAAAAGGTATCCAGGGGCAAGCAAGAGGAGGGAGCACCGGAGGAACGGAGGAGGGAGACTGGGGCTCGGGCAGGTCACGTGCCGCTGTGGCTGGGACGAAGGAGCTATATGAGGCTCTCAGAGAGGACATCACAGCTGCGGTGAGGGAGGCAGTAAAGGAGGTGGTGGAGGAACTGCAGGAAACAGCGACCAAACATGCCAGCAGACTTGATGAACTGGAACAGAGGGTGTCGGATCTGGAGGACAGGCTCATTGCTAAGGAGCAGGAGCTGGTGGAGGTACAAAAGCAAAACACATGGATGACTAACAAAATGGAGGATCTAGAAAATAGATCCAGAAGGAGTAATCTGCGCCTCAGTGGCCTGCCTGAGTCCGTTGCCTTCCAGCAACTAGATGCTATATTTGAAAAAGAACTGCCCACAGCCCTGGGTATAGACACCACATGCAAAGTGGAGAGAGCACACAGGCTGGGTCCACAAAGAGAGGGTACCCAGCGGTCTCTGACAGTGAAGGGGGCAAATAGAATGCCCAGAGGTCCTCGTCAGGCGATTGCCAAATATCTAGATTACAAGGACAAGGACAAAATACTGCGGGCTTTCAGAGCCAGACGGCGGCCCCTTGAAATTCAGGGCCACAGAGTGGTCATACATGAGGACTTTTCAGTACTAGTGGCGAAGCAACGGAGAGCATTCAGTGAGGTATGCGGCATGCTGTTCAAAAGAGGAATACAATTTCAACTCCAATACCCCGCAATACTGAGGACGAGAGGTGACGACGGCACTTTCCGAAGATGGAGGGATCCAGACGAGGCCATGAGGGCTTTTATGAGGTCGCCGCGTGGATCGCCTTCAAGCAAAGGAGGAAGAAATGATGCGGGAAGAGATAGAATGGCAAGCGCTGGAGAAGGCCCAGTGTGAGGTCTGCTGTGGAGATATATGACATTGCACTGAACACGCAGGCAGTCTTGGCAGCGATATGCCGGGGCAGAAACTTATAACGGCCAGGTGGAGTTTTCTTCCCTCTGAATACAGCTGTGGGGGGTGTTTTTTTTTTTCTTCTCCCTTCTCTTCCCACACGTATTGTGGGGGGGAGGGCTGTGGATGATGGGCGGATATGGAGACATGCTGGTTCCTCCTCCTGGCTGTTGGCCACATTGATATCGGAGGACGGAGTAGGACGACAAACACATCTTGGCTAATTTACCGGGGACATTGTTATAGTCTGTAATCACAGGTTGGGAGGGTGTATAGGAGAGGTATCCATGATGGAAAAACAGGGAGTCACGAGACTTTGGAATGCTCTACGGGAAAGGGGGGAGGGGGGAGGTGGAAGGGAAGGGAAGAGGTGGGAGGGATGGGGGAAGTTTATCGGGAGGATGTTTGGTCAGGGTGTTTTTTGGTTGGGATGGGAACAAGTGGTTTATCTGATCAGTCAGTGGGGATCTACCAGGGCAGACGCAAAAGTGAAACACTGTAATTATTCTAGTATTTTCATTACTGGTATGCACATGTTGAACCGGCACCAGAGGGACCATGGTTAAAATTGTTTCTTGGAACATCAAGGGACTACGGTCCCCGGAGAAACGGCTAATGGTTCTTAGACATCTGCGGCGATTGGGGGCAGACATCGCATTGTTGCAAGAGACACACCTACCCCAACACGACTCTTAAAGGATGAACAAATTGTGGGTGGGGGAAGTGTATGGTTCAGGGGCTGAAGGTCGTCAAGCAGGCGTACTCACACTGGTGGGTAAGGGGTTTCCGCATAAGTTGATATGCTGCCAACACGACAAACAGGGGCGTCACGTGCAAGTGGTCTTGGACACACCGTGTGGGGTGTTGAATATCCATAATGTATATGCTCCTAATGTGGACAGGGCTTCTTTCTTCAAGGAGCTGGGGCCTAAAATATCGAGGGATGGACTTGGACAACCTGGTGGTGGGGGGAGACATGAATGAGGTGATGGAAGCTGCAGAGGACCGCACTGCCACGAGGGGGAAGGCGAGGGAGAAATCGGCGACTCCGAAAGTGGGGTCATTACGAGGCTTAGTGGAAGATTTGAATATACAGGATGTTTGGCGGCTACATCATCCGGTGGAGCGTCAATACACTCATTTCTCACATCCGCATGAGACATGGTCCAGAATCGACTCGATTTATGTTAGTGAGGACTTGCTTCCTAAGGCGGAGGCTGCCGACATTCTTGACTTGGTAATCTCGGATCACAGTCCAGTAAACCTGACGCTACGCGATACATTCCCGAGGGGCTCGGACTTTATATGGCGTTTCCCGCATTTCTTAAAAAATGATAAGGAGTTGGCGGCGCGACTGGGGGAATAGTGGACAGACTACGTGATTCATAATCCTCCGGAGACTTTGGACCCTGTACTGTTCTGGGAGACGGCCAAGGCTGTCTTAAGAGGGAGGGTTATGTCATACACGGCTACGATTAGAAAGCAAACACGAAATGCCTACCTCGCTGCGAGTAATAAGGTGCGGGAGGGATACACGCGTTACCAAATGGGTCCGTCGGCCTTGACAAAAGCTGATTGGCTGAAGGCGAAGGAGGAATTTGACACTTGGGCCAAGAGAAGAGAAATAATGGGGAAATCAGATTGGGAAGCAAAGCTACATGTATACGGGGACAAGGCAGGGAGGTTGTTGGCGCATCTGGCCAAGGGACGGGACTCTATGACTCATATTGTCTCTCTTAGGAATGTGGCGGGGAACATAACGTCGGATCCGAAGGAAATCAATTCCATCCTGGGTTCTTACTATGCATCCTTGTATAGAGCGGGACCACATGACTATGACCTGGGAAGTCAATGGCTGGAGGAAGCGCAGATGCCAGTACTCACGGGGGATGAGCTGGAGGAGCTTAATGGAGAGATTACCGAGGGGGAGATAAAAGAGGCCATTACACATCTCAATATTAATAAGGCGCCTGGTCCAGATGGCTTCGGTGCTGGCCTGTACAAGATATTGGTTGAGCAGGTCACTCCTCATTTAAGATCCCTTTATAACAAATTTCTGGAAGGTGGGGAGATCCCGGCTCAGCTCAATACGGCATATATAAAGTTGTTGCCCAAGGGGGGGAAGATGTCGGAGGACCCGGCAGCGTATAGACCTATCTCTCTGATCAACCAGGATCTGAAGATCGTGTCTAAGATCTTGGCGGACAGACTGGCGGGTCTCTTGCCCCGATGGATAGGGAGAGAACAGGCAGGATTCGTGAGGGGAAGAGCGGCAGTCGCAAATGTGAGAAGAGCAATGATTCTGGAGGCTGTGCGTTTCGAGACCAGGAAGGGGGGGAAAGCTCCGGCCGTGGTTGTTCTCGACGCCGAAAAGGCTTTTGATAGAGTGGGATGGCCATGGCTGGAGCAGATATTGGACAAGATGGGGGTGACGGGGGGTTTCCGCCGTTTCCTGGGAGTCCTTTATGCCAACCCTAGGGCCAGGGTGCACACCCCGGGATTCTTATCTGAGGTTATCAATTTGCAAAGGGGAACGAGACAGGGATGTCCTCTGTCGCCGTTACTGTTCAACTTGGCTGTCGAACCTCTCTCCAGGTTCCTAAATGGTCCACACAGCTATGAAGGCATAATAGTAGGAAGTAGCACTCTGAAAGCCAATTTGTTTGCAGACGATATTATTTTGTACATGGCGAACCCTGCTAACGACCTCCCTGGGACCCTGGAGAGATTTGAGACATTCTATAAAATATCGGGATTTCGCTTGAATCTAACGAAGTGTGAAATCATGCCTTTGACAGACACTGGCAGGAGGTTTTTGCTAGATGAGCGGCGGCGGAGCACATTCATGGGGATCACCATAAACACCAAGGCAATAAAGTATCTAGGTATCATGTTGAGTAGAGACACCAGGGACATCTATCATCTGAATTACCATCCTATCATACAGAGAATGGAACAGGAGCTGGAGAGGTGGGGTGCCTTGCCGTTGTCTCTTACGGGGAGAGTCCATCTTGTCAAGATGATATCCTTCGCACGCTTGCTGTATCCCATGCAGACGATACCGCTGCTACTCCGCCACGCAGATGTGACAAGGCTTAATAGAGCTATCTCCAGATTCCTTTGGAGGGGAAGGAGACATAGGATTGGGCTCCGGACATTGATGTTTTCTAAGGAGAAGGGAGGCCTGAATCTCCCCAATATGCGAGGGTATAATTTGGCGTGTGTGTGGCGGCATGTGGTGAATTGGTTGCGGGGAACGAGTGTATACTCGGACTTCGCCCTGGAGACACAGTGGTGCGCGCCGTGGGATTTGAGGGCGGTCTTACAGGCCCAGGGAGGGGTGTTAGAACCCGCCGTTAAACAATCCATAGTGTTCAGGGACACCAGGGCAGCCTGGAAGGCGGTCAGATGTCGAATGGGATTGGCGTGGCGGACGTCAAAATACACTCCTCTCTGGAACAATCCAGACTTTCCTCAGGGGACTGATAATGCCCTATTTAAAATATGGAGGAACAGGGGGATCAGACTATTGGGCGACCTGATAGAGACTTCAGAAATAAGGTGGATGTCAGTAGAGGAGACATTAACAAAATGGCGACTGGGACCCACACATAAGCTACAATTTGCCCAAATCAAACACCACTTGATGGCGCGCTTGCGAGACGTAAGGAGGGAATGCCATCCCTCTGCACTGGATGAGCTGTTATCACCCCGGGTGCCCATGCCCACGATATCCTCTATACACTCTACGCTGCGTGATAGACTGCTACCCGCGGGACCGACACGACTCCTCACAAGTTGGGACAATAGACTGGACGAGGAAGGAGCAGGAGAGGCCATTTTGATAGGGTGGAATGATTTGCGCAAGCATGTGACAGATGAACGGTGGCGGGACACTCACTATAGAATGATACATAAAGCAATACTGGGTTTTAACATACCAGCCACTCCCACTAATCCTGAACGGATGACGAAATGCCCTAAATGTGGGGACTGTAATACGGATATGTTTCATGGGGTGTGGGAATGTTCACGGATACAAGCAAAGTGGGAGACGGTAAAGAGTTGGATAGAGGAAATGCTGGATCTGGACTTGCCATTGAATAAAATGACGTATGTATTTCATGTCTTCGAAGGAAGCTCCGTCCCGGCAGGGAAACGTAAATGTCTGCATCTTATTCTAATAACGTTCCTGAGACTTATTCTACGTAAATGGTTGGACGTACAAGCGCCTGACGTGACAGGTCTGCAAACAGAATTGAAACACATAATGACGTTGGACAAATTAGAGACGGAGACTGACAAAGACAATAAGATTAGGAAGTTTATGGCCACATGGAGGGATTTTATAGTACACTGCATGACCAGGGAGGAGATTGATGGATTGATGATAACTTTCCGCAACACGGGGTGGTATTGCTTGGAGGACTTAGGGAATACTTTGGGTGCTTTGAAAATTGGTTTCACGGGCTCGTAAGGTATCTTCGCTGATAAGGAGAAAGGGGCTAAGTTGTTATGGATTGGATAACCACAGGAAGGGGGGAGGGAAAGGGAGTTAATGGAACGTTATGATGTATCCAATTGCATGATAAGCATTTATGCGTGTATATTGTGAATAATAAAAATAAAAAAAAAGAGTTTGCAAAAAATAAACATAATGATGATTAAATCAGCAGCATTACACTTACCGAGTATCTACTGGCTGTAGGCAAACTAATTCCAGATCATGAACTCCATCTTTATATACTGCCCTGGCTCCAACAGCCAATCACAGGTGCCTAATCTCTGTGACAGCATCTGTGATTGCCCGTTGCAATCCCCACACATTGTGTCAGCATCTGTGATTGGTTACCTTTGGCAACAAACCTGCTGTCAAAGCGGTGTAAAAATAGATAAATAATTTTAAAAAAAAATAGCGTAGGGTCCCCTGTATTTTTGACTCACAGCTGCCTGGTTATACTTTGCCTGGCAATCAAAAAAATACAGGGAATGCAGCTGTGGGCTGGTATTCTCAGCGTGGTGAGGCTCATAGTTATTGGGCCTTCCAAGCTACAGAATAGCAGCCCACACTCACCCCAGAAATTGGCAAATTCATTAGAAGCACCAATTCCAGCTGCTTTACCCAGCTTTTCTGGATGCCCTGGTGTGGCGTATTGAGGTGATAGAAGGGGTTAATAACAACTGAGTATTGACAGCTGTCATTAGGCCCAGATTGGTAATGTCAGGTTTCTATGAGACACACCCATTACCAATCCTATAAGAAAATGGTTAAAAAATACAGACACATACGACGTCCTTTGACGACTCCTGGCTTTGCTACATCCAGTAGCTGCAGTGATGGAACAAGTGTCCTATCGATGCAGTCTCTGGGATCACACTGACAACCACAGTGGGTGGGGTGCAACAGCCAATCACAGACCTGTCACAGAGAGTGGGTGTCTGTGATTGGCTGATGAAGGCAGAGTCAAGTGAATTAACCAGAGTTTAATGAGTGAACCCAGAAGCAGTGTTACAACAATCGTGGGATCTTTAATATGTATAATGCTGCTGATTTAGTCACTGTTTTTCTTGCTCTTACAGTCCCCTAGCCACCATTTTATAACTGTAAAGTCTGAGTTTGGGGCTCGGGCTCAAGCTCGAGTCAAGTCCAGTCCCAAACTCGGACTTTAAGAAGAAAAAAAAAGCACGGCTGGATCCGCTGAACCACAACATCTTAGGTTTTATCCATCTCCAATTATGATCAATAATTAAAAAAGTGCTATATTTAAAAAAGGCATCACAAAAGATAAATAGGTAAATAAAAAACACCTATATGTATGAGACTCCTGCATAGAAGGATGATAAAGGGCAAAACAGAAAAATCTCACCCAATAGTTGATTCAGTAGACCATGGAGACTGATCCATAGACGAGCTGTCAGCACAGGGTGGGGCACAAACAAACAGGCCACACAACCCAACATTAAGGGGTTCTGCCAATGAGGTCCATGAGCACGTTCTAATATATGGGCAGAAACTGTTTAATGCTGGGTAATGTGTGGCTTGTTTGCTTGAGCCGCCAAAAGGAGAAATGTTATTCCTTAGATACCCAGTCTTAGTGTCTCACCTAGCCAAATCAGATCTCATACCATGAACTCAAGAGGGGCAAACACCCAGAAACACTGTTTGCAAACCCCTTTAACCCTTGCACAACATTGGATGTATCTATACATCCTAGGTTTCAGGTACTTAAAGATACGTCATGGGAATATTGCAGGCACAGTAGCTGTTCCCGCGCGATCGTCACCAGGCCTCCGGCTGATGTTACAGCCAAGAAATGGCTCTCACAGCCAGGAACAGTTCCTGCGCTGACTCTGGCTGTTTAACCCCCTAAATGCTTAGGCAGCATGGTGGCTCAAGTGGTTAGCACAGCAGCCTTTGCAGCACTGAGGTCTTGAGGTCCTGGGTTCAATTCCCACCAAGGACACTAAGGACAACATTTGCAAGGAGTTTGTATGTTCTCCCCGTGTTTGCGTGGGTTTCCTCCGGGCACTCCGGTTTCCTCCCACATTGTAAAGACATACTGATAGGATGTTTAGATTGTGAGCTCCAAGAGAGACAGCATTACTCATGAATGTAAAGTGCTATGGAATAAATAGCGCTATATAAATGAATAAATAAATGCTGTGATCAATATTGATTGCGACACTTCGGTGATTCGGAGAGGGCAGAGCGCCTGCAGAAAATGATCATTTCTCCTGTTCAAAGATGTGCAGCAGCACGTCTGTGAACAGGAGAAGTGATTGGACAGTGTAGTGCTGAGGTGCTCTAAGGGACAGTGTAAAATAAAGAAAAATGTAAAAATAAAGTTTTTAAAAATATGAAAAAAATACAAAGTTCAAATCATCCCCTTTTGCCTAATGAAAACACAACTGTTAAAATAAATACACATATTTGGTATCGCTATGTTCAGAAATGCCTGATCTATCAAAACATAAAATCAATCAATAAGATCTCTAAATAGCGTGACAGAAAAAAAGTCCAGTTCTCTGGTTTCCTCCAACACTCCAAAAACATACTGATAGGATGGGGACAGTGGTGCTGATGTACGTAAAGCGCTGTTGAATTAATAGCGCTATATCAGTGAATAAATATTATTATTATAGTCGGTATACATACTTGTATGCACACCACAAATGTCATGCAAACAAAATTTAATTTATAATGATGTACATATTTGCAATTAGTGCATTTCTGTTACCTTCAAGGTCTTCTACTCTGTGGCTCAATTCTAGAAGAAAGAAATAGAAATACTGTAAGAATTAACTCTAATGCCTTTCTTCAAACACAAAGAGGAGTATATAATATAGTATAGTTTTATCAGGGTAGTGCATAATAATGTCATCATGCTTTAATTAATTGAAATAATTAATATAGTGGACAGAAATAAAACATAAATACATTCATAAATAAACAAATTGGGTACATTTTCAACATACCATAAAGGACACAGATTTCATATATAATTATAAAAGGTCTCTCAAGTAAAGTACGTAGTATCTAAGAGAAAGTTTTATGCTAATAAGAGAACTGGCCAAACACGTTCCGACAATGTTTTGCAATCTTGTAGGGTGACTGTCATATTACACACACTGGCCTACACAAAAGCAGTATTGTGAAGGTAGGAGAGACTAAAGGCCCTGTTACAACTAACGATGTCCCAGCGATCCGACCAACGATGTGTATCGCTGGGTCATCGTTAACGGATCGCTGGTGAGCTTTCACACAGGCAGACTCACCAGCGATCAGCGCCAGCGAGAACGCTGGTAACCAGGGTAAACATCGGATAACTAAGCAGAGTGCTGCGCTTAGTTACCCGATGTTTACCATGGTTACCATCTCCCAGCACTTGCTGTGCGGCGCTGGGAGATCGTTCATCGTTGGTCTCCCGCTGTCACACCGCGCCGATGCTGGCCTGCCAGTGGGAGACCAACAATAAATTTATGGTCCAGGTCATTTACCAACGAACTTCTCGTTGGTCATTGGTAAATGACACACACAACGATGTCGGTACGACATCGCTGCAACGTCACCAAACCGATATAAAATTGCAACTATATCGTTGACGATATCTTAGTGTGTGACGGGGCATTAACGCTGGTTTCACACTGCAGTTTTTTCACTAATCAGGTTCAATCCGGTTTGTGTGCAATAACCAGGAGTGTCTCCAAAACTCAGAACAGGTGTTAATCGTTCAATTATAGTTTTTCTCTGCAAGTTCCTCTCCGAGTTTTGGCACACAAACCGGATGGAACCTGATCAGTGAAAAAACTGCAGTGTGAAACTAGCCTAACCTGTTATAAATATAGTACAAAAATTCCATCTGGTGTGTACTATAGAGCTCCTGGACAATGTCCAGTTTTGCTCAGCGGCTCAAACACATAAAATCAAAAAAGGAGAGCAAAGTGGAGCCATAGTTGCTTACAACTGCATATACAGTTGTGGCCAAAAGTATTGACACCCCTGCAATTCTGTCAGATAATACTCAGTATCTTCCTGAAAATGATTGCAATCACAAATTCTTTGGCATTAGTAGCTTCATTTAATTTGTCTTCAATGAAAAAACACAAAAAGAATTGTTCTAAAGCCAAATTGGATCTAATTCCACACCAAACATGAAAAAGGGGGTGGACAAAAGTATTGGCACTGTTAGAAAAATCATGTGATGCTTCTCTAATTTGTGTAATTAACAGCACCTGTAACTTACCTGTGGCACCTAACAGGTGTTGGCAATAACTAAATCACACTTGCAGCCAGTTAACATGGATTAAACTTGACTCAACCTCTGTCCTGTGTCCTTGTGTGTACCACATTGAGCATGGAGAAAAGAAAGAAGACCAAAGAACTGTCTGAGGACTTGAGAAATCAAATTGTGAGGAAGCATGAGCAATCTCAAGGCTACAAGTCCATTTCCAAAGACCTGAATGTTCCTGTGTCTACCGTGCGCAGTGTCATCAAGAAGATTAAAGCCCATGGCACTGTGGCTAACCTTCCTAGATGTGGACGGAAAATAAAAATTGACGAGAGATTTCAACGCAAGATTGTGCGGATGGTGGATAAAGAACCTCGACTAACATCCAAACAAGTTCAAGCTGCCCTGCAGTCCGAGGGTACAACAGTGTCAACCCATACTATCCGTCGGCGTCTGAATGAAAAGGGACTGTATGGTAGGATACCCAGGAAGACCCCACTTCTTACCCCGAGACATAAAAAAGCCAGGCTGGAGTTTGCCAAAACTTACCTGAGAAAGCCTAAAACGTTTTGGAAGAATGTTCTCTGGTCAGATGAGACAAAAGTAGAGCTTTTTGGGCAAAGCATCAACAGAGTTTACAGGAGAAAAAAATAGGCATTCAAAGAAAAGAACACGGTCCTTACAGTCAAACATGGCGGAGGTTCCCTGATGTTTTGGGGTTGCTTTGCTGCCTCTGGCACTGGACTGCTTGACCGTGGTGCATGGCATTATGAAGTCTGAAGACTACCAACAAATTTTGCAGCATAATGTAGGGCCCAGTGTGAGAAAGCTGGGTCTCCCTCTGAGGTCATGGGTCTTCCAGCAGGACAAGGACCCAAAACACACTTCAAAAAGCACTAAAAAATGGTTTGAGAGAAAGCACTGGAGACTTCTAAGGTGGCCAGCAATGAGTCCAGACCTGAATCCCATAGAACACCTGTGGAGAGATCTAAAAATGGCAGTTTGGAGAAGGCACCATTCAAATATCAGGGACCTGGAGAAGTTTGCCAAAGAAGAATGATCTAAAATTCCAGCAGAGCATTGTAAGAAACTCATTGATGGTTATCGGAAGCGGTTGATCGCAGTTATTTTGGCTAAAGGTTGTGCAACCAAGTATTAGGCTGAGGTGCCAATACTTTTGTCTGGCCCATTCTTGGAGTTTTGTGTGAAATGATCAGCGTTTTGCTTTTTGCTTCATTCTCTTTAGTGTTTTTTCATTGAAGACAAATTAAATGAAGATAATAATACCAAAGAATTTGTGATTGCAATCATTTTCAGGAAGAAACTGAGTATTATCTGACAGAATTGCAGGGGTGTCAATACTTTTGGCCTCAACTGTAAAACTAATTTTATTTAGAGTGGGATGAGACAAATTTAAAACACAACTGTGTTGGACGCTGGTGATAAATTAAGCCAGCACATACTGTATATCACAGGGTAATAACAATCATCAGACAGCAAGCAGATTCCATATGAGTCAAAGTATAAATTACAGCTTAGAGGTTGACAAATCAATTGATTTAATATACAGTAGTAAAGAAAGAGAAAGCAGGTGGGAGAAGGAGAGTGGCTGGCTTGCACCTAGGAACCCACGATCCCGCATGTTTGTATTACACTTTTTCTGAAGAAAAAGTGAATTTCTATGGTGAATGCAATTCCTTTATCTTTGCTGTCGGATTTTAACTTTTGAGATTTGAGCATCATCCGTAATGCTTTATTATCATGTGCCTATATTGAGGCTAGCTGGTGAAACATTGCAAAAAGGCACGCCGTATTACCAAGTCATACTTAATCTTTTTTCCCATGGAACTATATTTATAACAGTCAAAAAAGGAGAACAAAGTGGAGCCATAGTTGCTTACAATTGCATATAAAACTTATTTTATTTAAAGTGGGGTGAGATAAATTTAACACCCAACTGTGTTGGACGCTGGTGATAAATTAAGCCAGCACATACTGAATATCACAGGTAATAATCATCAGACAGAGGCCGGGAACACCTGAATTCTCCAACCCCTAGGGTTATCCCTTTTTAAGGTAGCGTTCCAAAAAGGCATGGTTCCACCACAGCCTAGTTTGTCTCTATAACAGATCCTTAAATTTTGCAATGTTATCTTGTAGACAACCAGCCATTATCCAAAGGATGACTCCCTGCTGGGATTTGCAGGAAAGTGACAAGTCCAATTTCCCTGTAATGCCAGTGGGAAGGAAATCCTTTCTGCAACTCAGACTGAGAGGAGTCGTGAATATAACGTTAATATCTCATGAGCCGTGCTGTCTATAAACATGGCAAGCATAGATATGTGATTGCGACATTTAGACGGTCACCGCACATCATTTTACATATGTGTGCGATGACTGCAAGCCATCTAAACGTGATATGGGCTAGTAAGATGCTCTCAGAATAGCCATGTTTCATATCCAGACGAAGATAAAATCATAACTGAAAATATGAAAGTATTGTCTTCCGTCAGCGATGCCCACAGACAAGGCTAGGGCAGATAATATAGTTTGGGTGTCTATATCTCCCCTCAGAGGGGTGGGAATTGTGAGACAGCCCAGAGGTGCGAGATGGGTGGAGACAGGGGTCAGCCCATAATGTACAAAAATCAGCTGCCCCATCTCCATATTGTATTTCTTCTGAAGAGGCATTATTCCACCAAAGCCAGAGAATACCCCTGGAACAGACTGGCATCATGCCGCCCTTGCGGTGCCATCAGCATTAACGTAACTGATCACATATGTGTGTAATTCTGTGTATTCCATTTATCCTTGTGTTTGCATAACTGACTGTAATATTTGTAACATTTTAATAATAACTGTAAATGTTAATATCTAGTGTACCATCGGGGTGATTAAATATATAAATTTAATCTTGAGTTGCTCTTTTTATCTTGATCAAGCATTCCCACGTCCGTGTGCTCATTCAACGCTACCTGGGTTGGTTTCTGACCCTATATAAGCCCGACCACGGACCGGACTTATATTAAACGAGAAGCTGGTGGCAGCAACAGTGCTTGAGGTTTATCCAGGGCCTCTGGCAGTGACGGGGTGGAGGATATTATATGTGCTCCTGGCTGCGGACTAGAAGGCATATACCACACTCACTGAGAGGTGCCTTAATAAACCAGCACAGACAGGGCAGCTGCGGCCCTTCTTTATCCTCAGGCAGTTCTCTGACTGACCTGGGTTTAACAGGAGGCGCTGTGGAGCTGCCAGGTTCGGTGGCCGATTCACCACACTGTCCATAATTCATTTGTAATCATTTGTATGCCCAACCAGCAAGTTTTCACCTGCATACAGACTCAAACAACCTGATGCTCCATGTTATCTCATAACATATCCTAAAGTGCAAGTGCTAGATATGGAGAGGGTCCCCCTGTTGCTGGACTCCTAACGCACGTTTCGCTGTTTAGTATGGCCAATGCTTCATCATGAGGAGTAATGATCTCCCCTGCCTACCAGGTTTTTATCCCTAACTAGTGATGGTCACGTGTAAAATTAGACCAATGCAGTCGATTGTTGCGGCGCGTGCGCCGCAATCATGGCCGCCGGCAGATGTCGCTTCCGGCGCGACCACCGCCCGCCGGAACAGTCGTCCCAGCAACGGTAAACAATGCACGGCGGCATAATGCTCCCTCAGCGACGACATCCAGCGGCGCGAAGCGGGGCATGTGCACACGGCCACAAAGTACACACCAATCCTAGGCAATACTATACAAAATGAAAATATAATTTACAATTTAGTCATAGGAAGATCTGATTCCATTCAGATTGCCGATTGCGTGTTGATACGGGAATCTTTTTAATTTAGACTTCATTCAACATACTCCATTCCGTGACCATCATCAGTGTTATAGGGAAATGCCTATGTCAGCATGAGTAAGAGAATCACAATTAAAAACAATCCAATGATAAAACACATTGATACAGTGGTACAAGGGGAGAGGAAAAGTGGAAAATTATTTACATTTCCACAACCATAGACATAAACAGATGCTGTTTATCTAGTTTTTTTAGAGCTTAGACTGCAAATTCAAGGAAAATTATATCCTTAGTCAAAGGAACGACACAAAACTGTTTGCTTCATTAAGACCCTTAGGTGACACCGTATCTAGAGTCATGATCCATTTCATTTCTTGTTGGGCTAACAACTTCTTAAGGTCACCACCCCGAATCCCTCCAATAATTTTATCAATCCCCCTCACTTTCAGTGTTTTAGAATTACAATTATGGTAATAATAAAAATGACAGGACAGGGTTTTAAGGGTAGTGATATCTTTTACTTTGTGTGCCGCCTCAATGTCTCTCGCATGTTCCCTGACCCGCGCTCTCAATTCTCTCGAGGTCAGGCCAACGTATATCTTGCCGCAACAGCATGTTGCATAATATACAACATGCATGCTGCTACAAGAAATATACTGGTTAATAGTGTACGTTTTCAACCCGTCACTCGACGTGAAATCAAAACTACGAGAGACATTGATGCAAGCTACACAATCCCCACACGGGAAACATCCCCGTCTTGGTGGGCATAAAGACTATGCACCAAGATGTCCTTCAGATTTTATGATCTTCTGGAGGTGATTAAAGGGTTTTCAGATAGAGCTCCCTTCAGGGTCAGGTCAGACAATAGTACGGGCCAATGTCTCTTTAAAACCTGCCTCATGGATTCCCACTCTTGATTATGGGTTGAGATAAAACGTATGTCCCTGTAATCAACTTCATTTCTTTTGGGAGGTCGGAGGAGGTCATCACGCTTGGTAGCCTTGGCTCTATCATAACCATTTTTTATAGCTCTACGGCTATATCCTCTTTGCCTAAATCTCATCCTTAAATCCTATGCTTAGTTCTGAAATTTGCTTTGTGTGGAGCAGATCCGCCTCATCCTTAAGAATTGTCCAGCCGGGATTGCTTTTATAGTGGATGGAACATGGGCTGATGATGTATGGAATAATGCATTGACAGAAGTTTCTTTCCTGAAAACATCTGTCTGAATGAGCCCATGTACATCCACTTCAATCTTAATGTCTAGAAAGTCAATGCATGTCTTACTAAATCTGTGTGTCAATTTAATGTTAAGATTATTTTGGTTCAGAGAATTCCCATTGAGGATGAGACCTTTAAAACTAGTTGGGAAACATATGCCAACGAATGCTCTAGTGGCTTTATTGGTCTGTTGTCAAATGACAATAAGTCCAGTATAGCACGAATAGAAAAAGAAATGGATGAACTATAGGTGATCATCAAAGAAGGGCTCTCTAAGGAGGCCTTGACTAAATTCGAAACTGAAATTGAGAATGATATTTCGAAGTGGGAAAAGGACATTAAGGAAGCCAAACAAATTCCATAGAGATCTGGGGGATTATAATAATCACCGGGTATATAAATGGAAGAATAAACTGGGTAAACCAAAGAATCCTCCTGCTCCAAAACCTGATGTCCCTAATATACCTAAAGCTCCATCATTAGTCTCCTTAACATCTGGGGAGGAAACCCAGGAGTGTGATTCCGGAGATGAGGGAGCAGGAACATCAGGACGACAAACTATAGAAGAGCCTCAAATGATCACCCGCTTGCAAACCTCTAACCCCATGAAACCCAAGGGAAAGGTAATCAATAATAACACCCTTCAAATTATCAATCTCTCTGAACATATTCTCACGTCAATGCAGATTGAGGTTCTTTCAAAAGGCCTCACCTCTATGCCAGCTAATGCTTTCAATTTTTTTGTAGCCATGAAAGACTTACATCTATTTTCACGAAGGTTATTGATGAGAAAACTGCATGAAGGGAATACTAAGGGGACTGATGAGATGTTGGAACATGAGGCGTTGTTGGCGCTGGAGGATTTAGAAAATGAATTACCCCCTAGTGAACAAGGTAGGTTTCCTCCAAAAATCTTGCCACAATCCACTAAGTTCCCCCCTTTGTCTGTCTGCCTGGCGATAGACATCTTTACGAAACTTGTGGTGGAGGATTTTAAAAAGATTAATACAAGACGATCTAGAGATAATCTTACCCACCGACAAAGACAAGCATTAGATGAATTAAAAGTAATGGATGACGTGGTCGTAATGGCAGCAGACAAAGGGGGTAACATTGTCATTTGGCTTTGTCATATGTATGTGAAGGAGGCCTTTAGGCAGCTTAAGGATAAGAACACATACTGTAAGCTTGAATCTAAGCCAATTTCATCCTTCTCTGACGAATTACAACAGATATTGGTTGGTGCATGTGAAGAGGGGGTCATCACAAAAAAGGTGCTTGAGGGCCTTACCGTTAGATCACCCAAATTGCCTACTTTCTATCTACTTCCGAAGGTCCACAAGGACCCTGTCAATCCACCGGGGCGTCCGATAGTGTCAGGAATTGATGGGTTATGTGATCCCATCTGTCGGTTCATCGACTTTTATTTAAAACCTTTGGTGGAAACTCTTCCATCTTATATACAAGACACTACGGACACCCTCGCACTAGGATTGACAAGGTCTTTGTGGAGCCAGATATATACATAGTAACGGCTGGTGTGGAGTCCCTCTACACCTGCATTGATCACAGTGCAGGTGTAGAGACGGTCCGCTTCTTCCTTGAGTAGTCCAACCGGGATGCACACCTGTGTGAGTTGATAATTGAGCTGCTCGGCTTTGTCTTGTCACACAACTGCTTTACTTTCAAAGATGGTTACTACCTGCAGAAGCGCGGCACTGCCATGGGAGCGGCCTGTGCACCCTCGTACGCAAACCTGTTCCTGGGCTACTGGGAGCGGGAGCTTTTTGCGGGCGGGCCGTGGACCATGTGCAGTGCTGGATGCGCTATATAGATGATGTTTTGATGGTATGGCAGGGCACTGCCGAGCAGCTCAAGTCATTTATGGATTCTCTGAACCAAAATAATCTTAACATCAAATTGACACACAGATTTAGTAAGATGTGCATTGACTTTCTAGACATTAAGATTGAAGTGGATGTACATTGGCTCATTTAGACGGATGTTTTCAGGAAAGAAACTTCCGTAAATGCATTATTCCATGCATCATCAGCCCATGTTCCATCCACTATAAAAGCAATCCCAGCTGGACAATTCTTAAGGATGAGGCGGATCTGCTCCACACAAAGCAAATTTCAGAACCAAGCATCGGATTTAAGGATGAGATTTAGGCAAAGAGGACACAGCCGTAGAGCTATAAAAAAATGGTTATGATAAAGCCAAGGGTACCAAGCGTGATGATCTCCTCCGACCTCCAAAAAAAAAAAGAAGTTGATTATAGGGACATACGTTTTATCTCAACCCATAATCAAGAGTGGGAATCCATGAGGCAGGTTTTAAAGAGACATTGGCCCGTACTGAAAACCCTTTAATGACCTCCAGATGATCACAAAATCTGAAGGACATCTTGGTGCATAGTCTTTATGCCCCAAGGGTCCCAAGGATTTTTGGAGTTGGCCCACCAAGAAGGTGATGTTTCCAGTGTAGGGATTGTGTAGCTTGCATCAATGTCTCTCGCAGTTTTGATTTCACGTCGAGTGACGGGTTGAAAACGTACAGTATTAACCAGTATATTTCTTGTAGCAGCATGCATGTTGTATATTATGCAACATGCAGTTGCGGCAAGATATACGTTGGCCTGACCTCGAGAGAATTGAGAGCGAGGGTCAGGGAACATGCAAGAGACATTGAGGCGGCACACAAAGTAAAAGATGTCACTACCCGTAAAACCCTGCCCCGTCATTTTTATTATTACCATACTTGTAATTCTAAGGCTACGTTCATACATTTGTGTATTTTGTTGCGCTTTTTTACGTGATTTTCGGCCGCGCAAAAAAGCGCAACACAATATGCAGGGGCTTTCACACACTGTGCTTTCCTTACCCCAGAAAGCGCAGGTGATGTCACAGAGGGGAGGAAGAATCCTGCTTCCTCCTCCCTTCTGTGACAGCTGTGACCGCCCCATTAGATTTCGCAGTGTATTAATATACACTGCGAAATCTAAATTAAACAAAGCCAAATGTATGTAAAATAAAAAAAGAATGAAATACTATACCTCTCCGACACCTTTTCCCGATGTCTGGTGCCTAGGCCAGGTGATGTGTGTCCTGCATGTATCACATGACCGCGAGTGGCCAATCAGCGCCGGGAACACCCCTCTGACATCACGGCAGGTCCTGGCAGAACACACATCTTCTGGCCTCGCCAACGGACACCGGGAAAAGGCGTTGGAGAGGTAAAGTATTTCATTCTTTTTTATTTTACATACATTTGGCTTTATTTAATTTAGATTTCGCAGTGTATATTAATACACTGCGAAATCTAATGGGGTGGTCACAGCTGTCCCAGAAGGGAGGAGAAAGCAGGATTCTTCCTCCCCTCTGTGACATCAGAGGGAGAAAACGCAGGAGCTCCTGCGTAAAGAATTGACATCTCAATTCTTTATAAAACTGTGTTTTCTCCCTGAAAAAGCACTGCGTATTTTTACGTAGTGTCTGCACAGCAAAGTGAATTTCCCATTCACTTTGCTGGCAGACACAAAACACATTGCGTATTTTGAAAAGCGCGCATAAAAAAGCGTGGCAAAATACGCAATGTGTGAACACAGCCTTAAACACTGAAAGTGAGGGGGATTGATAAAATTAATGGAGGGATTCGGGGTGGTGACCTTAAGAAGTTGTTAGCCCAACGAGAAATTAAATGTATCGTGACTCTAGATATGGTGTCACCTAAGGGTCTTAATGAAGCACTCAGTTTTGTGTCGTTCCTTTGACTAAGAATATAATTTTCCTTGAATTTGCATTTTAAGCTCTAAAAACAACTAGATAATCAGCATCTGTTTATGTCTATGATTGTGGAAATGTAAATCATTTTCCCCATTTCCCTACCCCTTGTATCAATGTGTTTTATCATTGGATTGTTTTTAATTGTGATTCTCTTACTCATGCTGACATTTCCCTATAACACTGATGATGGTCACGGAATGGAGTATGTTGAATGAAGGCCAAATGAAAAGATTCCTGTATAAACACACAATTGGCAATCTGAATGGAATCAGATCTTCCTATGACTAAATTATTGTAAATTATATTTTCATTTTGTATAGTATTGCTTAGGATTGATGTGTACTTTGTGGCCGTGTGCGCGTGCCCCGCTTCGCGCTGCTGGACGTCGTCGCTGAGGGCGCATTATGCCGCCGTGCGTTTACCGTTGCTGGGACGACTGTTCCGGTGGGCGGTAGTAATGACGCACAGTGGTCGTGCCGGAAGTGACGTCTGCCAGCGGCCGTGATTGCGGCGCATGCGCTGCAGCAGTCGACCGCATAGGTCTAATTTTACATGTGACCATCACTAGTTAGGGATAAAAACCTGGTAGGCAGGGGAGATCATTACTCCTCATGATGAAGCATTGGCCATATTAAACTGCGAAACGTGCGTTAGGAGTCCGGCAACAGGGGGACCCCCTCCATATCCATATCCAAAGTCTGTATGTAGGTGAAAACTTGCTGGTTGGGCATACAAATGGTTACAAATGAATTATGGGCAGATGCCCTTATAAGACATCCTATTTGGGGACCACATTTGTATAAAAATTGTGAAATAGGGTGCATACTCTGTCTGTAACTGATGGAATGAAATATATCAATACCTCTGTATGTTAAATCAATTGATTTGTCAACCTCTAAGCTGTAATTTAAACTTTGACTCATATGGAATCTGCTTGCTGTCTGATGATTGTTATTACCCTGTGATATACAGTATGTGCTGGCTTAATTTATCACCAGCGTCCAACACAGTGGTGTTTTAAATTTGTCTCATCCCACTTTAAATAAAATTGTTTTATATGCAACTGTAAGCAACTATGGCTCCACTTTGTTCTCCTTTTTGACTGTTATAAATATAGTTCCATGGGAAAAAAGATTCAGTATGACTTGGTAATACGGCATGCCTTTTTGCAATGTTTCACCAGCTAGCCCCAATATAAGCACATGATAATAAAGCATTAAGGATGATGCTCAAATCTCAAAAGTTAAAGATCAATATAAAATCTGAAAGCAAAGAAAAAGGAATTGCATTCACCATAGATATTCACTTTTTCTTCAGAAAAAGTGTAATACAAATATGGGGGATTGTGGGTTGCTAGGTGCAAGCCAGCCACTCTCCTTCTCCCACCTGCTTTCTCTTTCTTTACTACTTCTCACTGCTGGCGACATACTGCCCCCACCCCATACGTCCCACCTATCCTCACATCTACCAAAGTAGGATCGACTACCGCAATCCCTCACACGTAAAACCCATGCCCCTGACCCCCACACCCCTGCTTCCTCTCTCTGGAGTTCTTTGGAATGCCTGTTCTGGTTGCAATAAGCTCCACACGATCTGTGACCTTTTCACTTTCTGGAACCTTTCCTTTTTGGGCCTCATTGAGACCTGGCTGACAGCCTCTGACATGGGATCCCATGCTGCACTGAGCTATTGCGGCCTTCACTTTACCCACACTCCTTGCCCTGGCAAGAGAAATGGCGGAGGAGTGGGCTACCTCCTCTCTGCAAACTGCTCATTCAACCCAATACAACCCCCACTCTCCCTTATCCATCCTTCTTTCAAGGTTCACTCAATCCATATCTACTCTCCCTCCAATCTCCAAATGGCCATCATATACCGACCTCTGGGCTCTGCCACTACCTTTATTGACCGATGTTCCACCTGGCTTCTTCACTTTCTCTCTGCTGACATTCCCACCATCATCATGGGTGACTTTAATATCGCTACTGACACCAGCCAGCAGCCTCCAAACTCCTTTCACTTACATCATCCTTTGGACTTACTCGGTGTCCTTCCACAGCCATCCACACAGAAAGGACATACATTAGACCTCATTTTCACCTGCCTCTGTTCCCAATCTAATCTCACAACCTCCCTCTTCCTCCTATCTGACCACCATCTACTCACCTTCTCATCCTTGTCCTCCTCACTGGCCCCCAATGTCCAACCAGTAGCACATCCTCGCAGAAACCTTGCAGATTTAGACATTCACCAACTCTCAGACTCAATTCTACCTCTGTCATCCATATCTTCACTCCACGATACAGACAATGCCACCGCTTTCTATAATGCCACCCTCATATCAGCCATAAACTCAGTCACCCCTCTCATTCATTGCAAGGTGCGATGAATCAATAGACAACCCTGGCATACCATCTCGCCAAAAAACTTCGACAAGTGTCCAGAGTCGCGGAGCTGGAGGAAAACACACCTGCCAGATCACTTCACTTCTTTCAAACAAGCTACACTTGCCTTCGAATCAGCCCTCACCTCTGCTAAACAGACCTACTTCACAAACCTTGTATCTTCCTTATCCTTCAACCCCAAACAACTGTTCAGCAATTTTCATTCTCTCCTACGCCCACCGCTGCCCCCTCCGACCTCCCTCATCTCTGCCACATACTTCAAAAATAAAATCAACCAAACAAGGCAAAACTTTATTGTTCCACCACCCGAACTACTCCATATACCAAACCTCTGCCCTTCCCTCCTAACCTTCCTCTCCAACAGCACTGAAGGAGAGCTTACTCATCTCCTATCCAAATCACACCTTACCACCTGTGCACTTGACACCATGCCTTCCCACTTCCCACCTCCTCCCCCACCTCACTAACACTCTCATCCCAGCCCTAACACACCTCTTCAATCTATCGCTATCTTCCGGTACCTTCCCTCGGCTTTCAAACATGCCACTATCACGTCCATACTCAAAAAGCGAAACCTTGACCCAACTGCTATGACGAGTTACCGCCCCATATCACTGCTCCCGTTTGCTTCCAAACCCCTTGAACAACATATCCATGCTCAACTTTCCTCCCACCTTATATTTGATGTAATTAGTGGTCCTTCTCTCTTTTCTCTATCGTTCAACTTTCCTCCCACCTCTCATCTAACTCTCTCCTTGACAACCTACAATATAGCTTCCAGCCCCACCACTCCACCGAAACTGTCCTAACCAAAATTACTAACAACTTACTTAGAGCCAAAGCTACCAGACAATTCTTCATCCTCCTCCTAGATCTGTCCTCTGCCTGTGACACAGTCCACCACTCTCTCCTACTACAGATTTTTTCTTCCCTTGGCATCAAAGACCTTGCCCATTTCTGGATTGCGTCATACCTTTCCAACCACACATTTATCTTTCCCACTCCCACACTACCTCCTCATCCTGCCCTCTTTCTGTTGGACTCTCATAAGGCTCGGTCCTGGGGCCCCTACTTTTCTCCATGTATACCCTTGGCCTAGGACAACTCAAAGTCCCATGGCTTCCAGTACCACTTGTATGCTGATTACACTCAGATCTACCTCTCTGGCAAAGATGTCAACTCTCTGCTGTCCAGAATCCCAGAGTGTCTGTCAGCCATATATCCTCCTCCTTCTCCTCTTACTTACTGAAACTCAACGTCGACAAAATCAAACTCATCATCTTTCCGCCATCCCATCTTTCATCTTCACCACCTGATCTATCTATTATGGTAAATGGCATCGTACGCTCTCCCACACCTGAAATTTGCTGCCTCGGCGTAACGCTCAACTCTGCCATGTCCTTCACACCACACATCCAAACTCTCGCCACCTCCTGTTGCCTCCAGCTCAAGAATATTTCCAGAATCCATCCTTTCCTCAACCCTCAATCTACTAAAAGTTGCTGTACATGCCCTCATCATCTTCTGCCTCAGCTACTGCAACATCCTCCTCTGTAGCCTCCCTGCTAACACTCTTGCACCTCTCCAGTCTATCCTCAATTCTGCTGCCTGACTAATCCACCTCTCTCCTCACTAATCCCCTGTTTCTCCCCTTTGCAAATCCCTCCACTGGCTCCCAATACCCCAATGAATCCAGTTCAAGCTACTAACACTGACCTACAAAGCCATCCATAACCTGTCTCCTCCCTATATCTCTGAACTAATCTTCCACTATCTTCCCTCATGTAATCTTCGATCCTCCCAAGACCTCCTCCTTTCCTCCACATTTATCAGCTCCTCAACTGCCTCCAAGATTTCTCCTGCATATCCCCCATCCTCTGGAATTCTGCGCCCCAACACGTCCCATTATCCACCATGCTTGGATCATTCAGACGGAATCTGAAAACACATCTCTTCAGGAAAGCTTACAGCCTGCAATGACCGAGCTGCTGCTCCACCACCACCGGAGCTGCCGTCTCACCACTACCGAAGCAGCCGCCTCACCACCAGATCTGCTGCACGCCTGACCTACTGTCTCCTCCCCATCATCCTATAGAATGTAAGCCCACAAGGGTAGGGTCCTCTCCCCACTGTACCAGTCTCTCATTGTTAATTTGTTTACTGTAAACTATATCATGATTTTGTATGTAACCCCTCTCATGTACAGCACCATGGAATTAATGGTGCTATATAAATAATAGGGGTGTAAGCATCTTCTGCCATGACGAAAGTCATGATGCACCACTATTGATCACCATGGTAACAACAAACATTTACTACTATACACGAAGGTGGGAAAACTTTGAAAACAGACCTAGGTGTCCCAAAGTACTTGTCCACATAATCCAGAATGTCCCTCTAACTAATAAGCAAACTGCATCTTCAAAGAGGATTTGAAAATTAACTTTATTGCCACCTATTGGAGGTTGCAAGTCAAGTATTTGACAGGAAGGAGTAAAAGTTAATATAGATTTAATGAGTCTTGCCACATGACAGGATAAAAACAAAAAACAGAATCTTTATTTATAGATAAACTAGATGGGTGTGCTATCGCATCGGGAGGGAAGCGGACATCTCTCCCCGACTGTGTGCTCTCCCCCATGTCAGCTGTCTCTCTTCCCCATGTGTGCTGTCTTCTCTCTATTCTCTCTCCTTTGACCTGTCTCCCCCCTGTGTGCTGTCTTCTCCCCTCATGTGCTCTCTCCATTGACCTGTCTTCCCCCTGTATGCCTTCCCCCGTGTGTGGTCTTTTTCCCTCTGTGCTCTTCCCTTTGAGCTGTCTCCCACTATGTGCTGTCTCTCTCCCTGTGTGCTGTCTTTTTCCCTCGTGTGATCTCCCCCATGAGCGCTCTCTGCCACCCTGTGTTCTTTATCTGCCCCCTGTGTGCGCTCTCTTCCCCCCCTGTGCTGTCTCTACCCCCCACTGCTATCTCTTTCTACCCCTGTGCTGTCTCTTCCCCATGCGCTCTGTGCCCCTGTGCGGTGAGCTCTGGTGTCCCGCCACACATAGCCCCAGTTACTGTGGTTGCCGCCATCTTTGGACACACAGGTGTCCAAAGATGGTAGCAGGATAGGTAACTGGGTATGCTCGCTGGATATTACCTATTCAGTTACTGAAGATGAATTGAGGTTTGGCGACGGCGGCAAGAAGCGGCAGAAGTAGCAGCGATGATGTGTTTGACGGTTTCAGGTGGTGTCAGGATTCAGATGTCAGTTGGCACTGCTGGCGGTACTGCACAATGGGCCACTACCACTAGCGGGCGCCATATTTGAACACCCATTACATCACCCATCAGATTAGCTGACATGAGTGGAGGATGATGCAAGCTCATATCAAAGAGACCATGAAATAAAAGGAAAAGTGGAAAAAAAAGGAAAAAAAAAGTGTACTGGATGCTACAGCTTTGATTAAAAACTGTTTAATCTGCAGCAGATCTACAAGCTCTCTGAATAAAGAACTCTTTTGTGCATAGGCAGAAAGCTGCCACTGTTTGGGGAACTTGGCTGGACTGCATGTCAGCAGGCCAATTAATCAACCACTTGATAATCTCTTGCTGATAAAATAGATAAAACAGTGACATAAGAACTGTAAAAAGCAGCCTAGTAATTATGCTGCTCTGAGATTAGATAGCAAAAAACAGGTGACAGATTCCATTCAAAGCAAACAGAAATTGGTTTGCATCCTATAATCTAAAAAATAAATGTTTGCACATTCCTTCCAAAGAATGCCATATTCATGGTATAAAAAATATATCAGCTGTATGTTCTGAGTAAACAAAAGTATAAAAGCCTTGCTATATTGGCCAAGATAAAAAAAAACAACCTTGACATTTTTTACTACAATGTGTATTACCTTGGCAAATTTTACCTAAAGAAAACAATTACCGTAGATGCTTTTTGTATAAAGAAATGTGTTCGAAAGAATACAAAATTGTGAAGTGACAAGTCATACCTGCTATTGAGTTCATGAGCCAAAATGTCATCACCATGTTATTCTACTACTTTTCCTGTCACCCTTTGTCTTTTGTGTTATTCCTTTGAAGTCCTCCTTGTGTTTTTTGTATCTATAAGGCTGGCTTCACACTACAGTTTTATGCATTAGCTTCTGTCCGGTTTGAACTGCACATAACCTAATCTGGTTTTGCCTCCCATGTATCCCTATGGTGTCGGATTGGTCATACTTGGCCATCAGGTTTTGTATATTATGTGCCTGATCCGGTTTTGTCAGGTTTTTCACTGTTCAAAAGCCTGTAGCATTTTTTTGTCTCCGATGCAAAAATCGGACAAAACCAGACATCCGGCGCAAATAACTTGGGAGCCTATGGGCGTCGGATCCATTAAAAAATCAGATTGTTTTCCGGATCCATTTTTTGCACAGAGAGCATGCTCAAAAATCCTGGCGTTCTAACTTCAGCACCATGGACAGCAGTATTTCATGCACAGCCTGTGAATTCAGCACCTTTGCCAGCGGCAGAGCAGACACAGGCAGACTTCAGCACCATGGAAAGCAACAGAAAATGAATCAGGCAAAAAACAGGATGCGTGGCTACATTTGCCCGCTCTTTCTGCACAACCTGCCCTCTCAGGATCTGTCCGGTGGATCCTGCAAAAAACAGGATCCACCCTGACACACAAAAACTGTGGTGTTAAGCCAGCCTTAGGCTGGCTTCACACCATGATTTTTGCCCTGTCAGGAAGTGTCCAGAGCTTTTCAGGAGGTACTGGACACAGCCTGACAGCTCCGGACAAATAGAACCTGTTTGTAGCCAGAGTCTGCAGAGCGCAGCTGAGGTAGCTGTCCCCTGCTGAAATGGTGCTGAACCACTTCACAGGGGACAGCACCCTGGTGCTGAAGTTCAGCTTAGCTCACGCTGAACTTCAGTCGGCGGTGTCCAGTTCCCGGATCCTCCAGGATTGCCCCAGATCCAGGAGGATTCGGAAGGATCCGATTTGGGCAGATTTTTTGCCCCGGACACAAAAATGTTGCTTGCAATGTTTTTGTGTCCGGGAGAAAAATCCGAATTGTCCTGGAACCTCTCGGACAGATGGAAACCGGATGGCACATAGCTGCCATCCGGCTCCATCTGGCCCCATAGGGATACTATGGGGCTGAACGGTTCACACCAGACAGTGCCTGATCCAGAAAAACATGGTATGAAGGGGGCCTAAGGCTGGTTTCACACTGTAGTTTTTCCCTGATCATGATTCATCAGGTTTGTGTGCCAAAACCAGGAGTGCCTCCAAAACTCAGAACAGGTGTTAGCCTTTCAATTATACTTTTTTTCTGCAAGTTTCACTCCTGGTTTTGGCACACAAAACCTGATGAACCGTGATCAGGGAAAAATTGCAGTGTGAAACCAGCCTTAGGGTATGTCCTCACGGTCCAGAGGAGCTGCGTGTTGGACGCAGCTCCTCCGGACCTGAGGGAAGCCGCGGGTGGCCGCATGGAGACCGCAGCCGCCCTGTACTCACCATGTGCGGCGGGTGCGGGGCGGCTTCTCCCTGCAGTCACCCGATGGGAGCCGCTTCCGACTCCGCAGCATGAAATGAACATGCTGCGGAGGAGCGGACTGCCGGCAACCCGCACCGCAGCTACAGACACGCTGCGGGCGGGTTACGCATAGTGAGGATGGGATTTCTTGAAATCCCATCCACTATGCTAGTACTGTACGACGCAGCGTTTTGGACGCAGCGCAAAGACGCTGCGTCCAAAACGCTGCGTCTCCTGATCGTGAGCAAAAACCGCAACTGCCGCGATTACCACATAACGGCCGCGATTGTGGCACACTTGCGGCAAGCCCCATACAATCTCTATGGGGCTTGCGGTAAGTGTGCGGCAAGTGTGGCCGTGAAAAAAACGCGATATGCCGCGGTTTTTTCGCGGCCGCACCTGCCGCAAGTGCCGAAACCGCACTTGCCGCACCTGCCGCAAGCCCCATAGACATTATATGGGGCTTGCCGCAAGTGAACCGCAAGTGCGGCCGTTATGCGGTAATCGCGGCAGATGCGGTTTTTTCACTGCAACTGCCGCGATCAGCGTAAAACGCTGATGTGAAAGCAGCCTAAGGGCCCTTTCACATCAGCGTTTTTCGTAATTCGCGGCAGATGCGGTGAAAAAACCGCATCTGCCGCGTTTGCCGCATAACCGTTCCACTTGCGGCGCGGTTGCGGTTTTTCCCATACAAAGTATAGGGGGACTTGCGGCAGATGCGGCAAGTGCGGTTTTGCACTTGCGGCAGGTGCGGCAGCGAAAAAAACCGCGGCTGACCGCGTTTTTTTTCGCTGCCGCACCTGCCGCAAGTGCAAAACCGCACTTGCCGCATCTGCCGCAAGTCCCCCTATACTTTGTATGGGAAAAACCGCAACCGCGCCGCAAGTGGAACGGTTATGCGGCAAACGCGGCAGATGCGGTTTTCTCACCGCATCTGCCGCGAATTACGAAAAACGCTGATGTGAAAGGGCCCTAAGAAGTATTTTAGAGTCCTATTCAGTCACTGAACAGAAATTTTGAACTATACCTAGCAGCAGAAGGATGCATAGCAGTTAACAACATCTAATTGGGGTTATTTTGATTCAGTTGTGTAATGGTGGGTTTACACGTTGCGATATCGTTCCGATATCGGATCCAACGGCGCGGGAGCGCGCATGTTGCGCCCGGTTTTCAAAGAACCGCTTCGGAGGTTTACACAGCCCGATATCGGGATACAACGTCCCTACGATGTCTACGCCCCCCAACCCAGGAACGACCATTTAACATGTGAGTCAATAGAGGACGTTGTACTGCACATCGGAGTTGGGCTGTCACACAGCACGATCGTGCTCCAACCGGCATCCGATATTGGGACGTTGAATAGCACGCTCATTCGACCCCCGATATCGGTTTGCCATCGTTCCTGCATCGTACTGAACGTTCACACCGTACAACGCACGGACGATATCGGGTCCAACGCACGAACCAAGTAACTTTTGGTTGGAGTTGGACGCCGATATCGCAACGTGTAAACCCACTATAAGGGCCGCTTTACATACACCAACTTTTGTGTCTGACTTCAGAACAGATCTCTGGTTGCAGTGAAATCATGGACACATTGCTCCATTTTGTACACAGCCACAAAATGGAACAATGTGTCCATGATTTCACTGCAACCAGAGATCTGTTCAGACGTTGGTCACAGAAGTTGTGTGTAAAGCGGCCCTAAGATTACCCAATTTAAAGTTTCTTCTGCTTGTTGAAAAATCAAAATATTCTTTCATATATGAAAGCTCCGTGTCGCAACTATTCTTTATACCCCAAATATCTTGGTCTTAACTGGTAATTTATTCTGGCACAATAGAATGGTAAAAGTGTATATACAAGACTGTTGTGTAGGTCAAATAAGCATATGGAGTAAATTTGTAATAGGATTCTCCACTCCTTGGACAACCACTTTGTATGTTATACCACCTCTTGTAAAGTTAAAGGGGTTATCCGGCTTTTTTTTTTTTTTTTTAACTATTGAGCTGCACAGGTACAGATAGGTAGATAGTAACTACCTACCTGATCGGCTGCAAGCCCTTTTCTGCTGTCATCACCTGGCTCACAGTGGTCACATGAAGGCTCCTGCCGTGATATTGAGGCTTCTGTGACGTCTCATCGACTGGGCAGGATCTTATTTTCCTCCCTTATAGATAGGCATCACAGCCGAGTCAGCCGAGGTCATTGTGAGTGAAAGCTGGCTCCCCAGTGCAGGAGCATTGAGGCAGTGCGAGGGACAGGGAGATGCAGCTTCAGCTCTGATGGACTCTGCACATGGTGACAGCAGGGCCTAGTGATAACCAGCAGGGTCTAGTGATAACCAGCTGCTCACCAAACGCAACATGGTGTCAGCTAACAATTTGAGCTGATTTCCAT
The DNA here is from genome assembly GCA_033576535.1 of Allobates femoralis. Classification (NCBI taxonomy): domain Eukaryota; kingdom Metazoa; phylum Chordata; class Amphibia; order Anura; family Aromobatidae; genus Allobates; species Allobates femoralis. The sequence continues at coordinate 267,000,888 of JARQOC010000001.1, read as the reverse complement.
TCAAATTGTTAGCGGACACGATGTCACATTTGGAGAGCCCCCGTGTGCCTAAACATTGATGCTCCCCCACAAGTGACCCCATTTTGGAAACTAGACCCCACAGGGAACGTATCTAGATGCATAGTGAGCGCTCTGAACTCCCAGGTGCTTCACAAATTAATCCGTAAAAATTAAAAAGTACTTTTTAATCCACAAAAATTTTCATTTTTCATTTTACGGATTAAGTTGTGAAGCACCTGGGAGTTCAAAGTGCTCACTATGCATCTAGATACGTTCCCTGGGGGGGTCTAGTTTCCAAAATGGGGTCACTAGTGGTGGAGCTCCAATTTTTAGGCACACAGGGGCTATCCAAACATGACATGGTGTCCGCTAACAATTTGAGATGAATTTCCATTCAAATTGTTAGCGGACATCACGTCGTGTTTGGAGAGCTCCTGTGTGCCTTAACATTGGAGCTCCCCCACAAGTGACCCCATTTTGGAAACTGGACCCCACAGGGAACGTCCTCGTGTATTAGCCGACCCGTGTATAAGCCGACCCCCCTACTTTTGCCCCCAAAAACTGGGAAAACTTATTGACTCGCGTATAAGCCAAGGGTGGACTCCAGCACAGGTATACAACCCCCAGCAGTGAGGTATACAGCAGCCTCCCCAGTGGTAGTATACAGCAGCAGCCCCAGTGGTATATACAGTAGCAGCCCCAGTGGTAGTATACAGCAGCAGCCCCAGTGGTATATACAGTAGCAGCCCCAGTGGTAGTATACAGCAGCCCCAGAGATATATACAGCCCCAGAGGTATATGCAGCCCCAGAGGTATATGCAGCCCCATATGCAGCCCCAGAGGTATATACAGCCCCAGAAGTATATACAGCCCCAGGGGTATATGCAGCCCCAGAGGTATATGCAGCCCCATATGCAGCCCCAGAGGTATATGCAGCCCCATAGGTATATGCAGCCCCATATGCAGCCCCAGAGGTATATGCAGCCCCATATGCAGCCCCAGAGGTATATGCAGCCCCAGAGGTATATGCAGGCCCAGAGGTATATAAAGCAGCCCCCCCCATATCGGTATACAGGCCCCCCTTGGGTAGTAATCCTGTAAAGGAAGAGATTAGTATACTTATCCTTCCGCTGTCCTGCTGCCGCTGTCCCGCCGCCGCCATCACGCTCCTCCATCTTCATCCAGCGTCTTCCGTCTTCTTTCGGCTTCCTCCTCTGTCGCGCAGGCAATGACGTCATTGCCTGCGACCATCGGAGGAAGCCGGAAGAAGACGGAAGACGCTGGATGAAGACGGAAGAGCGCGATGGCGGCGGTGGGACAGCGGCAGCGGGACAGCGGAAGGATAAGTATACTAATCTCTTCCTTTACAGGATTACTACCCAAGGGGTGGCCTGTATACTGATATGGGGGGGCACTGTATACTGTATACATTGTATACAGTATACAGTAACTTGCGTATAAGCCGAGGGGGGGACTTTTCAGCCCAATTTTTGGGCTGAAAAACTCAGCTTATACGCGAGAATATACGGTAATTTTACGATATTTATAGTTTAAATAACAAATATGTTTAATTCTTTAACTTACCTGCTTAGTGAATTCTTTGTTAATCTGTCAGTTGGTTTCTTTTGTTGGTCTTGCTGTTATTTAACTTGTGTGGGGTGCCATGAACTAAGATAAGTGAGAGGGAGAGGGAATTCTTGCAGTGATGGCGAACCTGTGGTAGTCCAGCAACAGCTGGACTGCCACAGGTTCGCCATCACTGATTTATTGACTTTTTTGTTGCTGAATTTCATTGGCTAAATCTTTAATTGAAGGTTGGTATTTTGTACACTTCAAGGCCAAGCAAGCGCTACTAAGGTTATCTGTCAAAATGTCTATTCCATGTTCTGCTTACTACTGTTTCACTACATAAAACGCAAAATGATCTGCCATTTTTTACTATAATGCCATACATCTCAGTCCATGTCTCTTGAAAGGGTCGGCTACTGCTACTACCACTTCCTTTACTTAACCTTGGTTTTTTTGGCTTCTCCATCAGAGGGGCAGTGACAGAAGATTTATAGATAGCCCTGCAGGCAATTAGGGGTTAACTGTCTTTTAGGAAAGGGCAGAGTTAATAAGCAGAAATAGGGATTAATAGGGTGCGCAACAATAATAGTGGTGAAATGGAGTCTGTACTATGCTGCAAGATGGCATTCCTTATGTAAATTAATGGCGGGAAACGGCACCCATAGCACAGGCCTCTTCCAGCCTCCCCCTCACTTATCTCAGTAATGGCCAATCACACATTCATGACACCCCAGATTCTGCCCAGAACCTTTCACTGGAGGATGGTTGCTGTAGTAATCACTGGACCTCCAGACAGCGATCACAGGGCCTCAGATATGCGTCCCCCACAGAGCTCCGCTGCTCCCTGCTGCGCCAGCCAGAAGTTCCGCCTACCGGAAGTCCCAGGACTAGACGCTCTGTGCCGGAGCTCTGCTGTTCTGGCCTACAGACCTCCGGCACATTTTTTTTTTCCTCAGCTACTGCACCTGGCCCTGTAGTTAGTGATGGGCGAGTCCTAAATTACTCGGAATCTCTTGACTCTAGTCTAGCGAGTCCGAGCCCGGGACTCGCTACTCGTTGCGAGTCTAGCGAGTCCAATGTTAATGAATGGGGAAGCGAGTAATAGCGAGTAAAGTGTGATTTACAAATCGCAGATGTCTCGGAAAGCGCTCGCATTGCCGTTTTGGAAACCCCACTCGCAACAGTTTTTTGCTGCTGTGTCCGTGTCTGTGGTTTTTATCCAAATAGCGAGTCTAGCGAGTGAGAAAAAGTAAACTCTGACAAAACTAGGATTGCCATTGACTTGCATTGGACTCGTTACTGTGCGAGTAATCGCTGGGAAACTCGCAGAGTACCGAGTCCTACTTGTAGTTTCTCTGGCGGCCGCGTGTCACTGAAAATGGCTACGCGTGTCAGTGCTGACACGCGTGGCATAGGTTCGCCATCACTGAACTAATGGAAGTCCCTAGGGTTCAGCCTTTTGACCAATTAGCCTTAAAATATCCGGGCATACGTCATCTTTTTAATCACAATTTTCAAATTCGTCATCTGATTCATAATTCACCGAAGTCATCCTTTTTTAGTTCACAACTAGATTGTAGAGCTAATGGATATTTTCTAATACCTGAATCTGGGCCAGACGGAGTTTCTGTTTTGTACAAAGCCTTAAATGATCCAAATTTAGAATATAAACTTCCCTACATGGTCCAATGGGTGAGTAATTTGAGGGGGAGGGTGTCTCTTGAGCCAGAAGTTTGAAGCGATAGTCTAAGAGAAGTGCAGCAAGTTTCACACTGTCTAAACCACCTTGAGCAATTAAAAAAAACTTATCTTCGATGGTACCACTATCCGGCACAAGTGGCCCACTTTAGCTCAGGCCATTCACCGCAGTGCTGGAGAGGTTGTGGTACAAAGGGAATGCTAGGTCACATGTGGTGGTCATGTCCAAAATTGCCTGCCTTTTGGGAGGATATCATGAATCTCATTTGGGAGGTCCTGGGGATCCAGTTGAAATTGACCCCTAGTTTTGTAATCTTGCATATCGGAGTTGATGAGATCCCACATGTGATAAGAGGTACTGTATCACATATACTCATAGCTGCTAGATTAGCAGTGGCAGCCAAATGGAAGGGGGTAACAATGTCATCCATCAAAGGGGTGATTGAGAAAATTAATGTTCATTGTCAATGAAATAGCTCTTGCACATTCTGCTTCTGAAATAAAAAGGAATACAACGCACTTGGGACCCTTGGCTACAAACCCACTTATCTATTCCATTGGGTTAATATCGGTATGGAATATTCTTGGGTTGCTGCTTTGTTTAGCTCAGTTTACTTGTTACTGGTCTCCATATTTCTGATTTTGTGCCCCACTACGAGATATATTTTTTCCTCTTTATGTCAACAGATGGAAAAAGACTTGAGATAAATCTGAATTCGATGGTGGGATGGTGTCAATGGGATGGTAGTTCAGTTTATGTGTAAATCTAGAATACTGAGATGTCTAGGAGTGCCTCTTTTAATTTTATTTTTAGTTTTTTACTCCTTTATTTTTTGATTTCCCATGTTACTGTAATATTTTTGGCATTTCTGTCCACTCGGTTGGTGGGCACATGGTATGGTACTTTGTGTTGAAAACTTCAATAAAAATAAGATTGGATAAAAAAATAAATGTAGTTGAATGAACTGTAAACGTGCTTGAACGTGATTTTGTTCAGCATAAAAGGTTTTCCATGGTGAGCGTGCATACAAGCTATGAAAGGTCGAGTGAATTATAGGAATATATTTACTTAGAAAATTGGTGACATGTTCAATACTTATTTCACCCACTGTATAATCATCTCAAAGGAAATTAAAGAAAAGAGGACATACAGCTGATGAAAACACCAAATTAAAAGAAACCTTTAATAATAACTGCAGAAGAGCATAGAAAATAAGGAAGATTTTACAATTTGTTAAAAAAGAAAAGCACAGGGTGCCACACATCTAGAAAAATAGTATACGAATGTATACTATTACTATCATATTATGTTTGAGCTACAATTTAATTTGCTAGAAACAAATAATAAAATTAATAAATGTATATGTAAGAATTAACAGCTGTCTATTTGTTTTAACACATACATATTAAAACAACAAATAATTTGATGTGAAAAAAATAATCTTTCTACAATTATTTCATAGTAATATTGGAAGGGGGGGGGGGGGGGGGGGGGGGAGTGTTGAAATAATTATATAGCGAGTACAAAATAGGCACACATTATCCAGTAATTTTGTGCATCACGGTAGGGAAATATTGTGTTGAATCACATATCGAGCACAATATTATCCATACGTTTTTCGGTTCCATCTTATCACATTGACATTTGTTCTATATCCATTAAGTATTTGTTGCCATTTATTCATTTGTGCTAATAACATCCCTACACTCAAATCATCACCTGTGCGTGCGGCTACATCTCGCATCATCTGAACTTCTGGCTATGACTGATGGTGGGTTTACACGTCGCGATATCGTATTACGATTTCAATCAAAAGTCACGTGGTTCAATCGTCGGAGGCGAAATCGTTCCTGCGTTGTATGGTGTGAATGTCCAATACGATGCAGGAACGATGTCAATGCGATATCGGGGATTGAATGAGCGTGCTATTCAATGCCCCGATATTGCATAGCGATTGAAGCCGGATCGTGCTGTGTAAACGCCCAATTACGATGCGATTTCATACGTCACCCATTCACTCCCATGTTAACTATGCGATCCTGGGTTGGGAGGCCGAGACATCGCACGGACGTTGTATTCCGATATCGCAGCGTGTAAACATTCAATGCGATGTGGGAGGAACGTGCACTAATTGCGCGCTCCCGCGCCATTGAACTGCGATATCGCAACGATATTGAAGCGTGTAAACCCACCATGAGATCATTGGTTTGTGTCCGAGCTTTAATGCACTCTCAGACGGATCTCTTGGGAAATAATTACACTCTTTGTAGCCAAGAACATTATGTTAATGGGAGTAACTTCCTTTTTAACCAATGGTTAATGGTAATTTTTTATATGTTTAAGATGTATATTGTTAATGGGCAATTTGATGTAGAAGGTAAAATTATAAAATATCATGAAGGTATTGAAAACACATGCTTGACCTAAGAAAATCTCCTTATTATGTGAAACGCATCGATGCCAATTTTACTTAACAGTTATATATTTACTTATAAATGCATATGTCTAATTTTTATGACAAGTTTGTCGTCACACATGTTTGCATGTCAGTTAATACACATTGCTACAAGTGTTGTCAGCACATTGTTTATGCTACTATATTCAATTGATGTATTTTTCTTTCCCCTTCTCTCTCTTTTTTATTGGATGTATGTGTTTTCGTGTGAATTGGGTCCTACTTTATATTGGTACTTGTGGCATGCAATGGGTTAATATGATCCTACTTGTAATTCTTTAATGAGCATCAGCTGTCACGGGGGTGTTTTTTTTTTTGTAAATGTTGCAAATATTTATGTCTTGTGCTGAAGAATAAGGGAGTTTCCTCAAAACGCATCCAGCGTGCCTTCTAGATGTGTATGATGGTTTTATCGTGATAAAGGATGTAAATGAAGATTTGCATGGGTATTCCTGTTCATTTTTCATATATCTATATTAATGGAAAAATAAAAAAGTTATGGCTCTTGGAAGCAGAGGTGGAAAAACGAAAATGAAAAATCGCCGGGTGGTGCAGGGATTAACAATAATATACAAGTATCTAAAAAAAAAAATTAAGGGTTTTTTAAAGAGCTTCTCCAAATTTTTTTTTCATAAAAAAACATCATCACTAGTGTACATACTCATTATTTAAAAGCGAAGACCTCGAGTTCTGCATTTAAGCGATTGGGGATTATAGAGTTACAATTGAAGATCCATCTCGACTCTGCACGAGACATCTTCTTCACATAGCGCCCACTCCGCCAGTCTTTTGTCACTTTCTCCAATCCAAGAAATTGAGTGTTTTTCAGTGACTTATTATGTTTTAATAGATAATGCTTAGACAGCGGGAGATTTTTTTGTTCACTTTTTGATAATAATAATGAGTATACACACTAATGATGTTGTTTTTTTATGAAAAAATATTTGGAGAAGCTTTAAAATAAACTTATAAACATTTTTATAGATTTGTATAGGAGAAAAAAAAGTTTACATTTTTTTTTGTAAAATTTTTTTTTGAAAAAAATGTACATTTTTTTTTATAGATTTGGATACGTTGTGATAAAGCTTTAGTAATAACAATTGTAATCAAAATGAAGTGATCTGTTTTTGTATTTGATAGAATTTTGTTATTATGTGTGCCCCTTTAGGTTTTAAATCAAACAAAAATCAAGATATGTCTTTAAAACCCAAAGTATTTTCACTGTATTTTAAATGTGTGTGCAAGGTTTTCATTGGTTGACTGGGAGGCAGGTGACACTCTGTAGGCTTACAAAAGGCTTGGTAGAGTAGGAGGGGTTTAACCCTGATGAAAGAGCCTCAGCCGCTCCAAAACTAGTTCGTCTTTCAGCCCTTTGAGTGATGTCACCGCCAAGAACCGCCTCTGATGCAATGCCTGCAAACTGAGAACGTCGATTGGCCGAGGCATCCAAGGCCGCACAAGGAGCGGGCACCTGCATCTCGGGTTTGGAGGATAGACCCCTTCAACCTGCAGGTCTAGGATTACACCTTGGTTCCACAGAACTTCCATCATGCACAGCAACTATAGCCCTGGGACGGGTACGAGACTCAGAGTCCATGGCACTGATTGGTTGTTCAGTGAACAGGCTGTAGAAGTGGAAGATCCTTGTTTGTTTTGAGCTAATTAGCTCTAAAAGCACACATTGTAATCTAAGGTAGAAACTTACCGAATTTAGGTGTACTTTGTACAAAAACGGTATATATGGTATAAGTGAATTATCTGAGATGCAATCTGTCTTTTTATGTCAACCCCGGAGACAATATAAACCTCATATAGTAAGATAAGAATTATGACAATCACACATACGTATAATCAAAGAAACCCCTATATATAGTGAATAGCTTGGAAGTGAGCCACTGACTGAGTATTTTTAGATATTGTATGTTTTATTGCGAGCATTGTTTATGTAAACTCAGTGCAGTGCTCTATACATATGTGTATTATTGTATCAGGTGAAATTTGCGGAGTAGCATGTATATTTTTATTATTGTGTTGGTGATCCTTTTAATGGCCAGAGTGTGAATTTGCACAAACATATTGCATTTATACCAACATGAGTTGTGGCGCATTTCTTTAGTTTTGCTTAAGACAAAGTGAAGTGGAAACATACCAATGAGTAAAAGGTAGGAGTAATCTTCCACAGTTATCTCTCCTCTGAGGATGTTGTCTTGGTAATCAACTACAACCATCTCAGAACTCAAATTCTGGTACACAAAAGGAGAACAGAAAAAGAACATATTATTACTCATTATCTATCAGTACTGAAAATAGCACAATATCACTGTTCAAAAAGCTTCTTCAGAAGGAAGAAGATGTGATCTCAGGTGCCACATCTTGTAGGCAGAAATCTTATAAGTCAAACCAAACCAGAAAATCCATTTGTCGACATGTTTCAGGCTGTTTGTCCTACTCAGTGCAAAGCAGGATATCTGATTTGGCTGGGTGAGGAGCATCGTACCATGGTTTAATCAAATCCAGGGCTGTCAGAGATGAACTGGACAGCCCCGGACTGGATCAGCACACAGAACCGGAGGGCAAATATGCCCTCTGGTCTAGTGTGCAGCTGGATCCCTCTAATTGCAGTCGCAGCTGCTGATTATTCAAGATCCTGAAATTACAGCAGCATGCAGCCGCCGGTGTCCGGTTCCCGGATCCTCCCGGACTGAGGCAATCCGGCCCCATAGACTCCCATGTTAAGGAGCGCCAGATTGCCCTGGATCTGGGAGAATCCGGGAGGAGCTGCCATCCGGTTCCATCCGGCCTCATAGGATACTATGGTGCCAAAATCCGGTCTGTCCAGTTTACACCGCACAGCCCCGGATCGGATTAAACCGTGGTGTAGAAGCCAGCCTGACCTAAGTCTCCTTACACCAGTAATAGACATGTCACTCTCCACAAGGTGAAACGTTCCTCCTTAGGCCCAAAATAAGAGGCCTCTCACCTAGCCAAATCAGATCTCCTGCTTTGCACTGAGGAGAAGCAACACAGCAAGACATGGGTCTGTAAATAGAGTTATTGGTTTGACTTTTAATCCTAAATAACGTGGCATAATTCATTAAACTGACAGTATTGTTGTTTAGGGTTGCCACATCCAATAGGTGGTAGCAGAATCCTCTTCCTTCTTAAGAGGCTATTTGCATATTTCATTTCCAAGAGGAGTAGTACATGGCCAATATGTCTCTTTACACAAAAATATCCCTCTCTACAAGGAGAAAAGTGCCCCCTTAGACCCATATCATCACTGTGGACGAATATATACATTTAACAGAAAACTACTTAAAATGGAACAGTATGCTCAACAAACTTTAAATAAATCAATAGCAAAGGTGATCAAAAACTTTGTTAGGTACCTTATCTGAGAATTCAAGTTCCCTCCCCACTTATAGAACACTTCTTCACCCCCACTGAGTCCTTAACTCACGATCCACTTATCCACTATGAAAATGCAGATCAAATCAGTCTAGTTTAGAGGCAGCAGTCTTGAAGGTAGCATGTGACACAATCCATTTCCTCTATGCAGCTGACAGATCAATTATGTAAAACTGAAAATGACATTCTGTCACAACATATGGCAGAAAATAATACTCTAACATATGCATCAACAGATCAGCATTTGCAGTTTTGTTTTTCAGCTCTATCAACAGTAGGTATCAAACACAGCTTAACTGTGCTGATTACAGGCCTGTTGTGATTACAAAATCGTTATTTTAATGTCTGTTGTAGAGTGACGGTGGAAGGGAAGGGGGTCAGAACAGTTGAGCACAGCTGGAAATCGGCTAAGAAATTAATTATGTAAAAACACAGAGGCTGGAAAATTGTATACAGGAATGTACAGACTAAAGAAGTAAAGAATGTCAAATATACATGGTAGAGAAAGAGCTATACCATACCTCCCAACGTTTGAACAAAAAGGGAAAAATCATGTGGTGCATGTGTAATGACCAGAGGTCCGTACTAGATCCAGTGAGTCACAGAAACAGAGACGGAGGCAGAAGCAACATAAAATACTTGCTTTTACTTGGGGAAACAGATGGAAAATTTAGAGTAAGATGCACAGATATGTTATTTCCCCAGAAATAGATAAATTATTTACATACACCCAGCATCAAGCTAGGGGTCGGTGTGTTACCTTAATGTTCCTCCTCAGTGTGAGGAGACAATGCCAAAAAATAAATTTACCTAAAATCTATACAGAAAAATAAGCGATTTACTACACACAGTAGCAGGACAGGTGTAAATCAGATGGATGCAGTTTAGTGAGGATCACTGAAATAACACACCGATTTACAATCTTATCAACTCTATACATACAATACATATAAACCCAGTGTACATATATGTACATATATATTTATATATCTGATCTGTTGGATACCCGGGTACCTTATCTAATAGTAAAGTTTAGTCCAATTACAGTCTGTACAGGCCTGGGGAAGTACTGTTAACGCAGTCACTTCCAATGGTCTTCAGCGCCAAAAATGAAAAATAAAAAAAACACAACTGTAGTAAATAGGGATATTGTGTTCTCTTGTCTGAAGGGGGGTCTTAGTCTCTGTAGCTTTTTGGGAGGCCAAGTGTGTTCACCTAGAGACACCACACCGAGGCCTGCAGTCTCACAGCAGAGATTCAGTCTTTTCCTCTCACAGTATGGCCGACCCGTCTCCTCTAAAGCACTCCTCTCCTGGCAGTAGTATACTCGCTTCTTAGCAGGGAATAAGTCTTTGGTCCCCTCCAGGGGCTCTGCTGTCCAGTGGATCAGTGTCCGGTCTCAGCTTTATCTGGCTCAGACTTCTCCACAGCCACTCTCCTCACAGCACCTCAGGAGACTCGTTTACCTCAGCCCAAACTGTCATAAAGTCCTTCCTGTCTCCGTGACAACCTCCTCAGCTGACAGCCCCCACCTTTTTATTCAGGAAGTACATTTTTACACACTCTAAGGGCCCTTTCACATCAGCGTTTTTCGCTGACCGCGGTTTTTTTTCGCTGCCGCACCTGCCGCAAGTGCAAAACCGCACTTGCCGCATCTGCCGCAAGTCCCCCTATACTTTGTATGGGAAAAACCGCAACCGCGCCGCAAGTGGAACGGTTATGCGGCAAACGCGGCAGATGCGGTTTTTTCACCGCATCTGCCGCGAATTACGAAAAAACGCTGATGTGAAAGGGCCCTTACACATGCACCGTATCACAGCAGCAAGTTTTGATGCACCAAGCCACATCTACTTACCATTCCTTTTTACCCTGACAGGAGGAAATGGCAGATGGAGCTATGGCAGTAAGGGACATTTAGCAGACAGCTAAGATTGAATGGAATACACTAAAGCTATGTTCACATGGTGTATTTTAGATGCTGATACAGTTCCTGAGATTTTCAAGGCTTAGCTGTATCAGGAGACATGCTGGAGGGCATTTTCATGAAAATGCAGCAATGAGATTTTTCAAGCCAGTGTTGTTTACTACACTATGAAGTGTACAGAGCAGGCAGTTTTCTCTAAGAATGAGCATGTGTAATGCCCGCCAGGATTAGCGCATGGGAGTGGACCCACAGGGCCGAGACACAGTTCACAGTCACATCCCCAGAGTCTGCTCCTGCAACCTTTGCGTCTGCCATCATGCACTGCTTTGTTCACTCCAAAGGTGTTGCTAGTGATGTAGTGTTCTGACTTGTGGATGTGTTGTATGGCTGCCCAACTGCAGTCAATAACTCTGATTTCTGCCAATTAGGAAATACTGCAGTCTATTTGCATCCTCTGTGTGCTTCTGCTGGTTGCTAGATATATTCCCTGGTTCTTGGTATTCCTGCTGTGATTTATTGATTTTCTGGACTGATCTTTGCCTGATTTTGTACTATTCTCTAGCCTAATGATTTTGTACTTTTCTGACCTCTTAGCTTTGGTCCTGCTTGGTGACTTTTCTATTCCTGGACTGTAACCTATCTATTGGCACCAACCCCCTGGACCTTGCAGTAAAGCCAGATCCCTGTATAGGGGTTAAAGCATGTCTGGGTATCTCGAGGTTCTGCCTGACGGTGCTGTTTGCTTTTAGTCTATCCAGGATTCCCCTTTTTCCGTGTAACTCAGACGGACGTTACAATCACCACCTGGAAGAGCGTATCTCACCTCCTCTCCATGACAAGGATGTTTTTTTTATCTCAACGACATAATCAGATCTGCCTGAAGTAGGCAGGGTTCTTAACGTAGCGGCTCAAGATGACTGGCTTTAGGAGAGACACATGGAAGGATTTAGGAATGGGCGAGGCGAGTGGAAGTTTTAATTCGCAGGATACAGCAATGATCCTCTGGAGCACCTCAAAGGGACTGAAGAAATGCGGGACTAATTTGGAGGGAGGCATCTTGAGGCTGACACATATGGAAGAGAGCCAAGCCTTGTCTCCAGGCTGCAACGAGGGAGGATCCAGATGTTTCTTATCTGCGTGCCTTCTTGTCTGACCAGAAGACCTTTACAGAGAGCCTTTGGTCTGCACCCAGATTTCCAAGAAGGTCTTGGTGAGAGCATTGGCAGCAGGATTACCGGAGTTTACAGTCACAGGAACAGGAATTTTGGGCTGTAATCCATAAAGTATGAAAAATTGAGAGTTAGTGGAGGATTTACTACTTACGTGATTATTATTTGACAAATCCACCCAGGGTAGAAGTTCTTCTTTGAAATAACGCAGGAAATTTGTCAAGATCTGATTGACTCACTCCACTTGACCATTGGACTGCAGATGGTAGGCGGACGAGAAGTCTAAAGTGACATCCAAAACAGGACAGTGTGTCACGGTCCACGCTGCTGTATATAGATCAGGACTACTGGATGATAAAAAAGGTGTTTATTTCTTACTCATCTCTACAAATTTCTGAGCCATCCCTGCCTATTCATCAGGAATATACACCAAATTTTGGTGTATATTCCTGACGAAGAGGTAGGGACGGCTTTAAAACACATGGAGATGAGTAAGCGATAAACACCTTTATATCATCCAGTGGTCCAGATCTATAAACAGCAGGGCGGACCCTGACACACTGTCCTGTTTTGATTCTTGCATCTCCACCATTATCCACGTGAAAGTAAGTGTCCTGCAGCAGCTGTGCATGCGTTCATACTGGTTATGAGTGTCACAACCCAACAAGGTGAGCAGTAAATATCACCATTATTTAGTGCTCTTATAAGACCCTATTTGCGCGTTGTGTGTCCTTTATAGGTAAAGTGAAATCCAGTCCCTCCAGAATCGGGATGTAAACTGAACACCTCTATCAGACGCAATGTGGAGGGGTGCCCCACGAAGACGGAAGATGTGGTGGTTGAAATGTTCCGCCAGCTTAGACGGAAGACCGGACAATGGGATGAAGTGAGCCATTTTGCAGCAACTTGAGGAAACAGGCAGATCAGTGATGAGGTCCATAGAGATGTGCTGCCAAGGAGGCAGATGCCACCAATTAGGGAGGCAGACAGCAAGCAGGAAGCTTTTTAGAAGTTTAGTTGCAGCAACAGGAAGGAAAAGCTAAAACAAAGTCCACCCCATCTTTGCACAAGGTAAGCCACTAGTAATAACAAAAAATGAGAAGTCATCTTTTTCTGACCGGCGTGCCTAGGCAGCTTAGAGGAATGACTCCATTGCAACACACACTTCCTTTATGCTAATGCAACGAAAGTCTTACCGGGTGGCATCAGGGACAACTTGATCAGAGCTACAGTGAGGATCTTGCAGGGCTCAATTATGTGCTGAGGCTCGTCCTCCTGGTCTACCAATTGAAAGGACCTGGAGAGTGCATTTGCCTTGATACCCTAGCCAGACAGTTGCAACCTTGACTCTCCTAAGTCCAGTTGATGTTCTTTTCGGACGACCGGAAGTGACAGACAAAGTCCAAACCGGCAAAGAATAGGGACTATTTGGCCTGGCATTGGAGTCAGACTCTGGGAAGACTGTAGGTAGGCCAAGTTTTTGTGGTCGGTGTAGATGACAATGGGATGTATCCACTACCTCCAGCAGGTATTGCCACTCCTCCAGTGCCATCTTGATTGCCAACAATTCTCTGTCCCAATCCAGTAGTTGCATTTACATGCAGAGAGAAGGCCCTGGAATAGAAGCCGCAGGTCACCACCTGACCAGTAGCAGATTTCTGAGTGAGAACTGCACCAGCCCCAGAGGAAAAAGCATCCACTTCCAAGAAGAACTGCTTGTTGATTTCTGGCCTATGCAGTTCCAGGGTCTAAGAGAAGACTTCTTTGAGGGCGACAAGAGCATTCTGCGCTTCAGACGTCCACAGCTTGGGGTCCGCCCGCTTACATATTAAGGCTGGGATAGGAATAACCATAAAAGAGAAATGCGGGATGAATTGGCGGTAGTAATTGGTGAATGCCAGGAATGGCTTAATCGCTAACACCTCCTCCAGATCCATTTTCAGGCCAACGTTGGAGATTATGTAGCCCAGGAAAGGAAAGGGAAGTTCGTTCAAAGAGGCACTTCTCGAACTTAGCATAGAGACTATTCTCCCTCAGCCTCTGCAGAACCTGGTGGACATTTCTCCTGTGTAGGGGCAGATTGGGAGAGAATAACAGGATGTCATACAGGTACATGACTACACATGAGTAGAGATCACAGCAGATGTTTATCACAAATTCCTGGAAGACTGCCAGGGCATTGCTTGGCCCGAATGGCAATACTCAGCACTCGTAGTGGCCATTTCAGGTGTTAAAGGGGAACCCCGGAAAGATAAAATGTTTTTGTACTGTCCCTGCACTCCTATATAATGAAGCTGAGCTGTCCACTACAGTTCTAGGATCTATAGATCGCTTATAAGTCTAAAAAATCATACCTGCTCCTCAGCTCTCACCCCTCCCTGAGGCAGGGGGCGCGGCCGCTGTCCCCAGGGTCACTGTACATACTGCCCCTGATAATGGAACCTCGGGGTTTAGACCATGTCTAACAGATGCTGCACATGTCTAGATGCTTTGCTATGACTGAGGAGAAAGTTACAATCCACAGAACGTTTCAGAGGACAGGATTGTAGTGTGACCAAAGGGTCGGTGGCCATGGCCCGCCCATACAGAGGTGTGAGGGAGTGGGAATGTAAGATGATCCTGGAGCCTCCAGGGTCCACGCACTCTCTGCAGAAGCTTCACTAAATTTCTCTGTACCCTGAGGGGTGAGCGCTGAGGAGTAGAAATAATTTTATAGATTTATAAGCAATTTATAGATCCTAGAACTGTAGTGTCCAGCTCTGCTTCATCATGTAGGAGGGCAGGGACAATACAAAAAAAAATTATCTTCCCAGAGTTCCCCTTTAAAGGCAGTTTTTTCATTTGTTTCCTGAAAGGATATGGACCAGATTGTACACACCTTGGAGGTCGAGTTTAGTGAAAAGTCTGGAACCTCAGAGAAAGTCTAACAACTGTGGTATAAGCAGCAGGGGATATTTGTTCTTCACTGTAAGTTGATTGAGGCATCTATAACCAATACATAGCCAAATAAACCTGTCCGTTTTGTTTACAAAGAACTCGATGGAACCACAAGATACAAAACCCAGAGAGAGTTAGGAATGGAGAGGACTTGCTCTCAGCTAGGGTAGCTTCTCGTATGGACCCTAGGCATGGAAGTTTCCTGGCTTCACAGGGCAGGCTTGGAACTGGTGTTTTGGACTACTGCAGTCGACGCACCTTCCTTCAGTGTGCCAGACTTCCAGATTATATTTAGCCACGTCCACATGATCTACATCCATTGCAACAGGAAAAACAGCTGGTGTAGTGGATCATGGCATGAAAAGTCTCTGAAGGTAAAGAGCCAGGCACACAGACCTCCTCTCTCTGGAGTGCTCTTGGAACCAGAGGTCAATGCAGATAGCTAGAGATACCAAGTCATAAAGGGATGAAAGAACAAACCAGCCAGCTATACCGACAAAGGTCTTGATTTATGTTCTGATCTTATGTAATATTTTGTTTATTACGATATACTCAATAAAAACATTGAAACAAACCAGTAAGCTAGTTCATCTTTAATTCCTCCAGTCAGACCCTCCCAGAATGCAGCTCCCAATGCTTCATTATTCCAGCCCTTTTTGGAGGACTGAGTGTGGAAATGGACAGCACACTGGCCCAAGGTGAGATGCCCCTGGTAAAGCGTCAGAGGAAAAGATGTGACTCAACCTGGCTCATCGTACACCTTGCAGAAAGCTTTAAGGAAAGCTGACAGGTTAAAGGTCACTAAATCGCTTCTTTCCCAAAACAGATTAATCCAGGCCAGGGCCTCCCTGGACAGGTGTGACATGAAGGCGGCCATCTTGGACTGGCTCAAAGCAAAATAATGCAGCAAACGTTCAAAGTGTAAGGAGCACTGGTTTAAAACAATCTCTGCACTACTTGGGATCACCATAAAACTGGAATAACCACCGGATGTAGGACTGCAGTTGGGGTTGGAGTAGGTGGAGCAGCTATTTGTAGAGCATTCAAGTGGGAGTCGAGCAACTGCATGGAGGCCATCACTTGAGTCTGCAGTTATCATTGCTGGATAAATTCCTGCTGCAGTTGTGCAAGCTGGATGGCATAGGAGCCAGTGTGATCCATGGACTGAGCAAACTGTAAACCTCACTTGAGCGAGTGTCTGGGAGTGGACTCACTGAGCCGAGGCACCCTACTCCACATGGAGGAAATTTAGATGGGTAGGATTGAGCAGGTAGGTAGCTGCCAGGTGAAGCCCAAGGGAATGTTGATACCAAGACAGCTTACTGAAAGGGGCTCCAATGGACAGGCAAAGTCTCTGGTGCAGCCAGGCGGCTGATGTAAGCAGGTGCAGACAGGATGTTGGCACAGCTGGTACCGGTAGCTGCAGTGAGTATACTGGTACAACTTGAACTGGCTGATGCAGTGGGTACAATGACACAACTGGATCAGCATGTGGAGGCAGGGAACTAGGACAATGGAACAGATAAATGGACACAAGTATGGGATAAATGCACACAGGTATGGGAATGGAGCACTGGAAAGGGACCTGAGAACTAGCAATATTTCTCTAGGACATAGACTACGGAGGTTTCTTGATTTCTCTATGGCTAGGGAGCATTTTCGGGTAGGGAACACTGGCCCTTTAAGAAAATGGGATATGCTGTATGTGCATCCTAAGTGCTTTCCTGGAAGTCCCCTGACACAGATGCAGGGCCTGAGAGCAACAGGCAGAAGATGGAGCCGGGACAGACACCTTGGGGCCTGGCAGAAGGGTGAGTACGCCGCAGTCGCCGGTATCCCTGCTGTGGAGAGGCCGGGGTTGTGGCGACAGGCGCATGTCACTTCATTTAACCACCCAAGGCTATGTTAACACCTTGCGTTTTTTTTTTTGCATTTTCTACATTTTTCTAAAATTACAAACTGCTTTTTACTGTACTAGTGAAAGCTATGAGATTTCAGAAATGCACATACACACACACTTGCTTTTTTTCCTGACTGAAAAGCAAAACTGCTGCTTTTTTGAAAGAAGAATCACAAAATGTCTGTACGTTATTTCATCCCTTTTTCCGGCTCGATTTCTAAAACTTAACATGGACAAAACTGAATTCATCATCTTTCATCTTCCTCACTCAACACCTTTAAGAAACCTATCCATCAAAGTCAATAGCTGCTCACTCTCCCCAATCACAGATGCTCTCTGCCTCGGGGTAACAATCGACTCTGCCCACCCCCTTCAAACCACATATCCAAGCCCTTTCCATCTCCTGCCAACTACAAATCAAAAATATTTCTGTACATTCCTTTACCAAGAATGTGCAAACACAATAGTGCATCCCCTCAATCTCCTGTCTCGACCACTGCAATCTCCTGCTCTGTGGCCTCACTTCTAACACTCTCACACCCCTACAATCTATTATAAACTCTGCTGCCCGACTAATCTACCCGTCTCCTCGCAATTCCCTAACTTCTTCTCTCTGCCAATCCAATAACTGGATTCCCACTGCCCAAAGACTCCAGTTCAAAACCCCAACCATGCAAAGCCATCCACAACCTGTCTCCTTCACACATTTGTGACCTAGTCTCCTGCAATTTACTGAATGTAACTTGCTATCCTCACAAGATATCCTTCTCTCCTGCCCTCTTATCTCCCCATCTCACAACAGCATACAATAGCATCTCCTGTGCATCCCTCCATATTCCGGACCTCTCTGACCCAGCGCATGAGATTGTTGCCTACCATGGAAACCTGCAAAAGGAGCCTAAAAAACTAACCTCTTCCAACAAGCAACCTTTAGTGACCCTTAGTCCATTACACCGCTGCACAATCAGCTTTCCCCACTATTAGTGTATCCTCACCAATCTCTGTAGACTTTGAGCCCTCAAAGGCAGGGTCCTCTCTCCTCCTGTACCAGTCTGTGCCTTGTATTGTCCATGATTATTGTGCTTGTTGTCATTATGTATAACCCTTATCATATGTAAAGCGCCATGGAATAAATAGCGCTATAATAATTATGAATAATGAAAGTTCTTTCAGTGTTTTTATACCTTTTTTCACTATTGAAAGCAGTGAGAAAGCAAAAAAACTGTTGCGTTTCTGCCCTATGTTGTGCTGTGTTTGTGGTGAATGAAACAAATATTTTTTAAACTTGTACTGTAGACAAACACCAAAATGGCAGCAAAAATAAGCAGAAAAATACAGCCAAACCTGTTTTTTGGAAACAGGTTTTTTTTTTACTTCCAAGAGAGCAGGTTTTGCTGTAGAAAAAAGAGCAGCAAAAAAACATGTGAACATACTCTAAAGGCACCGTCACACCTGGCCATATCGGCGGAGATATCACCGGCGACGCACAGCGGCGCACACGTTTTTGGCGCCCCGCCAGCGTCGCCATCGTGTGTTCACACTCGGTGATACCTCAGGCGCCATCGCCGCTGGGGTGTCCACAAACCCCTGCAGCGATCCTGTAACATGGGATAGGCTCCCATCGCCTGTAACATCGGCGATCGCCATGTTACATGGTGCGATGTGTACACATCGCCCCAGAGTGCTCGCCTGGTTTCAGAGCAGTGCTGAGAAACCAGGCGACCACTCTAGGCAATTGTTAGCGCCGACATCGCCTCTTCACATTAGGCGACGCACCAGCGCTGTTGGCGGCGATAGGCCACAGCCCTGCGTCGCCTATGAAATCACAGCAGATATGGACAGGTGTGACGGTACCCTAAGAGTTTCTGACCACTGAAGTGGTTAAAAGAAGTGGCATAAGGCGGCACATTATTAATATTATTATTTATATATTTATAGAGCACCATTGATTTCATGGTGCTGTACATGAGAAAGGTTTACATACAAACAAGTTAAAAATACAGTGAACAAACTAACAGTGACAGACCGATACAGAGGGGAGAGAGGACCCTGCCCTTGTGGGCTTACATTCTACAGGGAGGGAAACAGTAGGTTGGGTCTGCTCTGGTGGTGGTGGACCGCCAGGTCCAATGGTGGTGGAGCGCCAGGTCCGATGGTGAGAGTGCCAGGTTCAGTGGTGGTGGAGCGCCAGGCCCGATGGTGGTGGAGCGCCAGGCCCAATGGTGGTGGAGTATGTACATGTACAAAGTAATGCCGATTTGACAGTGTTGGTGCATTGTTACACTATGTTTAGTTTGTGGAGAACTTTTTCAGAGCTTTTTCAGGTGAGTTCAGGGTAGAGGTTTTTTTTTAAGTTTCCTTTAAACAGTTATTGCCAACCTTAATAGTTATCATCTAACCCACGGATTAGGGTCTCAGCTTTTGGACAGGACTCAAACATCCCATTGAAAAGCATTCACTCTCTCTGGGATTTTCAAAGACAACCAAGTACCTCGATTGGCTTTCAGGAAAAACAGGCACTGGGGATTTAAAAGCCATTAGAGACATAAGGTACTGTGCAGATGATGTATTGACAAAATTATCGCGCCTGCAGAATGTAATCACTGGCTGTTCAGTAGGGCACAGTGAGGCGCCCTGTATAGGTCTCCAGATCTACAGCGCAGGAACGAGACTTGTGAATTGTGTAGATGGCATAGCGACATCATGCACTTGCATGTAATTACAAGAGGTGGTGTTTGCACAGAGCTGGGTGGTGCTGATCGCACTCTGGAGGACAAAAATAAAACACTTTTTCAGAAGTATGCATGGGCACATCTGGATATATAATGGGGTTACAGGAACCCCATCATCATGTTAACGGTGGTGGGCAGGGTGTAGAACCCCAAAAAATGGTGACAATTTTAAGTTTGGCAAATGCTGACTTTGTCTAATATAATACAATAACAAATTAGTTGTCTGTTGTATTTATTCTTTTTATTCGCTATTCATAGCTTTATTATGATTAGCTTGCTTTAGGTAAACAAGATGTTGCTGCTTTGACAAGCTTCAGAACCTGAATCAATAGCAAATTCATCAGATTAAAGGGGTTATTTACAACTTGAACAACTCCTTCTCATTCACCATGTTTGCTCTTTTTAAAATAATACTCATACTCACATTTTTTGCCAGTTACTGTTATAATGGTGTTGGAACTTGCTTTTTCGATGCTCCCATTATCTTGTTACAAGTCGTAAAGGTGCCATCACACGCTTCAATTTGTTGTTAGCGATCTCTTGTAAGTGAGATCGCTAACAACATCATTCAGCCGACTGATCGTTGCTCGTCAACAGTGTCACACGCAACGATGTCATTTCGACATAGTTTAAGCGTCACTAAACACGTGACTTCTGAACGATATCAGCAACGATATAGTTACGTGTGACGGTACCTTAAAGGGAACCTGTCAGGTGGTTTATGCCCCCCCCCCCCCACCTATCACTGTCTATAGCTGAAGCTTTATAATACCAGTCTGATCATCCCTGTCTGAGCTCATAGCATAATGTAAAAGGTGAAAAAAAAGCATTTATACACTTACATTTCAGTCCCCACCTTGGAGGAGGGGGACTGTCTGGCAGGATAACAGTTAACTCACTTTTAACTTGGATAGCTAAAGGACCTGTGTGATGTAACGATCATGTGACTATAGTGAGCAGAGATAAGCGAGCAAACTCATATTATGTTATAGGGACTTAGCTCCACCTATTGTAGTCACATGGTTATGACATCACATCAGGTCTCTCAACATGTTCTAGCACAAGGATGAAATGTTAACTATTAACCTGCCAAACAGTCCCCGTCCTCCAAGCTGGAGACTGACTGCCTCATTACATAAGGAAATGTCAGTGTATAAATGCTTTTTTTTCACCTTTTACATTACACTCTGAGCTCAGACAGGGATGATTAGACTGGTATTATAAAGCTGCAGCTACAGACAGGGATAACTGGAGGGGCATAAACCACCTGACAGGTTCCTTTTAAGATCAGCGCTGGCTTCTCTCTCCCTGCTTTCGTATCACCAACAGGAAAGGAAGTTAGTGACCAGCAACAGCTCTGAAATTCTCTTAATGTTCAATTTGTTCGAAGGTGGGGAGAGTGAATCCACAGCATCATGTGAGCTTCGGGAGAGCAAACGTCAACACCGCTGGTATGGCGCCGTCACTGGAGGCAAGTATTAGCACAGGGGCAAAGATGGTGATTGAGAAGGGGTTTTCTGAGTAGTGGACAACCCCTTAAAGTGTTCTATCCCATCCCAAGAATTGATTCACTGCTATCAGCATGGTGGCTTAGTGGTTAATATGGTTGGTTTGCAGCTGGGGTCCTGGGTTCAAATCCAATCAAGGGCAACATCTGTAAGGAGTTTGTACACCCCATGTTTGGGTGGGTTTCCTCCAGGTTCTCCAGTTTCCTCCCACACTCCAAAGACATACTTATAGGGGATTTAGATTGTGAGCCCCAATAGGCACAATGTTGCTGATGTATGTAAAGTGCTGTGGAATTAATGGCGCTATATAAGTGAATAAATATTATATATTCTACTGTTCAGTACTGTCCTATAGTATCCTCATTTCTACAGCTTCTAAGAGTGTGCTACTAAGAGAAAGGTGATCAGGATTGTCTCCTCTTCATGTGTGCTGTGCGTTGGAAACATTAGCATATAGTCTCCTCCTAATCAGGTAAAATGTGCAGATAGGAAAACAAAGTAGTATAAGTCATATCACTAAAATAGTGCTACTCCCTTATACACACAACAACATATTCTGTAAAGTCAAACTTGTTGTTTTACTGTCTTACCTTTTGTTTGGTATAGATAACTATAGTCACTGTAGAATCTGTTTGGAACCAATCATATCTGCAGAAGAGCATAAAAAAAAAATTAAAATCCTGAGCGACAACCTCTTCCCCTCCAGCAGGACATTAAAATGGGTCGTAGCTGGGTCTTCCAGCATGACAATGACCCAAAAGTTACAGCCAAGGCAACAAAAGAGTGGCTCAAAAAGAAGCACTTTAAGGTCATGGAGTGGCCTAGCCATTCTCCAGACCTTAATCCCATAGAAAACTTATGGAGGGAGCTGAAGCTCCGAGTTGCCAAGCGACAGCCTCAAAATCTTAATAATTTAGAGATGATCTGAAGAGAGGAGTGGACCGAAATTCCTACTGACCTGTGTGCAAACCTCATCATCAACTACAAGAAACATCTGACTGCTATGCTTGCCAACAAGGGTTTTTGCCACCAAGTATTAAGTCTTGTTTGTCAGAGGGATCAAATACTTATTTCTCTCTGCAAAATGCAAATAACTTTACATAATTTAGACAATGTGATTTTCTGGATTTTGTTTTTGACATTTTATCTCTCATGGTCATTAACTTACCCTTAAAATTATAGGCTGTCTTTGTCAGCCGGGAAACATAGAAAATCAGCAATGGATCAAATATTCATTTCCCCCACTGTATGTTTTTTTACTCCTGCAACAACAGCAAGAGCTGGTGCCAGCACCATCCCTGGCTGTTTAACCCTCTATATGCCATGTTAAATATCATCAACAGCACCCAGGTGGCTGAGAGAGGTAGAGGGCTGTCTCTTTAACACCATCAGCACCCATGGGCCATGTGTGAAAAAATTCTGAGCACAGTATTTATTTGCTCACTCTGCATCCCAAAAGAGAAAGGCAAGATTCACATTAATCATAGTCGGGTAGGACGGTGGTCAAAGTTAGTTACTCTGTTACTTTGTAGCACGTAGGTCCAGGGATCAAATCCCACCAAGTACATGTGCAGGTAGTTTATTTGGTTTATCTGATTCCCGCCGCCATACTCCAAAGAAATACTGATAGGGAGTTTAGATTGTGAGCCCCAATGGGCACAGTATTGATAATGTCTGTAAAGGATTGTGGAAGATGTTGGTGCTATATAAGAAATGCATAATAATAACAACCCCTTCATGCCATGGCTATTTTCCATTTTTGCTAATTAGTTTTTTCCTCACTTTCTTACAAGATCTATACTTTTTTATTTTTCCGTCAATATAGACATATGAGAGCTTGTTTTTTAGCAGGACGGCTTTTAAATGACATCATTCATTAGAATATTGGCTGAAAAATTGGAAGAAACGTCCAGGTGCAATGAAATTGCAAAAAAAAAAAAAAAAAAAAAGGGCAATTCCACAATTTTGTTTTTGGTTTTTTATTTACCATGTCCACTATAAGATAAAACTAACTAGGCAATGTGATTCTCCAGGTCAATATGAGTTGATAGATAGAAAATATGTGTATTTTTTTTTCTTCTTAAATGTAAGTGCACCAAAAAATTCAGAAGTTTGTAAAAAAAAATAAATAAATAAATATATACTGTATACGTGTTTGCTTTTAGCACTATTTTATGAAAACCATAATGTTTTTATTTTTTAGGAACTGAGGCTAAGTGATTACTTATTTTTAGCACACTAGGCTGACATTTTTACTGTTAACATTTTTGGGTAGATAGAATGTTTTGATTGCCTCTAATTGTATTTTATTGCAATATTGCAGCGGCCAAAAAAATTTAGCATGTAGGTTTCTGTTGAACTCTCCAAAAACTAGGATTCAAAGTAGCCCCCTGATGGAACTATTCACTATAATGAAGCAAACTGAGTCACTTGGGACACCACTGGAACTAAACAAAAGCCACAAAGACTCCAGCTTTTTTATGCATGCACAAAAGTTTATTAGACCATGCTTTTGTGCACATCCAAAAAGACTGGCACTGCCGGAAAGAGGCCAGATTGAGTCAAAAATGATTTTGCTAGCCTTATTATAGTGAATGATTATTTTAGGGATCCTGTCAATATCCCAAATTGACAGATTAATCCAGAAACCCCAAAGTAAATGCTTAAGCCTAGAGCAAAGGATAAATGTGAACCAGAACTTTAAAAATAAAAAAACAGTTTATCACTGATCAATGAAAATAATAGGGGGATTCCAGGTTACTGGTCATAGAATGGCTACTGAAAAAAATCAAATCAAATGGGTCCTTCCGAACCCAACTGCTCATGTTCCCTTCTGAACCCCACGATGTGCCCAGGCCATGATTATCGTCCAGATGATTGGCAATGATCTAGCGGAGAGAACCAACTTAACAATTTAGAAAGTGTGTTTTTTCCAGAACCATAAGCTGGGCACAATGTTAGATTATTATTATTATTTATTTATTTATAGAGCACCATTGATTCCATGGTGCTGTACATGAGAAAGGGATACATACAAACAAGTTAAAAATACAGTGAACAAATTAACAGTGACAGACCGATGCAGAGAGGAGAGAGAGGACCCTGCCCTTGTGGGCTTACATTCTACAGGGCAATGGGGAGAGAGACAGTAGGTTGGGTCTGCTTTGGTGGTGGCAAAGCCACGGGTTCGATGGTAGTGGAGCGCCGGGTCCGATGGTGGTGAGATGGAGAGATGGGTTTTCCGGTTCCGCTTGAAGATTCCGAGTGTGGAGGACATTTTGGGGTGCAGAATTCCAGAGAATGGGGGATGCTCGGGCAGAGTCTGCATGCGGTTAGTTGAGGAACGTACAAGTGTGGAGAAAAGAAGGAGGTCTTGGGAGGATCGAAGATTACGAGTTGGATGATATCGGGGGATTAGTTCAGAGATATATGGGGGGGCAGATTGTGGACAGGTTTGTAAGTCAATGTTAGTAGTTTAAATTGGATACAATGGGGAATTGGGAGCCAGTGGACGGATTTGCAGAGGGGAGAAGTGGAGGAATAGCAAAGAGAGAGGTGGATTAGTCGGGCAGCAGAGTTAAAGACAGATTAGAAAGGTGCACGAGTGTTAGCAGGGAGGCCACAGAGGAGGTTGTAGTAGTGGAGACGGGAGATGATGAGGGCATGCACTAGTTGTTTAGTAGATTGAGGGTTGAGGAAGGGATGGATTCTAGAAATATTTCTGAGTTGGAGGCGGCAGGGGGTGGCAAGGGCTTGGATGTGTGGCTTGAAGGACAAGGCAGAGTCAAGGGTTACTCCGAGGCAGTGGACTTCAGGTACAGGGCAAAGTGTGATGTCATTTATTGTGATAGATAGGTCTGGTAAGGAAGGTGTGTGAGATGGAGGAAAGATAATGAGTTCGGTTTTGTTTACATTGCTTTAGGAAGCGAGAGGAGAAGAAGGAGGATATAGCCGATAGACACTCTGGGATTCTGGACAGGAGAGAGGTGACATCTGGGCCAGAGAGGTAGATCTAAGTGTCATCAGCGTACAGGTGATACTGGAAGCCATGGGACTTTGACTTGTCCCAAACCAAGGGTATAGATTGAAAAAGGAGGGGGCCCAGGACAGAGCCTTGAGGGACCCCCAACAGAGAGGGGATGGGGCGAGGAGGTCGTGTGGGAGTGGGAGACACTAAATGTGTGGTTGGAAAGGTAGGAGGAGATCCAGGAGAGGGCAAGGTCAGTGATACCAATGGAAGAGAGGATCTGTAATAGGAGGCAGTGGTCGACTGTGTTGAATGCAGAGGACAGGTCAAGAAGGAGGAGGATGGAGAACTGTTAGCTTTGGCCACGAGTAAGTTGTTAGCAATTTTGGTCAAGGCAGTTTAAGTGGGATGTGGTGGGGGCGGAAGCCAGATTGAAGGTTGACAAAGAGAGAGTTGGATGAGAGGTGGGATGAGCGTACAGTGTGGACATGCTTTTCAAGACGTTTGGAAGCGAACAGGAGTAGGGATATGGGCCGGTAGCTGGATGTAGAAGTGGGGTCAAGGGATGACTTCTTTAAGATAGGTGTAATTGTTGCATGTTTGAAAGCAGAAGGAAAGGTACCAGAAGTTAGTGATAGGTTGAAGAGGTGGGTTAGGGTTGGGATAAGTGTTGTGGTGAGGTTAGGGAGGAAGTGGGATTGGATAGGGTCGAGTGCACAAGTGGTGAAGTGCGATCTGGAGAGGAGATGAGCAAGTTCTGGAGGGGACAAGGGTTAGAGGGGAAGACGAGTGGTCTGGTACACATAGAGGTTGTGGTAGTTGGATAGCAAAGACTTGTCTGATCTGATCGATCTTGTTGGTGAAGTATGTTGCAAAGTCTTCTGCAGAGATATGAGAAGGAGGAGGCGGAGGAGGGAGTTAAATGTGTTGAATAACTGCCTGGGGTTGTCGGACAAAGAGGATATAAGAGTAATGAAGTAGTTCTGTTTAGCGGTGGCGAGTGCTGACTTGAATTTGAAAAGTGCTTGTCTGAATGCTGTGTAGTCTTCATGCGAGTGTGTTTTCTTCCAGCGCCGCTCTGCAACCCTTGATGCTCAGCGCAGATTTTTAGTGGAGTCTGTGTGCCAGGGTTGCCTGTTGGTTTGTCGTGTTCTGCCATGAATGAGAGGGCAACTGCATCAATAGAGTTGTAGTAAGCTGTGGCATTATCTGTGTCGTGGAGTGAGTATATAGATGATAGCGGTAAAATGGCGTTGAAGAGTGTGTTGGCATCAAGATGTGTGAGGTTTCTGCTAGGGTGTGTGAGTTGGTGGACATGGGTGGCAGGTGATGAGGCAAGGATGAGAAAGTAAGTAGATGGTGGTCTGAGAGGGGGAGAGACGAGGTTTGTGGGTTTAGTTAGGGAGCAGAGGTGGGTGAAGATGAGGTCTAGTGTGTGTCCATCTGTGTAGGTGGCTGTGGAGGACCATTGAGAGAGGCCAAAGGATGAAGCAAGTGACAGGAGTTTGGAGGCTGTTGACCGGTGGGTGTCAATGGGGATGTTGAAGTCACCCATTATGATGGTGGGAATGTCACCAGAGAGAAAGCATAGGAGCCAGATGGAGAATTGGTCAAAGAAGGCAGTGGTCGGACCCGGAGGTCGGTAAATGACGGCCACTTGTAGGTTGGAAGGAGAGTAGATATGGACAGAGTGTACTTCAAAAGATGAGAGGATAAAGGAGTGAGGTGGAGGAATCGGGTTGAAGGTGCAGTTACTAGAGAGGATTAGACCCACTCCTCCACCATTTTTGTTGCCAGTGCAAGGTGTGTGGGAGAAATGAAGTCCACCATAACACAGCGCAGCAGGGGAGGCCGTGTCGGAGGGTGTCAGCCATGTTTCTGTGAGGCCCAGGAAGGGAAGTCTGCGAGAGATAAAGAGGTTGTGAATGAAGTGGAGTTTATTACAGATGGAACGTGCATTCCAGAGTGATCCAGAGAGAGGGGGCGGTGGAGAGGAGGTCAGTGGAATGGGTTTAGGAGATTGCGGCTGTTTCTTGCAGGTGTGGGGTGATAGGAGGGAGGAATAGTGGGGAATGTTGGCTGTGGAGGTCCTGGGTTGGGAGGTATGTCGCCAGGGGGTAATAGCAGCAAAGAGAGAGCAAGCAGGTGGGAGAATGAAAGTGGTCGGCCTGTTTTGTGTTTCTGCAGGAGGGGTGTGAGATTGAGGAGCAAGTCAGCAGAGGAGCTCAGGTGGGGAGATAAGAGGGATGGGGAGATAAATATTTATGCTGGGAGTGATGGCGTTTGGGGATAGTAAAAGAGGGAAAGGATTAGTGGAGCAATTACTGTTAGTGCATAAGTAATCATGGTTAAAGTGATAGTGGGAAAGGAAAGTATTAGAGACAGTCAACAGACGGGTATAGCTTGTACCTTCTGGTTTCCTCTGGTTTATCTCTGGAATATCTCTGCAGACCACTTAATGCCCACAGACCACATATTTGCTATTTTTAGTCTGCATCATCAACTTTCTCTACAAAACGTCTGTGAGGTCTAGGTATTCACTATAAAAATGATGATCTTTATTTATATATTGCCAACATATTATTTATTTATATAGCACCATTAATTCCATGGTGCTGTACATGAGGAGAGGTTACATAAAAAATACAGATATAGGGGGCAGTAAACAAATTACTGTTACAGAGGGGAGAGGACCTTACCATTTGTGGACTTACATTCTACAGGACAATGAGAAGGAGACAGGAAGTCAAGGGTGCAGCAGTTTTGGTGGTGGTGAAGCAGCAGCTACAGCTGTGGTGAGGCGGCAGCTACGGTGGTAGTGAGGCGGCAGCGAGATCATTGCAGAGGGTAAGCTTTCCTGAAGAGATGGGTTTTCAGATTCCGTCTAACGGATCCGAGCATGGTGGATAATCGGACGTTTTGTGGTGCGCAGGATTCCAAAGGATGGAGGATATTTGGGAGAAATCATGGGGGTGATTGGGTGAGGAACAAATAAGTGTGGAGGAGAAGAGAAGGTCTTGGGAGGATTTAAGATTACGTGAGGGAAACTACTGGTAGATTAGTTTGTTGATACAGGGAGGAGACAGGTTATGGACGGCTATGTAGGTCACTGTTACTAGTTTGAACAGGATTCGTTGCGGAATTGAGAGACAGTGGAGGGATTTGCAGAGGGGAGAAATAGGTGAGTAGAGAGGAGAGAGATGGATTAGTAATAATGACTTTGTTCATAAGAGCTTACAATCTACAATGAGGTGGGGTGACTCAAAACATAGGTGCTTATTTACAATGATGGTCTAGCCATCTTGAAGAAATGGGGAATAGCTAAATGCTGTATGAGCCAGTCTCCAGCCAATCTTTCTAGTGCTTTTGGGTTTGGTCATGTTTGATGGAAAAATATGTTCAGAGAAATAGTGAATGACTTTGATTAGGGAGTGTGATAGGCCACCCTAAAAAGATGTGTCTTTAGGGACTGTCCAAAACGGTGAAAGTTCTGGATAGTCCTAATTTCTTGGAGTAGAGCATTCCAGAGAATTGGTGCAGCTCGGGAGAAGTCATGAAGGCGGGCGTGGGAGGTTCAGATTAGTGAGGATGTTACTCAGAAGTCACTTGCGGAGCATAGAGAACAAATAGGGTGATAGGGAGTGAGGGAGGAGATGTAAGGAGTACCACCCTGTGAAGAGCTTTGTGAGTGAAAACAAGCTATTTAAATTGGATCCTATAATGCATAAACAGCCACTGCAATGACTGGCACAAGTGTCCGAGTAATGATTAGCTAGATAGGTGACCCTGGCTGCTGCATTAAGGATGGACTGGTGATGAGGAAGTCTAATGAGGGAGAGGCCAATTAATAGAGAATTACAATAATCATGGTGGAAGTGGATAAGGGTGACAGTGAGGGTTTTTCTTGTTTCCATGGTGAGAAAGGGGCAGACTCTAAAGATGTTGTTCAGGTGCAAGCGACAAGAGCGGGCAAGAGATTGTATATAGGTGGTGAAGGAAAAATTGGTATCAAACATAACACCCAGACAAGTCAGCTTGCTGCTTAGGCGTTACCATGGTGCCACTCACTGAGAAGGAGATGTCAGACTTAAGGAGGTTAGTGGACGGCGGAAGCAGACATTCAATTTTGGAAAGGTTGAGTTTCAGATAGAGAGCGGACATGTTAGAAACTAAAGACACAGTCACTGGTATTCTGTAGTACAGCGGGGGTATGGTAAGGGGATGAAGTGTATAGTTGTGTGTCATCAGCATACAGATGGTACCGGAAGCCAAATTTGCTGATGGTTTGTCCAATTAGGGCCATGTAGAGAGAAAAGAGAAGAGGGCAAAGGAATGAACCCCGAGGGACCACAATAGTGAGAGGAAGAGGAGAGGAAATGGAGCCAGTGGATGATAAACTACAGTGGTCCGGATATACCCCTAGACACATTTACAGAGGGGTTTAAAACCCCATATTGCGCCCATTGTGGAGTTTGTGTGGTTCTAGAACATTTGGTGTTCTATGAATGGCACTGGAAAATTACTCATGAAAAAATTGCACTGCAAATTTAAATAGTACTACATCACTTCTAAGCACTGCAGTAGTTTGACACTATCTGGTGTTTTGCTACATTAAAGATGATGTATGTAAAACGTTGTGGAATTAATGGCACTATAGTGAATAAATATATTATATTTTTAAGGTGAATATGTGTAACAAATTGTGGGATCAATTTTTTCCTATTACCCTTTGTGAAAACATAGGCTTAAAACAACATTGTAATGTAAACAAAAATGGAATTTTGTTATCTTTAGGACACAATGGTATAAAATTTAATGAGACAAATATGGTGTCAACATACTCACTGCACCCCTAGATAAATTTATGGAGAGATAAAATGGGTTAACTATTGAGCAAATCAGGGTTTCTTCTAATGTGAAAAGACACTTACAATCCATTCCAGGAAAATCTGCAAATGGAGCTTTTTCCTCATATGGGTACGTCCTTGGTCAGTTCCCTCCCTTTGATGCGAGCTCACACTCAGAGCTTGCATCGTTCCCTGCACGTGCGGGGTAATTTCATCATCTGGCACATGCAGATAATGTTGGGGAAGCTTTTCCACTGATTTATATTTTCCTTATATACTTTTATATTTTATATTTTCACTAATACTCTAGGTGAGAAACAATAAGTTTTTCCCTTAACCTAGTATCCAATAGATATATTTGCCTGCTGAAAAGAAGATACTGTTGTGTTGGGATGGATGAGAACTGAGAAGATAAGCTGTTCTCTGGATGCCTGTGTCAAGGAGTATCAGGAGAAACCTGAGATGTCCTACATGCCAGGAGCCCAGAGATGGCACCGTGTCAAGAAGAAGGATGGACTCAACAGAGAAGACAAAAGACTAATTATTACTAACAGAGATAGATATATTAGCCTAACCCCACCTAACCCCCATCTAATCCCACTTTGTCCAGGCCAATTCACGCCTATTCCCTAGAGTATAAAATGCTGTGTACCCGGAAATAAAGTTAGTTGCTGTGACCATTGCCATTGCTTAATAAAGCAACGAACATATTATAAGTTTGAACCAGATTCTCCGTCTGATTTACTCTTATCTGGTACCATATGTTCATAGTCTAATTTGGAGTGACTGGTGAAGGAGTGTATTGTCGCAACGACCCCGACAATTTGGCGCCCTGCAACGTGGGGCTTCGCCAGCGATTCGCGACCCCCACGGACCCGTGCCCGGATGCCCCTGGATGATACCTGTATCGGCTGACCTCAAGGACTGATCACCCTTCAAGGCACGGTAAGTGGAGATCACATTCATATGTGTGTCGCCCTTACTGTGTCTCAGCCGTTATTGGTTAATCTGAAGGTGTCCTTTAGGTCTGGGGGGGTGACCGGTCGAGTGGTGAGACCAAGCGCGATCCAGCACCACGCTCTGAACCAGCAACGACGAGACGTCGCCTCCTGCGCGTCCTCATGTGAACACCACGCCTCCTCCACCGGTCATTATTCCTCACTCATTAACCCTACCCGTGACTGTTGGTTACTTGTGAACTAGAGTGAGAAGTTGAAGAGATCTCAGATTTCATAGATTGGGGACGGCTTAGAGAAAGGGATAGGAGACGCATGTGGTTTTAGTACGTGGAGCAGGAGGCTCCGTGCTATAGGCTGTATTTCTGTGGAGGGCTTTCATTAGGAGACCGCCTCCTAGCGAGTTGGAATATCGTGACAGGACAGTCTGTAATCACTGGTGTCCAGGTTAGGGACAGAGTACGTTGAGCACGAGGCTCCGTATTCCGAGTACGTTGAGCACGAGGCTCCGTATTCCGAGTATATTGAGCACGAGGCTCTATATTCATAGTACGTGGAGCAGGAGGCTCCGTAATATAGGGGCACAGTGTTGATTGTCGCTGTCAGCGGCCTGAGCTGCAGCAGGGCGTAGTATTCTGTGAGTCATGTTGCGTCTGTTAAAGCAGAAGAAGTCCTTACCTCACAGGCTAGACGAGGATGTTGTGGAAGTTAAGACATTAGTGGCGTCACGGGAGGGTAAGAGGCAGTTAAGAATGTGAATAGGTTGTATAAGTATGTAGGGTTGCCTTTGTCAGGGAGATTACAGCCATCCGTGTGGCATGATCTTATTCAGGAAGAAAAAGGCAGCAGTAAAGAAGTCAGGGATAAGGTTTCTGACATGGAATAGTCAGGGTAAGGTGTATATAATCTTATGGAGATAATTCTGTTTTATTGAAGTCATGCCGACTGTCACTACACTCTGTTCACGGTCCGTCTATCAATATATTTTACTTTTTTTTTCTGTCATGGAAAGTTCTTGAAGTTATAAAGAGTAAATGAAGGGTTAGATAATTAAGCCACGGATCTCAGATAATGGCTGGAGTTGTTAGTTTTATATAACTACAAGTGTGAAACAGTTAATCAAATTTGTGAGCCCTGTTTGGGAGAGAAGGATTTCTTTCTTCTATTGTGTGAGTCTCGAATTCCTTATCTAGACAGCTGTGTATGTGTATAACCTTGTGGAAGCCTGCTTGTGTTGGAAGGAGGGGAGGGAGAGAGCGAGAGAGCGAGAGAAAGGGGGAGTGAAGGGGGGAATTTGCAGGATGCCTGACATGCACACTGGAGTCTTATCCGTCTTTCCAGGGATTCTGAATGGCAAGGACGGATTTTTCATATTTATGGTACTTGGGTACTAATAATAATGCCTAATATTGAATGCAATAATAGTAATCAGATTTTTATTGATTTATATGAGTGAATGTTGCCAATAGCCACCTGCAGCACAGGGATAATTTAGCTAGAGATGTAGTTATGGCAGGGAGAAACTTTCCCTCATTTATGGTTGTTGTGTGTTTCAATGTGTTCTTAGATGTATGTGAGTGAAAAAGAGATCCTAAAGTATTCAGTATGTATGCATGTGTACTAAAGGTAGTGCCTAGCTTGTGTATATAGAGATATGAGGTTAGAAGACAGAGGGTCTTGCAGCCCCTCCAGTGGGGAAGACGGGTTAAATCTGAAGTTATTTGCGATGGTGTGTTCTGGTGCAGTCGCTGTTCTGGAGGTCTGGACCTGTGATGGCAGACCTGGGAGCGGCTGGTGATCTGTAGAATACGTGCTGAGGAGTCTCCGGGGATGCCTGGCTTGCCCTGGAATTCAAGTAGCTAAACCTGTGTCTGGGAATAATTTGACCAGTGTCCTAGACTAATGCTGGTGCGTGTGTGTGTGTATGACGCCAGGTTGATTTAACTGCTTTAGGGAGCTATGACTAGTATATATAGTGTTAAATGAAGCTGTAATTAGGGCTCCTTTGTATTCAAATCATCTTACAGAGGTTTGTGTAAACTGTAATATGCTGAGATGTGAGATGTAATGTCAGGAGAACAAGGATATCCTCAAATATATTCTTATAATTCAGGCCTTTAAAAATTAAGCTACCTAGAGGGAAGATTAATATACTGAGCACCCAAGGGGAAATAATATATGTATTAATGCTGTGGGGAGGTAAAATGATATTTCTGAGTGCATTCTTTATGGATATCTTGTAGGCATATCAAGGCCAAAGGGTTTGAAAATATGGAAGGGAGTGAACCACTCCTCCACACCTCCATAAAATTCTTTCTATCAGAGCAGTCTTTGTTTTTTGCTGTGTGAAAATATTTCTTGTAGTCTGTTATCTTTCCCCATATGGGAGGGGTGAGGAGGCTTTCTGGAGAAAATGCTGGTAGCAGGAATTTTGAATTAAAGGTGATGTTACACATGTCTGCTCTGATGTACAGCGCCCATATGGTGTTTTCTACCATTTATTGTCTAGTAATAAAAATGTAATCAAAATAACTAGTAGAAAATTGCAATTATATTGTTGAATAAAAATTTTCTAATCTCTGAAATTAATACAAATTTCTTTGAGTTTTTTATTGCAGATGTTTATAGACGAAAGATTTTTATGCTGGATAATGGTAGGATCCTCATATGAGGTAATCAGAATATTTGGTTCTGATTTGCACTTTCTGAGCGAATGGAGCGATTTCCGGTTGAAGAATTCCTTAACAATACGGTAAGCCTACTAAATGCAGTATTGATATATTACGGTGAGGTAAACACCATGTTATCAGTCTAAGATGGTATAATCATACTGACAATCACCACAGGTGTCCTGTCCTCTCGGAGGTAGAAGGCAAGCTACAACAAAAGGTAGGAAAGGTAGTGGCGGGTGGTTGCCCTATCCCAGACGGGTTGCGTCTGGCGGCCTGAGCCCTCTCTATAGTCGACTGCCTTATAGGGACTGACCGAACCACTAACAGTGTTAAACTAGGAGTCGTGAGAGGGGACAGGGCAGGCCATGATGTCTTTTATCAGCAAAGGTTAGAATGGTCTCTGCTTGGCCTCACTTTACGTCTCAAAATAGGTCACGGGTGAGATCAGGTGAGTACTTCCTAGTTCGCTCCTGGTACAGGTAAGCTGTGTATACTATCCTGCATTATTCTTGCGCACAATACAACTCAGAAAGGTACGGGCTTCGAGCAGCGATCGCTCCATGGGTTTTGGAAATTGCAAGTAGTGAGCGGACAAGGAAACCAAGAAAACTGTATAAAATTATCCCAATATGTGTAAATCTCTTTCTCCTATCCAAGGTATTATAGAATGTCAAACATACCCTGGTTAAAATGTTTTTAGAATAAGTAAGTACAAGAGTACATAACATGGTTCTTGTATGATTTTGTTGTGTATTTTTCTTTTGTGGATAACTGTGCTTATTTGCAGATATTTAAGAAGTTTTATATCCTTTTTGTATACCCTCCATAATGATAGTGGTATATGATAAAATGTTTAAGGGAGGATGAATCTTATACCTTTAAGGTTATATGTTACTAATAGTGTAAAACTGATACACAATTCCCCAGGCCGTTTCTAATATGTTTGAGGTTTCTTTCCCCTTCAACAGATTGGACTCTGAAAACAGCCAATGAATAGCGAAATTAATTTTTTCTATACTAACTGTAGAATTATATGACACAATCTTTTTTCTTGTAGCAATGTCTGAATATATTATGTTGACTGTTCTACAATTCCCCCTCTTATTTTCAGATGAAGTCAATGAGATTAAGAGAGCCAATTTAGGGACTGTGGGAGAACTCCATGTGAGGTTAGTATAGGGTTCAGGTGCCTGAGGGCCCTTCACAAGGAAGGAGTCTCTAAGGTGTCTGGATGAAGAAATCCACTTCCCCTTCCCCATCACATGGACAGTCTCGAAGGACCTTTAGGGAAAAACTTTTTGTTTAGGGAGGACTGTTGGGGACGCTTTTCCACTGATTTATATTTTCCTTATATACTTTTATATTTTATATTTTCACTAATACTCTAGGTGAGAAACAATAAGTTTTTCCCTTAACCTAGTATCCAATAGATATATTTGCCTGCTGAAAAGAAGATACTGTTGTGTTGGGATGGATGAGAACTGAGAAGATAAGCTGTTCTCTGGATGCCTGTGTCAAGGAGTATCAGGAGAAACCTGAGATGTCCTACATGCCAGGAGCCCAGAGATGGCACCGTGTCAAGAAGAAGGATGGACTCAACAGAGAAGACAAAAGACTAATTATTACTAACAGAGATAGATATATTAGCCTAACCCCACCTAACCCCCATCTAATCCCACCTTGTCCTGGCCAATTCACGCCTATTCCCTAGAGTATAAAATGCTGTGTACCCGGAAATAAAGTTAGTTGCTGTGACCATTGCCATTGCTTAATAAAGCAGCGAACATATTATAAGTTTGAACCAGATTCTCCGTCTGATTTACTCTTATCTGGTACCATATGTTCATAGTCTAATTTGGAGTGACTGGTGAAGGAGTGTATTGTCGCAACGACCCCGACAATATCAGATGAGAGCGAATCAGAGATCCACCTGCCATGTTTATTCCTTTGATTGCACTGTCAATCACTGACAGTGTGATCTAAAGCGGAAGGGATCGCACTATTTGTTGCTGGTATCAGCCACCCTGTGATGAAATCATAGAGCTTCGATGTGTTGCCATAACATTTATGGGTCCTGTGAGAACCCCAGATGCGGTCATATCTCACTTCCTGTGGATGCCTGGCAAGCACCTGCATCCACAGAAAGCTATCATTTGTGTCGTGAAGAGCCGTGGATCATCATGGCTCTGTACATCACAAGCAACTAGACTGTGCAGTGTTCAGGCACCCTAAGGGGGTATGTAAAATAAAGTAAAAGTTAAAACAAAGTTTTTAAAAATATTAAAAAAAACAAACAAACTCAAATTACTCTCCTTATGCCCCATTGAAAATAAAACTCTAAAACTAAAACTCTAAAAAAAAAATAAAACACACATCTGGTTTTCCAGTGCACTATATGGAAAATTGAATTAAGCCATTCAAAAATACAACTCATCCAACAATAAATAAGCCCTCATGTTTCTAAGTTGACAGAAAAATCAAAAAGTTATGGCTCTTGGAAGAAGAGGAGAAAAAAAAGAAAACAAAAACTGAAAAATCGCCCAGGGTGAAGGAGTAAACACATTCAATGTTATAACATTCTGTGAAGCACCTTTAGAATTAAAATGCTCACTACTCATCCAGATGTATGCCTTGACTGGTGTAGTATTCACAATGATTACGTGTGCATATCCAACAAGGCATCCACAATCACAGTGGCTCAGTGGTTAGCACTGCAGTCTTGCAGCGCTGGGGTCCTGGGTTGAAATCCCAACAAGGATTTTGGAAATTAGAATCCTCTGGAAATTTTTCTATGGGTTTAATGATGATTTTAACTCTATGGATGATTTCCAGAAACAAGCATTTAGTGGATGTTTTAGAGCATAAATTGCAAATTTACAAATATAGTGCCCAGCTTGTCCCTTTGGAGACACCCACAATTGTTAAGTGACATCTCCTGGAATGTACACACGTGGTCAAAATTGTTGGTACCCCTCATTTAATGAAAGTAAAACCCACATTGGTCACAGAAATAATTTGAATCTGACAAAAGTAATAATAAATAAAAATCTATGAAAATGAACAAATGAAAGTCAGACATTGCTTTTCAAATCTGCTTCCACAGAATTAAAAAAAAAAAAAAAAAAAAAAATTAAACTCATGAAACAGGCCTGGACAGAAATGATGGTACCCTTAACGTTGTACAACGTCATGAAAGTCGGTGCCTTCCCGACCCATGACGACGTACAACGTCATGGTGGTTACCGCGGTAACCCCCATCTGGCCCCGGTGTTCTGTGACTCCTATCACAGAGCACTGGGGCTTCAAGTCGGGGGGTGGGGGGTGGATTCCCCACCCCGCCCCCAGGATCGTTGTGATTGGCTGTTTGATCAGTTAATCACCGCGATTCTGTCTCCATCTATGGAAGGGGGCGGTCACAGCCCCTTCCATAGGCTGGACCGCTGGAGGGTGTGGCGATCCACACTGATGGGGAGTGATCTAATGATCATCAGATGCATCAGCATGGAGGCGGTGCAGGCACTTGTGCCCGCCGCAGCCGAACCCCTCACCCTGCCGCTGCTGACAGCCCAGATGTTTACCTTGGTTGTTTTTAATATTGGACTTTGACTACCTCAGCTTGTCCTTGCCATATATATATATATATGTCGTCACAGTTTTCTATAATGATACCGATTCATCCTTTTATATACCTTAAATAGACTTTTCCTTGCTACTGGATCGTTTCTATACCTACTTATTCCTACTCTCTGAGTTTGTAAGGTAATTTACCTGATTTTAGTTATTATACTCTACTCATTGTTTTTCTTGCCCCTCCCCTTTTCCTCCATTGTCTTTCTTCACCTTTGTATACCGTTTGTTGGTTTTATTTTCTTCTTTTTCTTTTTGTCTGAGACCTCTTTTTTTTTTATCTACTCCTTTTACTTCCTCTCACTCTTCCTCCTATCCTTTGTTTCCTCACCTACCACTTCACCCCTACACACCACCATTCACTTACGGACGTGGCCAACACATATTTTAGTGCGCACGCTATGGATTTCACCACACTCCAGCATTTTGTACCATACACCGCATGTAGGTTTTTTCTGTTAACATGTATTTTGCATTTATGTTGAACAAAATTGTGACTTCTTTTTGTTGTTATGTTTAATTCAGCTCAATTCCCTGAGGAAGGCTCATGTTGAGCCGAAACGTGGGATGATTTCGTTTCTGTACAATAAAATTATCAGCATAAAGAAACATTTCTTCCTTTCCATTTTTTATTAGTTGAGTGTGCCGAGGCTAATCTAGTATTACTTTTAGCCCACGCACAGTGAGACGATCACGGTGCTTGGGCTGTCAGATCGGATCAGGCTGCACAGAAGCTATTGACAGCCTGTGCTCAGTGATCCAATATGTGGATCACAGCGCCCGGGCTGTCAGATTGCTTTCTGCAGCTCGATTCCCATGCAGGAGGATCAGGCTGCAGAGTGGCGATTCGACAGCCCAGGCGCAGTGATCCACTATGTGACCCAAGCCTCAGAGATCATGTGATCTCTGAGACTTGGGTTTGCACAGTGAGGCTGCACTGTATGGCAATGATCTGCCATACAGTGCATCATCTCTATGACACCAGAGACTGCAACAAGAGGACACTTGATCCCTTGCTGCACTCTCTGGATGTAGCAGAGGCGATCGAGCGTCATTGGACCTTCATTGCGGACTACGTCAGAGGCGATCGATCATCGTGGGAGCTTTGATGTGGACTACGTCGGATCCTTATAATAAAATAATCTGTAAAAGTGAAAAAAAATGAAAAATGTTTGTGGAAAAAAAAATACTTTTTTCATTTTTACGGATCAATTTGTGAAGCACCTGGGGGTTCATAGTGCTCACTATGCATCTAGATAAGTTCCTTGGGGGGTCTAGTTTCCAAAATGGGGATACTTGTGGTTGAGCTCCAATATTTAGACACACAGGGGCTCTTCATATGTGACATGGTGTCCATTAACAATTTGAATAGAAAATTAGCTCCAACTGTTAGCGGACACCATAGGCCTTCCAAGGAACTTATCTAGATGCATAGTGAGCACTTTGAACCCCAAGGTGCTTCACAAATTAATATGTAAAAATGAAAAAAGTACATTTTTTTACAAAAATGTTTTTAGTCTTAATTTTTTTCATTTTCACATTGGCAACGGAATAAATTGGATCTTAAAATTTGTCGGGCAATTTCTCCTGAGTACACCAATACCTCATATATGGTCATAAACCACTGTTTGGGCGCACGGCAGGACTCAGAAGAGAAGGAACACATTTGACTTTTTGAATAAAAAATTAGCTCCAAAAGTGAAATGGCGCTCCTTCCCTTCCGAGCCCTGCCGTGCACCCAAACAGTGGTTTATGACCACATATGAGGTATCGATGTACTCAGGAGAAATTTTTATTGGAAA
Source organism: Allobates femoralis (assembly GCA_033576535.1). Classification (NCBI taxonomy): domain Eukaryota; kingdom Metazoa; phylum Chordata; class Amphibia; order Anura; family Aromobatidae; genus Allobates; species Allobates femoralis. The sequence continues at coordinate 266,961,716 of JARQOC010000001.1, read as the reverse complement.
AATTAAAATGGCCATTTTTTCCTTCCACGTTGCTTTCGTTCCTGTGAAGCACCTGTAGGGTTAATAATCTTCTTTAATGTAGTATTGAGTAGCTTTAGGGGTACAGTTTGTGGAATGGTGACACTTTTGGGTGTTTACTGGCACATCACCCCTCAAAGGGAATTCAAATGGGATGTGGTCACTAAAAAATGGTTTTGTAAATTTTGCTGGAAAAATGAGAAATTGCTGATGAACTTTGAACCCGTATAACTTCCTAACAAATTTTTTTTTCCCCAAAATTGTGCTGATCTAAAGTAGTCATGTGGGAAATGTTATTTATTAACTATTTTGTGTCACATAACTCTGGTTTAACACAATAAAAATTCAAAATTTGAAAATTGCGAAATTTTAGCCAAACTTTTATTTTTTCACCAATAAACGCAAAAATTATCGACCTAAATTTACTACTAACATGAAGCCCAATATGTCACGAAAAAACTATCTCAGAATCACTAGGATCCGTTGACGCGTTCCAGAGATATTACCTCATAAAAGGACACTGATCAAAATTGCAAAAAATGGCAAGGTCTTTAGGGTCAAAATAGGCTGGGTCATGAAGGGGTTAAATGGGGTTTTCCCACAAACAAACTTTATTTAAAAGTTTGTTTTAATCAATAGATTTTGGAAAAATAATAATTTCCACAATTGGATGTGTTTATAAAAAAATGTTCCTGTGATGAGATAATCTTATAAATGTGCCCCTACTATGTCCGATTGCATTTTTGTTTCTGACCATGCACAGAGCATTGGTTTGAACCTGGGCAGGGAAGGATGAAATAGAGTATACAGACATTACAGAATGGGATCACAAATAATTCTTTATTTGAGGTAAAACATTTTTTACAACCAGGCAGAGAAATGTTTTACCTCATGTAAAGAACCATCTGTGATCCTGTGCTGTAATGTCTGTATATTCTCTTTCCTTCCTCCCCTGCCCAGGAGAATATGGTGTGATCAGACCGTGTTCCGTGCACGATCAGAAATAAAAATGAAACTGTACATAGTAGGAGCACATTTATAAGATTATCTCAGCACAGGAGCATTTTTTTCCCAATTGTGGAAATTATTATTCCAAGATCTATTGATTAAAATGAACTTTATTTGTGGGAAAACCCCTTTAATATATTGTTGCACAACCTTTTGAGGCAATCACTGCAATCAAACGATTCCTGTAACTGTCAATGAGACTTCTGCACCTCTCGACAGGTATTTTGGCCCACTCCACTAGAGCAAACTGCTTCAGCTGTCTCATGTTTGAAAGCTGCCTTTTCCAGACAGCATGTTTCAGCCCTTTCCAAAAATGCTCAATAATATTCAGGTCAGGGCTCATAGAAGGCCACTTCAGAATAGTCCAATGTTTTCCTCTTAGCCATTCTTGGGTGTTTTTAGCTGTATGCTTTGGGTCATTATCCTGTTTCCTGCGACTGAGACCAAGCTTTCTGACACCGGGCAGAACATTTCTCTCTACAATTCCTTGATAGTCTTGAGATTTCATTGTACCATGCACAGACTGCCAGTGTCAGTCGCAGCAAAGCAGCCCCAGAACATAACAGACTCCTCCATGTTTCACAGTAGGAACAGTGTTCTTTTCTTGATATGCTTCATTTTTCCATATGTGAACATAGAGCTCATGTGCCAAAAAGTTACATTTTTGTCTCATCTGTCTATAGGACATTCTTCCAGAAGCTTTGTGGTTTGTCAACATGTAACTTGGCAAATTCAAGTTTGACTTTTTTCTGTTTTTTTTTTCCAACAGTTATGTCCCTCCTTGGTCGTCTCCCATGAAGTCCACTTTGGCTCAAACAAAAATGGATGGTGCGATTCAACACTGATGTTGCTAGTGTTTGAAGTTTACCTTTAATCTCTTTTATAAGTTTTCCTGGGCTCTTTTATTACCTTTCATATTAATCTGTCTCTTCGATTTGAAATCAATTTTCCTCCTGCGGGCACGTGCAGGGAGGTTGGCTATAGTCTCATGCATTTTAAATTTCTGAATAATATATGTAACTGTAGTCACAAGGATGCTTAGAGATGGTTTTAGAACATTTACCTATAACATGCTTGTCGATAAATTTCTTTCTAATCTCCTGAGACACCTTTTTCCTCGCTTTCACTGGTCCATGTTGAGTGTGGTACACCATGTACAAAACAGCACAGTGAGTATATGTAGCACTATATACAGGCCCACTGACTGATTACAAGATTGTAGACACCTGTGATGCTAATTTGTGGACACATGTTCTTTTTGTCACATTATTTTCAGGGGTACCATCATTTCTGTCCAGGCCTATTTCAGGAGTTTAATTGTTTTTTTTTTTTATTCTGTGGACGCAGGGTTGGAAAGCAATGTCTGTGACTTTCATTTGTTCATTTTCATAGATTTTTATTTATTATTACTTTTGTCAGATTCAGATAATTTCTGTGACCATTATGGGTTTTTCTTTCAAAGGTTACTAACAATTTTGACCATGTGTGTATCATTCGCTAAATAAATCATATGCATGAATGACAATATCGAACAAATGAATGCAGTTAAAAATGTGGTTTTGTGTGGAGGATATTTAAGCAGTCAATTAGTTTTTATATATCAATTTGTAATTATAGGCAATAATAGCTGGTATCACGTTTCATTCCACTCTTTGTGCATATACAACATCTTCTCGGTTGGTTCTTTCTTATTTCTGTTGATGAAATGAGTGCAATACAATGTTGCTCAGTGAGTCTTCAGATTCTTATAGATGAGTGTGGTCACCATTTGCAAAAACAAGATTTTGAATGACCTTTTCCTAAAAATTAAAGAAAATATCTGAATTTCCTGATTTTTTGGTATTACATGAAAGAATTATATATCTGTGGCCACCCAAAACAAGTAAATGACTAACATTTGACAGCAAGTATATATGATTTTATTGATATTTTGCTTGGCTGTAGAACCTGGTGTGCAAGGTCCACACGTCCATGTATTTGCTGCAATCAATGAGGGACACAGATTTCCTCTTCGGAGTAGACAAGCCAGGTTCTACAATAGCCATTGGAGCATGTGTTGATTAAGCTGAGGATAAAAATATCTTTCTTCTCTTTATACTTAAGTGAAAGCAGCTTTCTTCTGTAAACAGCTCCTGACATCTCCTTTTGGATCTTGTCATTGAAAAATTATTATGGAAACCCCTGATGGGTTTACGAATGGTCCCACAAGCTCCTGTGTTAAGTTCAAACAGTCTTTTAAAGAGGGGTATGCTGGAATTTGTCTACATACAGGTTATAGCCTTTTTGCAAAAGGGTCATTCCATGTCAAGTGATCCAAAAATGAATATTTTTTTTCCCTGACGTCCTCAGATTTTTTTAAATTTTTTTTCTATATGAAGAACTACTTTAGTTAATTACAAAAAAAAAGTTTTGAATTTTTTTCTTTATCAGTTAAATTTTTTACAGATTTTTAAAGTTTTAAAAAAGTGCGAATTTTGGCCTGGTATGGCTTCACATTTTCTATCATATCTCGGGCTAGAAATAAGATAGAGAAACAAAATAAACACCAATCTACTCAGAACTGTGCAGGCTTTCACCAGATATGTCACAAGAGGATCTTTGTTAATATTTTACCCATGTGATCGCAAGCGCAAAACTTTAAAACGCATTTCCGAAAAATCAGCGCGCTTTAAATATTTCAAAAACTGCCCATGTGTCTGCTTTGCTCTTAGCCACATCTGTACCAAATTTCAAGTTGGGATCGCGATGGAATCATATTTTAAAATATTTTAATATTAATAGCGTCAATGGGTCATTCTATATCAAGTGATCTAAATATGAATATTTTTTTTACCTGACGTCTTTATATTTTTTTAATTCTTTTTCTTTATGAAGTACAACTTTAGTTAATTACAAATTAAAAGTTTAGAATTTTTTTCTTCATCAGTTAATTTTTTACAGATTTTTTAAAGTTTAAAAAAAGGGTGAATTTTGGCCTGGTATGACTTTACATTTTTTTATCTCAGGCTAGAAATAAGATAATGAAGTGGGAGAGGCATCATTTTACTCAGAACGGTAACAGCTTTCATTTGATATGTTACAAGACTATGTTTCTTTATATCAAATTCAAACTATTGATGGGCAATTGTGAAAAAATGACTGATTGTGTTCTTGGTTATATTTGTGCAGAGATTCAACTTGGGACCTGTCAAATTTATATATTTTTTATTTTATGGTTGTATGAGTTATCACAACTTATTGAATAAAACATTTATATGCAACAAAAAAGAAACACAAAAAACAAATCCCATAAGTGCCAGGACAAATATATCCTAAGCAGCCGTCACACGCAACGATTTTAAGCCCGATATCGTTTAAGCGATCTTCTTTTTGATCGCTTAAGCGATATCGTTTTGGCATCGTTGCATGTAATCAAGCGATTTTACTATGTAAAATCGCTTGATCGTGACATCGCAGATCTGAGCTCCGGAGCTCAGATCTAGCAATGAACGATGTCACGATCTGCTTCAACGTGGTGTATGACACCACAATGAACGATCTCCCAGCGGCAGAGCCTATGCTGGGAGATGGTAACTATGGTACACGTCGGGTTACTAAGCGCCGAGCGGGCCTAGTAACCCGATGTGTACCATAGTAACCAGCAATATCGCGGCTCCACATCGCTGGTGAGTCTGTCTGTGCGACATCTCACCAGCGATGTGAGCGATATTGTAAGCGATCGCGCGTGCACGTGATCGCTTACAATATCGCAAGAGATATCTTAGCGTGTGACAGCCGCCCTAATCATCAGAACACAACGCTCAGCATTTTCAACTTGAATGTATTGAACAAACCAAAAGAAGAAAGGTGATCATATCCTCAAGTTTGATTAAACAAGATTAAAAGAACCAGAAATGTTAACCCCTATTTATACATATAAATTTGTTTTCTATTCTATCACTAAACATGTGATTTATGAAGTGTTTAATAAGAATAGTACAGTAGTTAACTCATCGTTCTATAAATTATGAACTAATCAAACAATTAATAGTATGTTTTTAAAGTGGCATTTTATCAATTTGTCCCTTCTAGTGGGTGAAATGTAATCTTGTCCATAAACGCTTACTAGCAATCGCCATTTCCTTGTGTGTCAAAGAGTATGTCCGGCCTGTCACGGTGTTAGGCTCCGCCTGAGTTAATATCTGATTTTTGTGCACTTTTAAAATGTCTGGCTTTCTTGGATACACAAAGGATGGCGCTGGACCAGAAGGATGCAATAAAGTCAATTCTACTTCTTCATTTTCACAATCTTTGGAGAGTACAGTAGCCAGCCACCAGCGCCAATCATATTCATATTTTTTCAAAAGGATTGCAACAGTGTCTATGATAAAATGCTGTTTCTTGAGAAGTAGCAGCCATTGCTGTGTGGGAAAAATACAGTTAATATTAAGTAAGGAAGATGGGTAATAAAAATAAAGATTTACAGTACACTTGAGATAGAACTGTATTACTATAAAGTGAGTTTTAGGGCTAGCTCGCACAGTTTTTTCTGTCTGCAGATACACGCTGCAGTTTTGGCAGATTGTTTTTCTACCAAGTTTTTACCACATATGCGTTAGTTTTTTTAATCACTAGTGAAAAAAATGGCAGCTTTTTTTATATAAATGATAAATGCTGCGTTTATTGCAGCGATTAAAAAGTAGTTCAAGCAGTGATTTACTCACTCTTGAGTGTTTCCAAAAACACTGCATGTGGTGAACCCCATAGAAATCAATGGGGCTGTTTTTCTGAATGATGATCCCTAAGAATAGCACTGTGTGTATTGGCCCTTAATAATAAAAGCATTAAACTATTAATATATTTACTCACCCATATTTTAGTACACAGCCTTGATGGCTTTGTACAGACTATTGTTTGTTCAGGAGTGAAGATGTCCAGACATGTCAGGACATGAAAGGTCTGAACGAGCTGTCTTACTTCCTGAATGCAGTGGGTAGACACTTAACATGATTGACAGAGCTGCTGGCCTATCATCTGCTCTGCATTCACTGTCTATCCCTGTGCTTTCTCAGGTTGAGCCCTAACAAAGCTTTTTCCTATATGTCCTCTCCTGCTTCTAATCTGTAACATATCAAAATAATACAGTAATGTCTAAAAATAATGGATTTGATAAATATAGACCCCACGCTTTTAGACCACAGGTTGAACAGATCTGAATTCAAGATTTTTGAATTGACACTATAATAGTTAAATATTTTAAAATATGATCCCATCACGATCCCAACTTGAAATTTAGTACAGATGTGGCTAAGAGCATAAAAGACACATGGGCAGTTTTGGAAAATTTTTATTAAAACGTTTTTTCGGAAATGCGTTACAAAATGTTGCGTTTGCGTTCGCATGGGTAAAAAATTAAAATTAACAAATATACTCTTGTGACATATCTGGTGAAAGCCTGGACAGTTCTGAGTAGAATGGTGTTTATTTTGTTTTTCTATCTTATTTCTAGCCCAAGATAAAAAAATGTAAAGTCATACCAGGCCAAAATTCACACTTTTTTTAAACTTTAAAAATCTGTAAAAAATTAACTGATGAAGAAAAAAATTCTAAACTTTTAATTTGTAATTAACTAAAGTAGTACTTCATAAAGGAAAAAAAATAAAAAAAATCTAAAGACCTCAGGTAAAAAAAAATATTCATATTTAGATCACTTGATATGGAATGACCCATTGACGCTATTAATAGTAAAATATTTTAAAATATGATCCCATCGCGATCCCAACTTGAAATTTGGTACAGATGTGGCTAAGAGCAAAGCAGACACATGGGCAGTTTGAAATTGAAATATTTAAAGCGCGCCGATTTTTCGGAAATGCGTTTTAAAGTTTTGCGCTTGCGATCATAATGGGTAAAATATTAACAAAGATCCTCTTGTGACATATCTGGTGAAAGCCTGTATAGTTCTGAGTAGAATGGTGTTTATTTTGTCTCTCTATCTTATTCCTAGCCTTAGTTATGAGGAGAAACGTAAAGGCAGGCAACAGCGAAATTCGCACTTTTTCCGAACTTTGAAAACCATTTAAAAAAAAAATAAATTTTTTAAAAAAATTTTCTCTTCACATTTTGCATTGTCTGACCTGCTATTATCAAATAACAAAATCTCAAAAGAATTAAAAATATAGAGGTAATAATCATTGGTTCACTTGACATGGAATGACCCAAAAATGGACTTAACTATTTTTACAAACGCCCCCGAACAAGTAGGGCATTCTGCTGACTTTAGTTGGCTGTGTTTCGCTTTAGTAATGTGAAAAGCTGTATATCCTGTTGAACTCTCATACATTGTAGAGAGTTCAATTCCAAACCTTACCCTCTTAAGGTACATTCACACACAGCAATATTTCTAGGCAATTTCACTGGCAATTTGCTGGTTGCAGTGAAATCATGCACACATTGTTCTATTTTGTGGCCGTGAACAAATGGAACAATGTCTCCATGATTTCACTGCAACCAGCAAATTGCCAGTGAAATTGCCTGACAATATTGCTGTGTGTGAAGGTACCTTTAGATGGAGTAAATTGCTTGAATTGCAGTCTTCCTTTGAATTCTCCAAGGGACTCATTGATAGAAATATTTTGCTTCGGGGTGTAAAGCCTTAAAAAATGTTTTTGTCAAATCTTTGATTATACGTGTAATCTTATAGTCTGTAATGCTCTGTGGAATTTCTGAGAAATTATTAATTATTCTTATTAAAATGCCTAAATTTCATGAGCAGCAGAAATCTCATTACCAGCAGAAAACATGGGGGTGTTATCAACAGAGCGGGAGAACAATTAAAACCGAATATTTGTTTCTTTACTAAGCCTCATGGCAAATGTAAGTCGTAATCTTTTTTTTTCCTTTCAGGAAGATTTGTTGCAGTCCATAAAATCTCCACATTTATACTAGGGATAGCATTAAAATCAGGGATAAATAGCATAGCTCAATCCAAAGCCTCCCATTTGGGAATACTACATTTAGTGGAAAAGAAACGTATGCATTGATATGCATCAATTCTCCAGTACTGGACACAAAGCTTTTACAAGTCATTGCTTCCTGATTTGAAGATGTTTATCCAATAGAGCTACTTGCCTCTTGAAGTGGTCCTTGTCATTTTTAAGGATGGACCACAATGATTGCTCATTTCTGAGCTGTCACTGAAAATAAAACCTTGAAATCGTCATCTGACATTACACTGTCTTCACTGTGCAAACATAAAAGGGCATATGCCTCACCTGCAGTACAAAAATGGCATCTTACTTTATTACTTTTAATAATATATACACATGTATATTTAACTAGCTGTAGTACCCGGCTACGCCCGGGTTAATAAATAACTGCTGTTAGCTATAACAAAATAGAATTTGAATATGTCATATTAATGACCTGTAGGAAAATAGAAGCTGAGCTGTGATTGATTGCTATAGGCAGTCTAATAAATCTCCAGCCAACAGTAAACCCTCCCCCTGGCTGGGCAGTATATGTTACCTCACACATACACATAATAGACAGCTCATGTGACCGACATCTGCCTTAATTCCCTATATGGCACATGTGTTGCACATTGGCTGTTTTTAATCAGATGTTTATGTTTGGAAATTAAAGATAGCACACATATGAGGCGAGTTGTGTGAGGTGATTTGTGCACATCTGTGTCTGTCTGTGTGGTGTGTGTGTCCCTGGGGTGTGTGTATGTGTGTGTCCCTGTGGGGTGAGTGCATGTGTTCCAATAGGGTGTGTATGTGTGTGTGTCCCTGTGGGGGGGTCTGTGTGGTGTGTGTCTCTGTTGTGTGTGTCTCTTTGTGGTGTGTGTGTGTCCCTGTGGGGTGAGTGCATGTGTCCCTAAAGGGTGTGTATGTGTGTGTGTCCCTGTGGGGGGGTCTGTGTGGTGTGTGTGTATCTTTGTTGTGTGTGTCTTTGTGATGCGTGTGTGTGTCCCTGTGGGGTGAGTGCATGTGTCCCTATAGGGTGTGTATGTGTGTGTGTCCCTGTGGGGGGGGTGTCTATGTGGAGTGTGTGTGCCTCTGTGTTGTGTGTGTCTCTTTGTGGTGTGTGTGTGTCCCTGTGCAGTGAATGCATGTGTCCCTATAGTGTGTGTGTGTCTGTGGGGGGGTCTGTGTGGTGTGTGTGTATCTGTGTTGTGTGTGTCTCTTTGTGATGTGTGTGTGTGTCCCTATAGGGTGGCTATGTGTGTGTGTCCCTGTGGGGGGGTCTGTGTGGTGTGTGTATCTGTGTTGTGTGTGTCTCTTTGTGGTGTGTGTGTGTCCCTGTGCGGTGAGTGCATGTGTCCCTATAGGGTGTGTATGTGTGTGTGTGTGGGGGGGGGGTCTGTGTGGTGTGTGTGTATCTGTGTTGTGTGTGTCTCTTTGTGATGTGTGTGTGTGTCCCTATAGGGTGGCTATGTGTGTGTGTCCCTGTGGGGGGGTCTGTGTGGTGTGTGTATCTGTGTTGTGTGTGTCTCTTTGTGGTGTGTGTGTGTGTGTCCCTGTGCGGTGAGTGCATGTGTCCCTATAGGGTGTGTATGTGTGTGTGTCCCTGTGGGGGGGGGGGTCTGTGTGGTGTGTGTGTCCCTGTGGGGTGAGTGCATGTGTCCCTATAGGGTGTGTATGTGTGTGTGTCCCTGTGGGTGGGCTCTGTGTGGTGTGTGTCTCTTTGTGATGTGTGTGTCCCTGTGCGGTGAGTGCATGTGTCCCTATAGGGTGTGTATGTGTGTGTGTCCCTGTGGGGGGGGGGGTCTGTGTGGTGTGTGTCTCTTTGTGGTGTGTGTGTCCCTGTGAGGTGAGTGCATGTGTCCCTATAGGGTGGCTATGTGTGTGTGTCCTTGTGGGGGGGTCTGTGTGGTGTGTGTGTCTGTGTGGTGTGTGTCTCTTTGTGGTGTGTGTGTCCCTGTGGGGTGAGTGCATGTGTCGCTATAGGGTGTGTGTGTGTCCCCTTGGGGGGGGGGGTGTCTCTTTGTGGTGTGTGTGTGTGTCCCTGTGGGGTGAGTGCATGTGTCCCTATAGGGTGTGTATGTGTGTGTGTCCTTGTGGGGGGTCTGTGTGGTGTGTGTGTCTGTGTGGTGTGTGTCTCTTTGTGGTGTGTGTTGTCCCTGTGGGGTGAGTGCATGTGTCGCTATAGGGTGTGTGTGTGTCCCCTTGGGGGGGGGGTGTCTCTTTGTGGTGTGTGTGTGTGTCCCTGTGGGGTGAGTGCATGTGTCCCTATAGGGTGGCTATGTGTGTGTGTCCTTGTGGGGGGGTCTGTGTGGTGTGTGTGTCTGTGTGGTGTGTGTCTCTTTGTGGTGTGTGTGTCCCTGTGGGGTGAGTGCATGTGTCGCTATAGGGTGTGTGTGTGTCCCCTTGGGGGGGGGGTGTCTCTTTGTGGTGTGTGTGTGTGTGTCCCTGTGGGGTGAGTGCATGTGTCCCTATAGGGTGTGTATGTGTGTGTGTCCCTGGGGGGGTGTCTGTGTCTCTTTGTGGTGTGTGTGTGTCCCTGTGCGGTGAGTGCATGTGTCCCTATAGGGTGTGTATGTGTGTGTGTTACTGTGGGGGGGTCTGTGTGGTGTGTGTGTCAGTGTTGTGTGTGTCCCTGTGCGGTGAGTGCATGTATCCCTATAGGGTGTGTATGTGTGTGTCTGTGTGGTGTGTGTGTATCTGTGTTGTGTGTTGTCTCTTTGTGATGTGTGTGTGTGTCCCTATAGGGTGGCTATGTGTGTGTGTGTCCCTGTGGGGGGGTCTGTGTGGTGTGTGTATCTGTGTTGTGTGTGTCTCTTTGTGGTGTGTGTGTGTGTGTGTGTGTGTGTGTCCCTGTGCGGTGAGTGCATGTGTCCCTATAGGGTGTGTATGTGTGTGTGTCCCTGTGGGGGGGGTCTGTGTGGTGTGTGTGTCCCTGTGGGGTGAGTGCATGTGTCCCTATAGGGTGTGTATGTGTGTGTGTCCCTGTGGGGGGGGTCTATGTGGTGTGTGTCTCTTTGTGATGTGTGTGTCCCTGTGCGGTGAGTGCATGTGTCCCTATAGGGTGTGTATGTGTGTGTGTCCCTGTGGGGGGGGTCTGTGTGGTGTGTGTCTCTTTGTGGTGTGTTCTCTTTGTGGTGTGTGTGTCCCTGTGGGGTGAGTGCATGTGTCGCTATAGGGTGTGTGTGTGTCCCCTTGGGGGGGGGGTGTGTGTGTGTCTCTTTGTGGTGTGTGTGTGTGTCCCTGTGGGGTGAGTGCATGTGTCCCTATAGGGTGTGTATGTGTGTGTGTCCCTGGGGGGGTGTCTGTGCCTCTTTGTGGTGTGTGTGTGTGTGTCCCTGTGCGGTGAGTGCATGTGTCCCTATAGGGTGTGTATGTGTGTGTCCCCTTGGGGGTGTGTGTGTGTCTCTTTGTGGTGCGTGTGTGTTTGTTCGGGTGCGTGGTGAGTATCCAATGTTGGGGCTGCACCTTAGCGACTATACACTTGCTGTTACTCTTTGGGTGCGTGTGGTGTGTATACATGTCCCCGTGCGTGGTGAATATCTCATGTTGGGGCCCCACCTTAGTGATTATATGCTGGTATATGCTGTTAGTCTTTGGCGCTATCATTAAGCCCCTCTCATACACAACTGTCAACTGGTAACTGTCACTTTTTCCCCCATTATATGTAGATAGGGGCAAAATTGTTAGGTGAATTGGAATGCGCGGGGTTAAAATTTCGCCTCACAACATAGCCTATGACGCTCCCGGGGTCCAGACGTGTGACTGTGCAAAATTTTGTGGCTATAGCCGACAGCTGTCGATTTTCTTTCAACACTTTTCCATTTACTTTTTCCCCATTATGTAGATAGGGGCAAAAATGTTTGGTGAACTGGAACGCGCAGGGTTAAAATTTCGCCTCACAACATAGCCTATGACGCTCTCGGGGTCCAGACGTGTGACTGTGCAAAATTTTGTGGCTGTAGTTGTGACGGTGTAGATGCCAATCCCGGATATACATACATACACACACAATTCAGCTTTATATATTAGATATATAAAGCTTAATGTGTGTATGTGTGCGTGTATGCCCGGGATTCCCTCAGGTCATTCCCTGAGGAAGGAGCTGGGTGTTAGCTCCGAAACGCGTTGGAAAATAAAGCTGAAGATATCTTGTTTCAAAGCACTCCAGTGTTTTTTGATACTCATTGGAGCAGCGGCGCGGACCGAAAGACACTTGGTCCCTGATAGAGTTATGCCTGGGATTGGCATCTACACCGTCGCAACTACAGCCACAAAATTTTGTACAGTCACACGTCTGGACCCCAAGAGTGTCATAGCCGACCCCGAGAGTGTATGAGGCGAAATTTTAACCCTGCGCGTTCCAATTCACCAAACAATTTTGGCCCTATCTACATAATGGAGAGAAAGTGACAGTTACCAGGTGACAGTTGTGAATGAGAGGGGCTTAATGACGACACCAAAGACTAACAGCAAATACCAGCATATAGGCACTAAGGTGGGGCCCTAACATGGGATATTCACCACACACGGGGACATGTATACACACCACACACACACAAAGAGTAACAGCAAGTGTATAGTCGCCAAGGTGGAGCCTCAACATTGGATACTCACCATGCACCCGAACACACACACACACAACACAGAGAAACACACACACACCACACAGACCTCCCCACAGGGACACACACACATACGCACCCTATAGGGACACATGCACTCACCCCGCAGGCACATACACACCACAGGGGGACACACACAGGGACACACACACATACACACCCCACAGGGACACAAAGACACACACACAGAGCCCACAGGAACCCACAGGGATGGACACGCACCACAGGGACACCCCTCTCCCCCACAAGGACACCCACCAGAGGGACACCCCTCCCCCCACAAGAACACACACCACAAGGACACAAACGCACACACCACAGGGACACACACACCACAGGGACACACACACCATACAGACAGACACAGATGTGCACAAATCACGTCACACAACTTGCCTCATGTGTGTGGTATCTTTAATTTCCAAAATTAAACATCTGGTTAAAAACAGCCAATGTGCAACACATGTGCCATAAAGGGAATTAAGGCACATGTCAGTCACATGAGCTGTCTATTATGTGTATGTGTGAGGTAATATATACTACCCGGCTGGGGGTACGGTTTACTGTTGGCTGTGTGTCTATATCAGTAGAAAATTTACTAAAGTGATGCAAGTATGCAAGTAATTAAGATTTATTAATGTAGCTCAATGTAAATGCACTTAATTGATTAAAGTAAATAAATTATTAATTGACTAACAACTAAATGACTATCATAACTGGGTAATTAACTTCTTATTGAATCATAGATATAGATATATACATAGAAAGATAAACTTGTATAAAACATATTTATATGAATTAATTAAAAGTTAAAACAGCTAATTAACACTGAGAAATTAACTGGTGCAGCACATCTAATTAACAGACAGTATATACAGTATGCATGCATATCTATATATAGTACAAAAATAAACTAGCAGTAACAATTAAATTAAACTAATTATGGTGAACAAAATAATTGATGTAGCTAATTAATTAGCAAAGCAATAGTGATAAATGTACAAATGTTATATACTGCATGTATTCCAAAATTAAATTGATTTATTCTAATTGTAAGAATATAAATGTGTATTATATAGTGAAGAAAATTATTGGAATTACCTATGTTGTGTTATGCACACGTTTAATTCCTTTGTGTGGATTGGAAAAAACAAAAAATGAGAGAAAGGAAAATTGGTCATAATTTCACACAAAGCTCCAAAAATGGGCCAGACAAAATTGTTAGCATCTTAAATTAATATTTGGGTGCACACCATCCAGAACAAATAACTGCAATGAATCATTTCCTGTATCCATCAGCAGGTTTTTAGACATTTCAATCAGAATTTTGGACCACTCGTTTTTGCAAACTTCTCCATCTGGGTGAACCAAGAAAAAAAGTTACCTTATCTTTTTATCCAAAAAACATTTATAAAAGAAACACCAATGGCCAATCTAATCCTGCAATGCAAACTTCTTCGTCTCTCATATTTTAAGGGTGCCGTCTCCCAAAAGGATCTTTAAGATCTCTCCACAGGTGTTCAATAGGATTTAGATCCATACTCATTGCTGCCCACATCAGGACTATCCAGGGCTTTGTTTCCATCCATTTCTGGGTGTTTCTTGAAGTAGGTTTGGGGTCATTGTCCTTCTGGAAGAGGCATGACGTAGGACGCAAGCTTTCCAACAGTAGGCACAACATTGCAACCCAAAATCCCCTGGTAATCTTCATATTTCATGATGCCTTGCACAGTCAAGGCACCCAGTGGCAGAGGCAGCAAATCAACCCCAAAACATCTTTAAGGCTCCACCATATTTGACTGTAGGTACTGTGTTCTTTTCATTTGTAGGCCTCATTTCATTTTTGGTAGAATCATGTGCTTTACCAGAAAGTTCTCTTGGTTTCATCTGTCCAAAAAATGCTTTCCTAGAAAGGTTTTGGATTACTCACATGTTGGCAAAATATAGTCTAGCTTTTTTATGTATTGTGTTAGCAGTGGGGTCTTCCTTGGCCTCCTGAAACAGCGTTTCATTTCATTCAAATGTCGACATATAGTTCATGCTGACACCGATGTACCATGATCCTGCAAGACAGCTTGAATTTCTTAAGATCTTAATTACGGCATCTTATCTACCATCCAGACTATTTTGCTTTGCAACTTTTCATCAATTTTTGTCTGCCGTCCATGTCCAGGGAGATTAAATAAAGTGCCATTGGTTGTAAACTCCTTGATTATGTTGCTGTTCATGGACAAAATGAAATCCCTGGAGATAGACTTGCAACCTTGAGATTGTTGATATATTTCAACAATTTGGTTCTCAAGTCCACAGACAGTTGTACTCTCCTCTTTCTGTTTCTTAAGGTACAGTTACACAGCACGACATCGTTAACGATGTCGCTGATATGTCACAGCTTTGGAGGCTGCATTGAATGTGACTGTGCCAAGTTGAAATGATAAATCGTTGGATCGCTGATCGCAGGTTTCAGAACATGTTCTAAAACCTGACGATCAACGATCAGCCAACCTGGTATATTGTGGTGTCTGACACCGTGATAACGATGTCGTTTACAACTTGGCCCATTCAAATCAATGAGCAGGGATCGTTCGCGGGGTTGGCGAACGATACCTGCTCACAACATCGATGGTGAGTTGTCCACAATATCTATACGCGTGACATCTCACCAACAATGTAAAAACAATGTCGGAAACGACAGCGCGCCCATGAGATCGTTGCCGACATTGTTTCAACATCGGGCCATGTAACGGTACCTTAAGTGTTGCGTACACAGATACACAATGCAAAGATTCAGTCAACTTCTTCCCTTTTTTTACCTGGTTTCAGGTGTGATTTTCATACTTCCCACACCTGTTAACTGTCATGGTACCTTTACACGAGGCAACATTTCTAGGGTGTCAACAGGTAACTTACTGGCTGCAGTGAAATCATGGAGACAAGGTTGTATCTTGTTGCTGTGTACAAATGGAATAATGTCTCCATGATTTCACTGCAGCCAGTAAGTTACCTGTTGCCACCCTAGAAATGTTGCCGCGTGTAAAGGTACCATCACAGGTGAGTGTGAACGATCATCACATGCTTGAAACAATGTTGTTTCTCCACAATTTTGGAGAGGTGCAAACAATTCTGTAGGGCCCATTTTTTTTATGTGAAATTATATCCAATTTGCCTTATTTTTCTCTTCCAATATACACAAAATAAAAAAACAGTGCTAGTGTCTTATAACTCGCACACAGATACACCGACACAGGTTCAGATACATTTTTCCGGACGTATCCCAATGGATATATCCCAGTATCCACTCTCTGGGAGTCTGCTGACTAATTAAAGACAGAGATTTAAGGTCCAATAATCTCTCAGGAGTTCTGGCATGCTCCACACACACATGGCTTCTCAGCTATTTGCTGCTCAGTTGCAGGCCTGGCTGATATCAGAGACAAGTGATCTAGCCTGTGTGCCGAGTGATAGGGTGCTGAATACCTGTCTATTGATTGCAAAGTATGTGACCTAGAACCACTCATATGATATACCATCTGATACACTCACAGGTGGAGAGGTGTGTTGACTCACACACACTTGCATTAACTCTTCTGTGTAATGCTGCAAGACACAGCGAAATAATTCACATTTACATTGCAACAGACCTCTGCCTATGCAATGTGTATCAGCCATTCACACCATGGCTGGTCGCCATATCACATATATTCTCCCATCTGCCTAAAGCCATCATACCAGGGGGTCATCTTTGCCATCATCAAAGGTCAGTCCTTGTCACACTGTCAGACTCTGTCATCTCATTTCTACAAGTCCTATCTCTGTGAGGCCTAGTTAGTTGACTATGAGCATCAGCTCCTGACATGTGGTCTGTCATTGTCACCAAATTTCCCTTTGTGAACAATGCCCTATCCGATTCAGTCACCTCATTTCTTAGAGTCATGTCTTTGTTAGGCCTCCCCCACCCCCAGCAGTCAGTATGGTAGTGCTTTCTACTTACCCACAGATCTATTGTGTGGACAGACTCTGTGTCATCACCTAAACCACAACAGAATAAGAGGTAATTAGAGGTTTAGGAGGGCGCTACAAAATGATGGAGGAGCACAAATGGTTTTTAGTATATCTTACTTTGTGTATTCAAGCATATCACATCATGTTTCAGCAGATACTCCTCCTTCATCAGTTGAAGGCGGAGTATCTGCTGAAACATGGTATGATATGCTTGAATAAACAAAGTAAGATATACTAAAAACCATTTGTGCTCCTCCATCCTTTTGTAGCGCCCTCCTAAACCGCTAATTACCTCTTATTCTGTTGTCTACACGCTGGCATGGCGAGCAGTGAGGTGCAGCACTGAAGGATTGGAGATTGTAATTGCCTGTAGGAAAGAGAGAAAAAGACCTGGCAAAAAGCAAAGAACCTGCGGTAACATCAGCGGCACGTGATACCCCATATGAATAGTCTTCCCGGCAACCAGGAAGCTACAACACAGCGCGTGTTGCGCGCATGAACCGGAGGTCTAACAACCGGGTTATGCAGGCTGCATAACCCACTCAGGTTAGTTCAAAACCCCCCAACTAGCCTGTCAAAACTGCCTCCAAATATAATCCTAGGAGCGCCTTCTCTCTTGTTTTTTTTACATATCACCTAAACTACAGGACTTCTCGTTTGAGTCCCTCAGCCTCAAGCTATTAGAATACCGTCAAACCTCTCCATCACTTTCAGCATTTAAAAAAGAGCCCCTCGATTCACCCTTGCCTTCTGGTTAAATTTCATAGAGCCTGGATGATTCAGAATCTGCTCCATAGCTTGATGTATAATTGGGTCTTTTTTGACCTCGGCTCCTTCTACTGTAGGATCTGTTCCACTGAACAGATGAGGATACATCTTCCTTCAGCGACCATCACTTTTCTTTAGGACATCTGCAATTGTCTCTCTGCTGGCGGTTTCTTCTCACCTCTTTCCCCACTATTGACCAGTCACTTCCCCTATTTGAAGAACCTCTCCTTTTCCCTGTACCTTGGGTTGAAGGTACAGACCAAAAGTTTGGACACACCTTCTCATTGAAAGAGTTTTCTTTATTTTCATGACTATGAAAATTGTAGATTCACACTGAAGGCATCAAAACTATGAATTAACGCATGTGGAATTATATACTTAAAAAGGACCTGTCACAAAACCAGGCATGGTGATCTAATTACAGCACTGGATGCAGCATGCAAGGAGTCCCCCAGCCCTAGTGCCCCCCTGTACCCCGAGTAAATACACTTAGAAAACTTACATCCTGCAGCCAGAAAAGAGGTGGCTAGAGGCTGGAGCCGAAGGGCAGATTCACGCCTCCTGCATGTTTAATCTGCCCACCGCTGCCAATCGTTGTCTCCCTCGTCTGCAGTATAACACAGAGTTTATTTTAGAAATGGCCGCTAGCCCCACCCCCTGCGGTGACATAGTTGGTTAACATAGAGCAGGGCGGGTATAAGCGATGATGTCACTGCAGGTGTCGGGGAGGCCGGCCTCCTGCTTTGACATCACCACTTTTCCCCGCCCTGCTCTATGTTAACCATAGAGCAGGGCTGGTATAAGTGGTGATGTCACCGCAGGGGGCAGGGCTAAGTGGCCATTTCTAAAATAAACTCTGTGTTATACTGCAGACGAGGGAGACAATGATTGGCAGCGATGGGCAGATTAAACATGCAGGGGGTGTGAATCTGCCCTTCGGCTCCAGCCTCTAGCCACTTCCTTTCTGGCTGCAGGATGTAAGTTTCTAAGTATATTTACTCGGGGTACAGGGGGGCTCAAGGGTTGGGGGATCGCTTGCCTGGATGCAGCAGACATGCTGCCTCCAGTGCTGTAATTAGTTCACCATGCCTGGTTTGGTGACAGGTCCTCTTTAACAAAAAAATGTGAAACAACTGAAAATATGTCTTATATTCTAGGTTCTTCAAAGTAGTTGGACCATCATTTATTTTTCAACAGGACAATGACCCCAAACACACCTCCAGGCTGTGTAAGGTAAGGGCTATTTGACCAAGAAAGAGAGTGATGGGGTGCTATGCCTCCACAGTCACCAGACCTGAACCCAATTGAGATGGTTTGGGGTGAGCTGGACAGAGTGAAGGCAAAAGGGCCAACAAGTGCTAAGCATCTCTGGGACCTCTTTCAAGACTGTTGGAAGACCATTTCCGGTGACTACTTCTTGAAGCTCATCAAGAGAATGCCAAGAGTGTGCAAAGCAGTAATCAAAGCACAAGGTGGCTACTTTGAAGAACCTAGAATATAAGACATATTTTCAGTTGTTTCTCGCTTTTTTGCTAAGTAAATAATTCCACATGTGTTAATTCATAGTTTTGATGCCTTCAGTGTGAATCTACAATTTTCATAGTTGTGAAAAGAAAGAAATCTCTTTGAATGAGAAGGTGTGTCCAAACTTTTGGTCTGTACTGTAGCTGCTCCTCACTTCACTTTCTTTCATGTTTGAGGCATGCCACATGGTAGTTCAGCAGAGTCCATATCTTTCTAAAACTCTCTTAACGTACCTGATAATGTGGAATGGAACCATACTAACTTGTAGCAACATCTTGTTCTCATAAGTACCAGGAATTTTTATTCTTGTCCCTCTGGCCTTGTCCATCATCAACCCCATACCTTGTTCAGCACTTCCAATGGTGGCTCTCGCTAGAGAACTAGACACCTGGACGATTTCTTCTAGTAGTCTTTGAGCTTTTCATGTATAGTTCAGCTCTCTAGTAGCTCCCTTCCAGTCCTAGGGCATTGCTAACAGGCTCTGGAACAGAGAAGTCTCCTTCTCTCCTGCTGTTGCTTGACAACCATCTGATTCAGCTCTCAGGGCCTACTTTTTTCTGAGTCTCAGCAGATTTAACACTTTTGGCCAAGACAGACACCTGTCACTCCATCTTCTCCATAGCCACCTTCTTTATAGACTGGTACTCTACGAAGTGACCTCTGAGCTCAGACATCTCTCTCTCCAGTGCAGTTACTCGATTTTTGACAGCCTGTCTATGAAGTTCCTCTTGCTTCAAATGGGCTTATACTGTCTCCTTGAGCCTCCTTAGCTTGCTTCTTCAATCCAATTGGTTGAGCTTTCATTACTTGAGGAGGTCTTTGCTTCAGAGCTCACTCCACCAGTGGCTTCTTCCATATCTGCAACCTTGGTGTTCACCTGGGTCACTGCAGTATCACCGTCAGCGCTCTCTTGGGTCTCGGCAGCTATACCTTCAGAGGTTGTCTTACCCTCCCCTCCATCTCTTTAATCTCAGAGCCTTTGGAGTATTCAACCTTCTCCAATACTTCACCCATCTCTGCCATGGTGCTGTTTCCACTTCCAGGCACGTCGGATGTAAGTCTATTATTGGTCTACTGTTTTGTGGCCCCACGAGCCAAAGGCAATTGCTTGCATCCACGCTTCTGCTCATGTATAATTGCACCCAGTAACTAGGTTGCACTGCTACCGTAGTCCACACAAGTGCCGCTATAGTGTGAACTGATGGCAGCTGTCAGCACGCAAAATAGCGTTACTGCTAACTGCCTTTTTTTACACTGTTGTATTCACAGCTCCTTTGCGGTCATCCCCATTTAGATAAATATTGAGGAATTCCACTTGTTTATCTGGCCCCTTAAACGTAAAACGGAGGTTTCATATATTTGAATTTAGATAATCTGCAAAAGATGGGACAGCCGCCATGTCTCCAGACCATACAATCATCATATCGTCCACGTAGCTGCCGTATGGATGCTGCTCAAGGATTGCCAAAAGAGAAGATATTAAAGTGTTCCCACCATCCTGCATATAAAATTGCTAGGATTGGTGAGAAACACGACCCCATAGGGGCACCTTTTACCTGTAAATAGTACCTCCCGTTACATGTAAAAAAAATATTTTTCAAAAGAAATTCCACAGATTGTAAATAAATTCCTTTAACTCCAATTCCACTGTAGGTTTCAAGATGAAAAGAAAGCGCCTGTAAAGTAAGATCATGGGGGACAGAGGAGTACAGGTCTACAATATAGCATGATTGAAACTGTAATGTTCTCTCCATTTCAGCTTATTAAAAGCTTGCAGAATGGAGGTGCTGTCCTTCAAATAGCCTGGTAACCGCAACATCAGGGGTTGTAGGTGACGGTCCACTCAAATACAGTGCTGTGCAAATTAATTGGGCCAAAGCATTTTTTAAGTAAAATCGTAAGATGGTTACCAGTCAGTGATTCAAACCAGTTTTAACTGCTTTGAACAAGTGTGAGTGTAAAACCTTGAGTAACAAAATGTGGTTTGACTGGTTTTAGTCAGAAAATAACAGCTAGCTGCCCCTCAGTTTCAGTTGAGAGCTTGTTTCTGTGAGGAGTGGTTTAGTGTACTTTTTCTCTCTGTGTCATTCGTGCCTGTAAAAATGGATGTTACTCCACGGAAGAGGTCTAAGATTATTAATCTTAATGAATATACAAGTCTGACTGTAAGAGAAATTGCTTCCACCGTTCGTATTGGAATAATTCAGTGACGTCTTCAAAGACAATGAAGTCTGCGAGGCAAGGGTGAGAGGGAAAAGAAGGGGGGTGCAGATCTAAGTGCAGAGATTTACTGGTGTCTTGCTGTTCAGCATGTAACCCTGTGTTTGGGTGGTGGAGTAATCGTCTGGATCTGCTGGCCTGCAGCTCAAAACAGGTGGAACGAACTTCCTTGTAGGAGATACGTCAGGGAATGCAGGAAAGGAATGCAGGAAAGGACTTCCAGTTTATCAAGGAGCGCTTCCAGATGATTCATTAATTACTGTGAATATTTCAAGGAATATCCACTTTATGATTATACATACAAAACGCGTTTCGGCTATGCGTAAAATTAGCCTTCATCAGGTAAAATCATATACATCTTTAAAAGACACATTTATATAGGGGAGAAAAAAAAGGTTCAACCCCTCAATCAATTGTCATCAATTGAAAACATATGTATACCTCTCCAAAGTATTGGGAGGCTAATTGTAGAGGAAGTCTATATTACTTGGAATCTAGTATAAATCTCATTTTCTGCTTTTTTTCTTCCCCCATTTTTTGGGGGGTAAAAATGTTCTTATAGTTGTCATTTCTTTAAAAAGAATATTGCAAGATCCTCGTGCTCAAACAAGGAAATAATAATGAAAGAAAATAATTATTGTTTTATATATACAGTTAGGGCCAGAAATATTTGGACAGTGACACAAGTTTTGTTATTTTAGCTGTTTACAAAAACATGTTCAGAAATACAATTATATATATAATATGGGCTGAAAGTGCACACTCCCAGCTGCAATATGAGAGTTTCCACATCCAAATCGGAGAAAGGGTTTAGGAATCATAGCTTTGTAATGCATAGCCTCCTCTTTTTCAAGGGACCAAAAGTAATTGCACAATGGACTCTAAGGGCTGCAATTAACTCTGAAGGAGTCTCCCTCGTTAACCTGTAATCAATGAAGTAGTTAAAAGGTCAGGGGTGGATTCCAGGTGTGTGGTTTTGCATTTGGAAGCTGTTGCTGTGACCAGACAACATGCGGTCAAAGGAACTCTCAATTGAGGTGAAGCAGAACATCCTGAGGCTGAAAAAAAATAAAAAATCCATCAGAGAGATAGCAGACATGCTTGGAGTAGCAAAATCTACAGTTGGGTACATTCTGAGAAAAAAGGAATTGACTGGTGAGCTTGGGAACTCTAAAAGGCCTGGGCGTCCACGGATGACAACAGTGGTGGATGATCGCCGCATACCTTATTTGGTGAAGAAGAACCCGTTCACAACATCAACTGAAGTCCAGAACACTCTCAGTGAAGTAGGTGTATCTGTCTCTAAGTCAACAGTAAAGAGAAGACTCCATGACAATAATTACAAAGGGTTCACATCTAGATGCAAACCATTCATCAATTCCAAAAATAGACAGGCCAGAGTTAAATTTGCTGAAAAACACCTCAAGAAGCCAGGTCAGTTCTGGGAAAGTATTCTATGGACAGATGAGACAAAGATCAACCTGTACCAGAATGATGGAAAGAAAAAAGTTTGGAGAAGAAAGGGAACGGCACATGATCCAAGGCACACCACGTCCTCTGTAAAACATGGTGGAGGCAACGTGATGGCATGGGCATGCATGGCTTTCAATGGCACTGGGTCACTTGTGTTTATTGATGACATAACAGCAGACAAGAGTAGCCGGATGAATTCTGAAGTGTACCGGGATATACTTTCAGCCCAGATTCAGCCAAATGCTGCAAAGTTGATTGGACGGCGCTTCATAGTACAGATGGACAATGACCCCAAGCATACAGCCAAAGCTACCCAGGAGTTCATGAGTGCAAAAAAGTGGAACATTCTGCAATGGCCAAGTCAATCACCAGATCTTAACCCAATTGAGCATGCATTTCACTTGCTCAAATCCAGACTTAAGACGGAAAGACCCACAAACAAGCAAGACCTGAAGGCTACAGCTGTAAAGGCCTGGCAAAGCATTAAGAAGGAGGAAACCCAGCGTTTGGTGATGTCCATGGGTTCCAGACTTAAGGCAGTGATTGCCTCCAAAGGATTCGCAACAAAATATTGAAAATAAAAATATTTTGTTTGGGTTATGTTCATTTGTCCAATTACTTTTGACCTCCTAAAATGTGGAGTGTTTGTAAAGAAATGTGTACAATTCCTACATTTTCTATCAGATATTTTTGTTCAACCCTTCAAATTAAATGTTACAATCTGCACTTGAATTCTGTTGTAGAGGTTTCATTTCAAATCCAATGTGGTGGCATGCAGAGCCCAACTCGCGAAAATTGTGTCACTGTCCAAATATTTCTGGCCCTAACTGTACTTCTTCCATGTTCAATAAAATTGTGTTGTATTTTAAACATAAAAAGATTAAAATTAATAAAATGATTTATCTTCTGGCATCAATAGTGAAGATTTTGTTTTATTATCTTATTTAATATATCTCTGGTCAGACAAAACTATTTATCTACCCCATAAATGTATTAATTTCATCACTAAGGACCATCAGATTAACTTGTATCTGTCAGAACTAGAACTCACATATTCATATTCCCTATATCTTTATCGTACTTGCATATTTACTTTACAGAGCCACCTAAGTGTATTAGCTCAGGGTGCCTAGCTTCATTCAATAGGATTTCCAAACATTGGTTTTCAGCCACGGATATTTGTGTTATACATAGATCATTATTATTTACTAGAGGAAACTCACATCAAAAATGACATATGATCCATTTCCTTTGATTATCATATATATACACATACATTCTTCTACTGAAAAGTACATTTTCTATCAGAAAAATGCAGTCTCACCTTCATCCTGTCTCTCCAATTCCCCCTCCCCTCTCCTCCCCCCTTCCCCTAAGGTTAATTTCCCAATTTCTCTGTTTAAATTTTTAAATGCTTAAAATTGACAGAATTGACAGATAGTGGACGCTTATAATCTAACTGCATCATTAGTGATGATCTGTATACTGTCTGGTGTTCATATTGATATGATACTTGCAAATTCCAATTGCGAATTCCTGTTGTACTTCTTCTACCTGACCTGTTGATTATACTTCAATAAAAATGTATTGTTTAAAAAGAAAAATGCATTCTCTAATTAGATAATATAGGAGGATCGATATATATTTCACCCTATGGTACCGATGCATACAATTGAACCTTTAGTTCACAGTGGCTAATTTACTTTATAAAAGCACTTTTATTTCTATGTTCCTCTTCACAAGGGTATTATCACACTACTATACCTCACACTGTATATACTCGCATTTGTGCAGGAAATTCCATATTTCTATCCGGAGACTGCATTCTCCATCAGATTAATACAGAGGAAAGCTATACATTTCTGCTTTTTAATATCGAAGCATGCATTTAGATCTTTAATTCACAATAGTTAATTGGTCTGGGACCTCCCCTCTATTTTTATGTTCCACTTCGCAGAAGAATCATCATGTCGGGTCATTCCATGTCAAGTGAACCAATGATTACCTCTATATTTTTAATTCTTTTGAGATTTTGTTATTTGATAATAGCATGTCAGACAATGCAAAATGTGAAGAGCAAATTTTTTTTAAAAATGTATTTTTTTTTTTTAAATGATTTTCAAAGTTCGGAAAAAGTGTGAATTTCGCTGTTGCCTGCCTTTACGTTTCTCCTCATAACTAAGGCTAGGAATAAGATAGAGAGACAAAATAAACACCATTCTACTCAGAACTATACAGGCTTTCACCAGATATGTCACAAGAGGATATTTGTTAATATTTTACCCATGTGATCGCAAGCGCAAAACTTTAAAACGCATTTCCGAAAAATCGGCGCGCTTTAAATATTTCAAAAACTGCCCATGTGTCTGCTTTGCTCTTAGCCACATCTGTACCAAATTTCAAGTTGGGATCGCGATGGGATCATATTTTAAAATATTTTACTATTAATAGCGTCAATGGGTCATTCCATATCAAGTGATCTAAATATGAATATTTTTTTTTACCTGACGTCTTTAGATTTTTTTTATTTTTTTTCCTTTATGAAGTACTACTTTAGTTAATTACAAATTAAAAGTTTAGAATTTTTTTCATCATCGGTTAATTTTTTACAGATTTTTAAAGTTTTAAAAAAGTGTGAATTTTGGCCTGGTATGACTTTACATTTTTTTATCTTGGGCTAGAAATAAGATAGAGAAACAAAATAAACACCATTCTACTCAGAACTGTCCAGGCTTTCACCAGATATGTCACAAGAGTATATTTGTTCATTTTAATTTTTTACCCATGCGAACGCAAACGCAACATTTTGAAACGCATTTCCGAAAAAACGTTTTAATAAAAATTTTCCAAAACTGCCCATGTGTCTTTTATGCTCTTAGCCACATCTGTACCAAATTTCAAGTTGGGATCGTGATGGGATCATATTTTAAAATATTTAACTATTATACTGTCAATTCAAAAATCTTGAATTCAGATCTGTTCAACCTGTGGTCTAAAAGCGTGGGGTCTATATTTATCAAATCCATTATTTTTAGACATTACTGTATTATTTTGATATGTTACAGCTTAGAAGCAGGAGAGGACATATAGGAAAAAGCTTTGTTAGGGCTCAACCTGAGAAAGCACAGGGATAGACAGTGAATGCAGAGCAGATGATAGGCCAGCAGCTCTGTCAATCATGTTAAGTGTCTACCCACTGCATTCAGGAAGTAAGACAGCTCGTTCAGACCTTTCATGTCCTGACATGTCTGGACATCATCACTCCTGAACAAACAATAGTCTGTACAAAGCCATCAAGGCTGTGTACTAAAATATGGGTTAGTAAATATATTAATAGTTTAATGCTTTTATTATTAAGGGCCAATACACACAGTGCTATTCTTAGGGATCATCATTCAGAAAAACTGCCCCATTGATTTCTAGGGGGTTCACCACATGCAGTGTTTTTGGAAACACTCAAGAGTGAGTAAATCACTGCTTGAACTACTTTTTAATCGCTGCAATAAACGCAGCATTTATCATTTATATAAAAAAAGTTGCCATTTTTTTTACTAGCGATTAAAAAAACTAACGCATATGTGGTAAAAACTTGGTAGAAAAACAAGCTGCCAAAACTGCAGCGTGTATCTGCAGACAGAAAAAACTGTGCGCGCTAGCCCTAAAACTCACTTTATAGCAATACAGTTCTATCTCAAGTGTACTGTAAATCTTTATTTTTATTACCTATCTTCCTTACTTAATATTAACTGTATTTTTCCCACACAGCAATGGCTGCTACTTCTCAAGAAACAGCATTTTATCATAGACACTGTTGCAATCCTTTTGAAAAAATATGAATATGATTGGCGCTGGTGGCTGGCTACTGTACTCTCCAAAGATTGTGAAAATGAAGAAGTAGAATTGACTTTATTGCATCCTTCTGGTCCAGCGCCATCCTTTGTGTATCCAAGAAAGCCAGACATTTTAAAAGTGCACAAAAATCAGATATTAACTCAGGCGGAGCCTAACACCGTGACAGGCCGGACATACTCTTTGACACACAAGGAAATGGCGATTGCTAGTAAGCGTTTATGGACAAGATTACATTTCACCCACTAGAAGGGACAAATTGATAAAATGCCACTTTAAAAACATACTATTAATTGTTTGATTAGTTCATAATTTATAGAACGATGATTTAACTACTGTACTATTCTTATTAAACACTTCATAAATCACATGTTTAGTGATAGAATAGAAAACAAATTTATATGTATAAATAGGGGTTAACATTTTGGTTCTTTTAATCTTGTTTAATCAAACTTGAGGATATGATCACCTTTCTTCTTTTGGTTTGTTCAATACATTCAAGTTGAAAATGCTGAGCGTTGTGTTCTGATGATTAAGATGGATTTATCCTGGCACTTATGGGATTTGTTTTTTGTGTTTCTTTTTTGTTGCATATAAATGTTTTATTCAATAAGTTGTGATAACTCATACAACCATAAAATAAAAAATATATAAATTTGACAGGTCCCAAGTTGAATCTCTGCACAAATATAACCAAGAACACAATCAGTCATTTTTTCACAATTGCTCGTCAATAGTTTGAATTTGATATAAAGAAAAATAGTCTTGTAACATAGCAAATGAAAGCTGTTAGGCTATGTGCACACGTTGAAGGTGCACAGCGGGTTAGGGTCGGCGGCGGCTGGGCGGACCCGCCAGGAAGCTCCGGAGCCGTCCACCGGGATCCTGGCGGGTATGTGCCGCGGTTGTGCGGCGGGTGCCGGGCGGGTGGCCAGCGGGTTAGCGCCGGCGGTGTTGCGGCGGCTGGAAGCAGTACATGATTCTGCTTGCAGCCGCTGCAGAACCGTCCGGATTATTGAACATGCTCATTCTTTGCTAACCCGCTGGGAACCCAGCGGGTTAGCAACGGTTGAGCATGTGGAAACCGCCGGTGTGTGCACACCGGGGGTCGGTTTCCATAGGTTTATATGTTAACCCAAAAGCCGCTTTTGGATTAACATAAATTTACATAAACCTCATGGAAACCGACCGGCGGTTTCCGCGGCTAAACCTGCAGTAAACCTTCCTGTGTGCACATTGCCTTACCGTTCTGAGTAAAATGATGCCTCTCCCACTTCATTATCTTATTTCTAGCCTGAGATAAAAAAATGTAAAGTCATACGAGGCAAAAATTCACCCTTTTTTTAAACTTTAAAAATCTGTAAAAAATTAACTGATGAAGAAAAAAATTCTTAACTTTTAATTTGTAATTAACTAAAGTTGTACTTCATAAAGAAAAAGAATAAAAAAAATCTAAAGACGTCAGGTAAAAAAAAATATTCATATTTAGATCACTTGATATAGAATGACCCATTGACGCTATTAATATTAAAATATTTTAAAATATGATCCCATCGCGATCCCAACTTGAAATTTGGTACAGATGTGGCTAAGAGCAAAGCAGACACATGGGCAGTTTTTGAAATATTTAAAGCGCGCCGATTTTTCGAAAATGCGTTTTAAAGTTTTGCGCTTGCGATCACATGGGTAAAATATTAACAAAGATCCTCTTGTGACATATCTGGTGAAAGCCTGCACAGGTCTGAGTAGAATGGTGTTTATTTTGTTTCTCTATCTTATTTCTAGCCCGAGATATGATAGAAAATGTAAAGCCATACCAGGCCAAAATTCGCACTTTTTTAAAACTTTAAAAATCTATAAAAAATTAACTGATAAAGAAAAAAATTCAAAACTTTTTTTTTGTAATTAACTAAAGTTGTTTTTCATATAGAAAAAAAATTAAAAAAATCTGAGGACGTCAGGGAAAAAAAATATTCATTTTTGGATCACTTGACATGGAATGACCCTGTCATTAATCTCTGATGTATAACCACTCTGGGACTTCAGATACATCATGGGCGGCAGCGCAGGCGGTGTAGATGCGAAAACACAGGGATCGCACATACTGAATGAAGATCTAGAAAGGAATTCCTCTCACCTCTCCGTAGCAAACCTCTTGTGTTCAGCCAGGTTTTTTTTTTTTTTTTCTTCTTCTTTACTGGACCTAAAAGGGATTCACAAAGTGATCCAACTGGCGGTGATGAATACACCAAAGATTTCCTTGAAATCAGGACAGCAGAACTACTGTATTTTTCGCATTATAAGATGCATTTTGTTCCCCCAAATTTTGGGGGAAAGTGGGGGGTGCGTCTTATAATGTGAAACAATACTGTTGTGCAGTGGGAGAGGGAGGGGGGCTGTGGAGTGGTGTCCGGGGGCTATCAGGAGACTGCAGCAGCAGCCCCGTGGTCACATGGGGCCGCTCATTATCTCCTGTAATATGCACTGCTTCCCGCTGTCAATCACCAGTGGGAGCAGCCCATATTACAGGAGCGACACCACAGCTTACCGACTATGGTCCCGTGTGGATAGTTGGTGCATTCCACGCAATGAAAGTGTGGAAAGCACTGGCTATACCTGGGAGCACGATCATACTCACTGCTCTCCTCACTCTCTCGCCGTCTGCATCATCCCCGCTGTCTTTGCCGGCATCCGGGTCCTGTGAGCGTCGCTGAAAGTGACATCATCACCTGCGCACTGCTCACAGGACCCCGATGCTGACACAGCACAGAGAGCGGGGATGGCGCGGATGGCGAGAGAGCGAGGAGAGGGGTCAGTATGATTGTTTCTTATTTTAATTGAGCAACAGCATGGGGGACAGTGTGCCAGCCTTATGGGGACAGTGTGCCAGCCTTATTGAGACAGTGTGCCAGCCTTGTGGAGACAGTGTGCCAGCATTATGGAGACAGTGTGCCACCCTTATGGGGACAGTGTGTCACCCTTATGGGGACAGTGTGCCAGCCTTATGGGCACAGTGTGCCAACCTTATGGAGACAGTGTGCCAGCCTTATGGGCTATGTGTACCAACATGGGTGATATATATACCAGGTTGGAGGACATATATACTGATTGTAAGACAGACAATGGCATTATAAGGCGAAACCCATTTAACATTAAAAATTATTTTTTCCTCTTTTCCTTCATCAAATGTGGTGGTGCGTCTTATGATCCGGTGAATCTTATAAAGCGAAAAATACGGTATATATTTTCTAGCTCATCATTGAGGCCATCTGGATATAGAGTCCTCAATCTGTATATCCAGAAAGCCTCTTTCTTATTTAACTGTTATATCCTGTTAGAAACATCTAAGGGAATCTGTTCAACCAGTGTCAGGGTGATATTGAATTTTTTTTTATGTGTTAACAGAAGATGTCTTGATAGATTGTGAGTTAGGAGGCCGACTTTGGCATTGTGCCTGTGGCCATTCAATCGGGTTCGGACCATTTGTGTGGTCCTCCCCACATATTGGAGGCCACAATCACAATTGATGACCTATATTACAAAGACGCTTGTACATGTTAGAAATTGTATTTGAAATATTTCACCTGTACTAATGGAGACTGTTGTTGTTTGTCTGCTATATTGTAGCAGCCCTGACATTTTTGCTGTTTGCATTTATACACCCCAATTTTATTTACCTCCTTCCGGTATATGATTCCCTGTGTTTTTGTATAGTTTTTTAAGGAATTTCGTTTTTTTTTTTTAATTATTCAATCAGCTGGGAGCTACCATATTCCTTATTGTTTTTCCCCTTCTAAATGTAATGTTAGGGGCTTGTGGTAATACATTCCGTATTAGACGGTCTTGTTTCTGGACATGCCAATGTTTTTTCAACCTTTTACCGATTTTTTCGTTGTCTTTACTATAGGCTGTAATGAAGTTAAACTGCTATTTTTTAATATCAGGTTTCAGGTGAGGTTTAGTTGTATCTACAACCGCATTTTCCCTCACAGTTTTCTCAATGCTTTTTTCCATGGTGGTTTAGAGAATTTTTTTCAGACTTTCTCCCTGCGTTTTTGCTAGATTCACCTTATAAGCTCGTTGTATTAGGGTTTTTGGATACTTTTTTTCTTGAAACCTATTGGTAAGAATTTTGCTTTGTGCTATATAATCCTGTTCTCTACTATTATTTTTCCTTATTCTTAGGTATTGACTGAATGGAATATTATTCTTCCATTTAGTGTAGTGTGCACTATTGTAATGTAAATATCCATTGAGGTCTACTTTTTAAAATGGGTTTTTGTTACAATTATCTTTCCCACATGTGAAATCTCTACATCCAAGTAGACTATTTTTTCCGCACTGATTGTGGACGTGAAAGAAATCCCCCACGTGTTTTGGTTAATTTCTCCTACCATCATGTGGGCTTGTTCTAGGTCACCCCTCCAGATGATTATTAAGTCATCTATATAAAGTTTATACATTATTATGTTGTTTTTATATTTTTCTGAACTGAGGGGGGAAAGGGACTCGTATAGCCCCATAAAAAGATTTGCAAACTTGGGGCTACCTGAGTCCCCATTGCTGCACCGTAGCGCTGCAGATGCAGTTGTCCATCGAATTCAAAGACATTATGACTCAATATAAACTCCAGACCAGCCAGAAGGAATTCCAGTTGTTCCTCTGGCATTTTTCCACTTTTCTCCAAGTAAAATCTGGTAGCGCTTATACTCAAAGTGTGTTCTATATTTGATGATAATGCCACTACATCTAGAGTTAGGAATAGAAAGTTCTCCACCCAATTTATTCCCTCCAAGAGGCTGATTAGATGATTAGTGTCTGTCTTTCAACTAGGAGGGTAGTGATTTGACATGCGTTTGTAGGTGTAAATCCAGAAAGTGAGACAATTGACTAGTGAGAGAGTTAATCCCCGCTACAATGGTTTGTCCGGGTGGATTAATTGGGTCCTTATGGATTTTGGGGAGGTGACCTTTGGGTCAAAATCCATAAGGACTCCATTAATCCACCCGGATTAACCAATATATCGGGGATATACCCCCCCAAAAACCATAAGGACCCAATTAATCCACCCGGACAAACCAATCTTCAAACAAAATCTTCACTATTGCTGCCAGAAGATAAATAATTTTAATCTTTATCTTTAAAATACAACACAATTTTATTGAATATGGAAGAAGTATATATAAAACAATATTTTTTTTCTTTTATTATTATTTCCTTGTTTGAGCACGAGGTTCTTGCAATATTCTTTTTTAAAGAAATGAGAACTATAAGAACATTTTTACCAACAAAAAAAAAAGGGGGGGGTGAGGAGAACAATAGCATAGAAAGTGAGATTTATACTAGATTCCAAGTAATATAGACTCCCTCTACAATTAGCCTCCCAATACTTTCGAGAGGTATCCATATGTTTTCAATTGATGACAATTGACTGAGGGGTTGAACCTTTTTTTTCTACCCTATATAAATGTGTTTTTTAAGGATGTATATGATTTTACCGGATGAGGCTAATTTTATGCATAGCCGAAACGCGTTGTTTTGTATGTATAATAATAAACTGTATATTCTTTGAAATAATCGGAGTAATTAATGAATCATCTGGAAGTGCTTCTTGATAAACTGGAAGTCCTTTCCTGCACACTGTTGGTATTGGAAAATCTACCGTTTGAAGAATAATTGGCACACACAATGAAACTGGATCGTTTTCTCCAAAACGAAAATGGAAATGTGGAAGAAAAAGTAAAACGACACCAAGAACTGATAAAACATTTGCTTTGTGCCAATTAATTTGCACAGCACTGTACTTAAATTCTCAAAGTTCTGATAGCATGGCTCGAGAAGGTTTCCTTACAGGAGCTCCGCACTTGGTGGGATCGCAACTTGCTTTCCACGTATTTGGAGAAAAAAAAATGATTTTTCGTGGTTTAAAGCTGAAAAAGGTTCCAACATACATCTTCACCGAGACATTTGTGGGAGAGTGGAATGACAATCTTTCTAAATATTCTATGGAACTGATGAGCCTTATTATTAGGGAGGAAGAAGTTAGGAGATGGAAAGTTTAACCCCTTAAGGACTGAAGCCCAGTTTGCAATTCTGACCAGTGTCACCTTATGAGGTTATAACTCTGGAACGCTTCAACATATTCCAGTAATTCCAAGACTATTTTTCATGACATATTGGACTTCATGTTAGTGGTAAATTTAGGATGATATTTTCTGCATTTCTTTGACCAAAGACAGTGTTTACATACAGTGACAGTTCAAAGCCATGACGGGTATAGTCATCATTGGTCATTAAGAGGTTAAAGGCTTCTATTCATATGTTCTCAGATTCTCCCAATTATGAGAGACTAAATCAGAATCTTCAGGATAATATCAATAAGTTTGAGAAGAACATTATGGTTACAAAAAAACAAAAAATATGCTTGTGATGTATTGGACTATCGCCATAACCAGGTTTATACCTGGAAAAAAACAAAAGTTAATACACCAATGGTAGAAACACTTTAATATCTTCTCTTCTGGCAATCCTTGGGCAGCATCCATTGGATGGTACAGCCGCTATATGGACGATATGATGATTACCGTATATACTCGTGTATAAGCCGAGTTTTTCAGCCCAAAAATTGGGCTGAAAAGTTCCCCCCTCGGCTTATACACGAGTCAATATACAGGGTGAGTGGGGTGGGGGCTGTGTCGGGCTGGGGAGGCAGGAGGAGGCGGTGGGGATACTGTATATTGAGCGGCCCCGTCACGTGGGGCCGCTCATTACATATGCACTGCATCCCCCTGTCAATCAGCGCCAGGGGGAGCAGTGCATATCTGTACATAATGCCCCCCAAACTGCTGGCACACGTCCCCCCTGTTGTAAGGCCCCCCCTGCTGAATACTTACCATCCCTGGTCTTCAGCAGCACCTCCTCTGTGCTCCGGTCCTCCGTGGTCCCGTCCTCTGTGCTCCGTTCCCCGGCTGTATCATGTGACCGGCCGGGTCGCAGAAGCGATGACGTCATCGCTTCTGCGACGCGCGGGGACCCCGGATGCAGCCGTGGACGGCAGCACAGAGGACGGGACCAAGGTGGACCGGAGCACAGAGGACCGGCGCGGAGGTGCTGCTGAAGACCAGGGATGGTAAGTAATCAGCAGTGGGGGCCTTACAACAGGGGGGGACGTGTGCCAGCATTTGTGTGGGGCTGCAATACCACTGGGGCTGCAATACTACTGGGGCTGCTGTATATAGGGGCTGCAATACCACTGGGGCTGCTGTATATAGGGGCTGCAATACCACTGGGGCTGCAATACCACTGGGGCTGCTGTATATAGGGGCTGCAATACCACTGGGGCTGCTGTATATAGGGGCTGCAATACCACTGGGGCTGCAATACTACTGGGGCTGCTGTATATAGGGGCTGCAATACCACTGGGGCTGCTGTATATAGAGGCTGCAATACCACTGGGGCTGCAATACCACTGGGGCTGCTGTATATAGGGGCTGCAATACCACTGGGGCTGCTGTATATAGGGGCTGTTGTATACACCACTGGGGCTGCAATACCACTGGGGCTGCTGTATATAGGGGCTGCAATACCACTGGGGCTGAAATACCACTGGGGCTGCTGTATATAGGGGCTGCTGTATACACCACTGGGGCTGCAGTATATAGGGGCTGCAATACCACTGGGGCTGCTGTATATAGGGGCTGCTGTATACACCACTGGGGCTGCAATACCACTGGGGCTGCTGTATATAGGGGCTGCAATACCACTGGGGCTGCTGTATATAGGGGCTGCTGTATACACCACTGGGGCTGCAATACCACTGGGGCTGCTGTATATAGGGGCTGCAATACCACTGGGGCTGCTGTATATAGGGGCTGCTGTATACACCACTGGGGCTGCTGTATATAGGGGCTGCAATACCACTGGGGCTGCTGTATATACCACTGGGGGCTGCTGTATATACCAATGGGGCTGCTGTATATACCACTGTGGCTGCTGTATATACCACTGGGAGCTGCTGTATATACCACTGGGGGCTGCTGTATATCATACTGCTGGGGCCTGTATACCACTGCTGGGGGCTGTATACCTGTGCTGGGGTCCACCCTCGGCTTATACGCGAGTCAATAGATTTTCCCAGGTTTTGGGGGCAAAAGTAGGGGGGTCGGCTTATACACGGGTCGGCTTATACACGAGTATATACGGTATATGGTCTGGGGACATGGTGGCCGTCCCATCCTTTGAGGATCATCTAAATTCAAATGTATGTAACCTCTGTTTTATATTTAATGGGCCTGATATACAAATGGAATTCCTCAATATTTATCTGAGGCGGTCGACATGGTATGAGGTACTTCGGGTACCGGGGCTGATGGCGGCCTTGGTGGGAGGATCACGGCTGGTCGATCCCCGGTCCCGTGCCCTGGACCCTCAATGGCAGGGAACAGTGGGGGATAAGGGGATTGTTAACGTGACGCCACCTATGGTACCTGGTAATGGGTATACCAGCGCTGCAGCTGGCTGCTGTTGTGATGGTGAATGCAGAAGAGTGTGGTACAGCTCCCCACAGGTGGAGCTTTACCTCAGGGCAGCAGGGATGGATGAGGGGAGTAGTAGTTAAGTCTTTGCTGACAAAGCGTTGAATTGTGGCGATCAGATAGGAACACAGACACACAGGAATTGTTGTTTCGGTACCTTTTACTGGTGGCAAGGTAACAGGTACAGTCCAGAGTAATAACCAGGTCCCTGGTGCAACTTGGTACTTTCACCTTAGAAAGTTATGAGGCCTCCTCTGTCTTTGTGCTCTGTGGTGTGGGGTAAGTTCTGCCTGAACCTGAACCCACCTCTTCTTCGCCCTCTCTGGGCTTTATCCTAAACTGGCAATGAGGTCCTTCTGCGGGGTCCCTGTTCCTCCTATGACCCCTGGTCCTATACTTGGTCAGTTTAGCGTCTCTTACTTTGTTCTCCTCAGGGCTGAACTCCTCCTGAGTCTTCCGGGCTTTTGCTGCAGTACTAAATACTGGCAGCGTCGGATTCCGGTGTCCAGGTGTACTAAAGGGCTGTAGTAACCGGTTCCCTTTTCTTAGTTCCCTTCTTTCTCCACTTGCCTCCGACTCTTTCCCTAGGGTGCGCACAGCGGTCAGTGGTCCCTAGTCCTGGTCCTGGATCTCTCCCAGCGACCAGCTCCTCCGTCTCCTCTCTCTTCCCTTTCGCTGCAGACTCTAGACTGACTTCTGGGACTGACTAACTCCTCCCCTCAGGCCTGGATGTTCTTAAAGGGGAACTGACTTAAGGCAGCCAGTAGAGCTCCAGCTTCAGGTCTGGGGTGGAAGGTGGTGTGTGTTGGGCGAACCAAGGTGTAATTCCCTCCTTGCACCGGTGGATCCTGTGGCAATCGCCTGCAGGGGTGCCACATATCTAAAGGAGGATGACAACAAAGGAACTGTGGATCGAACAATGTACAGAAAGGCAGTTTTAGGTATCGCTATTTTGCATGCTGACAGCTGCCACCAGTTCACACTATAGCAGCTATACCATATGGAGAGTTCTCCAGGGCAAGCGGATTTGCTCTGGTGAGCAATCCTTTCAAAAGTGTGCAAATTCTACTGCTGAAAACCCTAAAAACAAACCTAATATTCTTCCCTTCAGCACAGCACATAGTTTGCAGTTTAATAACATTAAAGGGTTCATCAAAAGGTTTATTCCTGTATTATTCCAGGATGCATATCTTCGCCAAATTCTACAGGAGGGTTATTGGTGTGTTGGAAAATGAGGGAGATTCTTGGCCAATTCATTTTCCACAAGTCTATTTAAATACATCACATACAAAGGAAACCTGGTTGAAAAAACAGGGCTTGTTTAAGTGTGTGTGGGGGGGTGGGGGAAGAAAATGTAATACCTGCCAATATGCAAAAAAGACACACACCATTGGTGACACTTGTGAGATCAGGAGTTTTATTAACTGTGACACAAATCACATAATTTATTGTGTTGATTGTGTGGAATGCAATTTGAAGTATATAGGTTGCACCAGTAGAAAAATAAAAAAAACGCATTGCTGAGCATATATACAACATCAATAATAATAACATCAATTACTCAGGGGTCACCAAACATTTCCTTGAGAAAAATAGAGGTTCTGTAAGTAACCTGAGGTTTTTTGGAGTTGAGAAGGTCGACGCACCTAAAACGGATAATTGCTGGCAGTAAAAACTTTACATGCGAGAGGTTTTTTTGCATAAGCAGATTAAATACCAAACACCTTTATGGTATGAACAACAGGAGGGATACAATGTTCATTTATTAACGTGTATCTCATTTTTCCTTTCTGTATTTTTTCTACTGATATAAAGGCATTGTTTGATCTGCAGACACAATTAACTTTGTATGGCAAGAGGTTTTAACATGTTAATTAATCAATGAAATTTGTATCACCTGTATTGTCTAAGTAACTATGTCTATAAATGTGTTTTTCTATGTATTCTGGTCTTATCTACAATTAAGGACGCTTCTAATTGCAATTTCATTGCTGTGGATGGTAGTGAATTTCAAACACCAAATCCAGGTTATTATCCTAAAGAATCAAGGGTGGAAGCTATCACAGCGTTTCAACAATTAGTTGAAAGAGATCTAAATAAATTGCAGAATAGTGTTGGGACATCATGGCAGCGCAGCCATAACCTATCAACAGAGGAAAGGTTAGCAATTAAAATCCTGTCTAAAAATAAGAATCTGGTGATTAAAAAAAACAGATAAGGCTGGTTGTGTTGTCATGATGGATTCCTTAATGTATGAGAAACTGGTATATAACATCCTAGACGATAACTATATCTATCAGAAAGTTATGTCAGATCCTACTGATGATTGTAGACGGGCCCTTTTGTGCTTGGTGAAAGATGGTGAAAGGATGGAGAGTATTTTCAGACAGAGTTAAAAAAAATCCTATTCCTTCAATATCCTATTATGCCCATCTTCCATGGACTCTCCAAGATGCACAAGGGCTTTTTTCCTCCACCGTTACATCCAATTATTGCCAGCATAAAATTCACTAAATGAGGGTCTCAGCAGATGGATTGATTACCATCTGCAACCAACACTCATTCTAAGACGCCAGGCTATTTAAAAGAAACTGCAGCAGCAATTGAAGCGATTAAAAGAATTCGAATGGATGAGGGATAGTTACTTTGTAACGTGATATAATAAATCTTTTTTTTCATGTATCCCTCACCATTTGGCTGTAGAAGCAATCTGTTATCATTTACAGTCATGTGCAGTGCATATAATGAAGAAATTAAAGAAATGATAATACGAGGTGCAGAGTATATACTCGCACATAACATATTCATGTTCAAATCAGAGAACTATGTGCAGGTGACAGGCTGCCCAATGGGCTTGCGTTTCTCCCCCTTTATGGCAATTCTTTATGTTGCATGGTGGGAGGAGAAAATCATTTTTTCAGATTGCAATCCTTTCAAAGATCAAATTATTTTTATGGCCATTATGTGGATGATATTTTAACAATTTGTAGGGGAGCTTTGATTAATTTTGATCAGCTCAAAAATTATGTTAATAACAACAACCTTACATTATGTTTCACATTATCACAACCTAGCCATAAAATTAATTTTTTAGATGTCACCTTCACAGGTGACACAAGTTCTGGTAGGATTGCATACCGTAAGTACCGCAAGCCCATCAGTGGGAACACCATCATAATGGCTGATAGTAAACATACATATCATACTATTCATTCAACTCCTTATGGTGAGATGCTGCATGGTCACAGAAACTGTTCTGATATCGAGACTTTCCAAGAGGAAAACAAGATTACAATGGAAAGGTTACTAGAGAGACGGTATGGGGAATGTGATATTAAAATTGTTCTAGGTAGAAGGTAGGGGAAAATTTAAAAACTATAAAAATTCTAAAAGCTTTAGAAACTAAATTAAAAACAATGAAACTTTTTCTGAAGTAAAATCTAAAGAAGGGGTTTCTTCAAATGTGCACAAAGCAGGTGTAATTGTTTGCAAATTTTGTTACCAGACGAAAAAAATTGGTGACAAGGTTGACATAAAAACGTATTAATTGTGACAGTAAAGATGAAGTTTATTGCATACAATGCAAAAAATGTGATAATACATATGCTGCACTAAAAGAAAGATCAAAAAGAATTGATGAGCATCTTGCCAATATAAAAAATAAAAATGCAACTTTCGGGTGCTGTCAAACACTTTGTTGAACACCATAATGGAGAAGCAGAATTTTTTACTTTCCATGGGGTTGAAAAAGTTTTTGTCCATTTCGATTGCGGTAAAAAAATTAATGATCAGAGAAGCACAATGGATAATTAAGCTCAATACAAAATTCCCCAATGGCATGAATTATAAATCTGATACCTTATATATCTATTAGGTTTTTTGTTTTTTCTTTTTTTTTTATAAAACTTTTTCTTCTTTTTTATAAACTTTTTTCTTTTTTCTTTCAGTGCATTCTTGTGTAATCTCTATAGATTTTTTATTTAGTAAGGTAGTGCTGGCCAAGATCTGGACAACACCCTACAGCAGCGATACTACCGTTACTGACTCTTTAAATCAACCCGAGTTGCAACTGTACTCGCACGACCCATGCAATGGCTATGGTTGCTATGGCAACTAAAGGACTAAAAAGAGTTGCTGGGTTAATTATGAACCATTAATTCATCGTGGGCAGTCTAATTATATAACTTAAAATTTTAACAAGCAGAAAAGTTATAATCAAACTATGAGAAAATATTGTGAAGGAATAACATACTAACCTGGGTTTAAATGCTTTACTGGCCTCTGGTGAAATATTGCTAGAAAGCGTGCCTACATAAAAAGAAATCAACACAGCAACAAGTCAAAAGACATTCGTTTACAATCATAGAAAGAAAATATTTCTTTGCAGAAGTAGAAAATATAGCAAAGGTTTTAAAAATGATGAGCCCTTAAGGAACATGTCTTCATAAAGCTGGCTTCACACTTGCGTTTGTGACTGCATGCGTATGGCATGCAGACGCAAACGCAGTGCAATGCAGCACATACTTACGTGAACGCAGCGGAGAATCTCCGCATGCGTTCACATTAGTATGGTGCCCGGGCAGCCAATCAGCTGTCTCGGGGGCGGCCGGGAGGAGGAGATCTCCTCCTCCTGGCCACAGCTGATCTCCCGCCGGTGTCAGCGGGGAGAAACAGCTGATCTGACAGCTGTTTAAATCTCCCGTGCTGACACCGAATAGGGTGATATCGGTGCAGGAGATAAGAAACAGCTGATTGCCGCGGCTGTAGCTGATCTCCCGGTGGCCGCTGGTGATCACCGGCGGCCACCGGCAGAGATTTCAATGAGATCCGCAGGGTTCTCCTGCGCTGTCATGCGGAGGACACTGCGGATCCATTGACATCCATGCATTTTTTGTGCGCTTGCGGGTGCTTACAGATAAAACAAGAGCCCGTGAATGCACCAAAAAATGCAGCACACTGAGTTCGGAGTGCGGAGGAGGGCGCACAAATTATGCGCATCTGTACGCAAACACAACCGAAAGCAGCCAAAATGCAGGCACATGCGTTCCCATGTTAAACATAGGAACGCATGTGCCCAAGCGTTTGGCCGCGTTCGGTGCGCTGCGTGCCAAACGCAAGTGTGAAGGCACCCTAAGTGATTGTCCTTGTGAGCATATGGATGTGAACAAGAATATACAAAAACACATTTTCTATAGTATTCTAATAGACACAAAATCTACAGTAGAATGTGGAGAACAATGTGCATATGCAAGATAAATAATATGATACATTTAGTAATGCTCATATTTGGGGAACACTAAGGTCATGCAACATTTCAATTTTGCGTAAGTAGACAAAGGGAGCCCAATTTACATAACAAATTATTAACAATATCACCGGAAAAAGGCAACAGACAAAAGGGTAGTCAGTCATTATTTATGTTTAAAATTGGCCAAGATTTGTCTAACAATAAAGCCTACTTCTCATATGTTCTTATGACAACCCACTATCCATCTCCTAGCAGTGCCCAGCTCTTCTCGCACTGTACATTCACATTCCATTTTGTCCCACGTGGTTAGCACTGTAGCTTTGCAATGTTG
The DNA here is from genome assembly GCA_033576535.1 of Allobates femoralis. Classification (NCBI taxonomy): domain Eukaryota; kingdom Metazoa; phylum Chordata; class Amphibia; order Anura; family Aromobatidae; genus Allobates; species Allobates femoralis. The sequence goes on along the minus strand of JARQOC010000001.1, from coordinate 266,921,169 downwards.
GGTTCCTGGGTTGAAATCCCACCAAGGACATCATCCATGAGGAGTTTGTATATTCTCCCCGTCTTTGCATGAGTTTCCTTTGGGTTCTCCATTTTCCACCCACGTTTTAAAGACATACTGTTAGGGAACTTAGATGAGCCCCAGTGGGGACAATGATGATGTTTGTAAAGAGCTGTGGTATATAATAGAACTATATAAATGAAAGAAAATAAGAAAATATTGGCATGTGACTGCTGCAGCCAAACAATGGCCACAGCAATTACCAATGCAGTACTGGTGCGGCCAGTGACTGGCTGCAGCCATCTATACAAATAGTGTATACAAAGCCAGTCTCTTTACATCCGCTGCCGATTCAGTGATTTCTTTTGAACAAAAAAAAAAGGACTGGACAACAATTTTATACCTTTCTCATCAAAACCAAATGTCACCTTCTTGACCAGGTCAAATTTTTTCAATCTTTTTTATAAGGATCATATAGAAAGATTAAAAACTTAGGGGCAGTCTTTAATTTTTAATGAAACTTAAACAACCTATTTTTTAATGGACTACTTCATTTTAAGTGACTTTGAAAGCCAGCGTTCTGAATGTCTTCTCAGCGCTGCCCTGCTCACTGCACTTGCCCACTCTGAATCCACAGCCTCAGACCATCTGTTATGCTCACAGGAGGTAGGCATCTGGGAGTGAACCCACAGAACCATAGATCACAGAGAACCAAGGGGCTTGACTAGGGTTTCTGACCTGGTTTTCTCCAGATGCTCTAAAGAGGAGGATGTTGCACTGCAGGCAGAAACACAATGCCACTTGGATAGACTGCAACTGTGACAGCTGGCCCCATGGGTATGGACATGGAATGTCTCTTTTTAAGGTTGGTGAAGCAAGTTGGCTGATGCTAGTAGGAGGTGGTGCTTGGCAGAACCAGAGGTGCAGTCTGTGGCAGATAGGTTGGTCCAGGCAGCAGTGGACTTGTACAGGCAGGAGTAGGCTGTCGCAGGCTGGTGCAGAGAGGTGCAGGCTGTAGAAAGCTGATGCTGACAGGAATAGCGGGGTCTAGCTTGAGACACACATTGGTGGAGGACACTGGTATTAACACAAGGTGCTAGGCACAGGGACAGGAACCCGAGTACTAGCAAGGTATCAAAGAATGAGCACATTGCGCAGGCACCTCCCTATAGGGGAAGGGTGTTTAAAATACATAGCACTTAGCAAGCAATAGGCCGAGAAGCATTTTCAGGTTTGGGCACGATGACCTTTTAAGAGAAGGGGGTGTGTCATGAGCACAGCTTAAGCACGTACCCGGAAGGCGTGCGAGACAGATGCTGAGACAGCGGGTCTGGATAGGGAGACAGATGTGGACAACATGGGACCACTGGATGGGTGAGTAAGCTACAACATCCGTCAGACTCCCAGCTTCGGGATGGGACAATGCTGCGGCGGTTATAACACCATCTTACTGTGTTGCCTTGGTGCTCACTGCCAGCTTACTCTTAGAGAATCTCCAGCTGGCTATACAGAGGCATTGCGGGCCTTTGCAGGAATTTACTATGCTGTTTCCTACCGAAATTTGGTTTCCTGGTCAATCCTGTGCTAGCAATGCACATATCAGGCACCTCCTCTTCCACTCTTTGCCCAAATGTTGGATCCTAATCAGTTTGTCTGTACTATCTGTTACTGGTCTGGCTTGAATACCCATCCTGACTGACCTCTTCGCTTCTGAGCTTTGATCACTGAACCTGTGCTGCCTCCCCCAAATATGGACGATCTGGCTGTCTTAGTCTCGCCCTCCTGTACCTCATTCCTGCGCCTCTGACCCTCCAGTCATCTTCTTTGGTCCCGGGGACTGCCCTGGAGTTGTATTTGGTGTCTACTGGCTGCCCAGAGTATCCTAACCATCTAAAGCCCTAGTAAAGACTCAATAGACACTTAGTCACATCCCTCCATGGAAAACCCAGCACTTGGCAAAGTGGGTCCACACCCAATACCATTACAGCCCATATGTCAGAAACATCAAAAACGGGCAAAATTTTAAAAATGGCATCTCTCAAAATATTATAAACCATATTCATAAAGTGTGTTAACCCTTCAGGTGGCTCACAATAACGAACACAATGTGATAAGAAAAAATTTACACATTTTCCACAAAAATGTTATCGATGTTATGTGTAATTTCTCATGAGCTTTTGCAGATCCCCTGAGGGGTCAAAACAGAAAAAAAAACACCCACCTGCAACACTACATCGGAAACTGCACCACTCAAAGAAATCATCTAAGGCTGTAGTGATAATTTTGGATCTACAGCTGTTTCACAAAACTGTATAACATTGTAAAAATGAAATGATTAATTTTTTAATGGGGATCTAAGCTATAATGTTTCTTCTTATGAAGAGATGACATATCAGGTCTGGCATGTCAGTATATGAGGAAACTTAAATGCCTCGTATGCTCCTCTGGGAAATGTAATATGCAAATTGTCTCTTTAAAGATCAGACCAAATTTTACAATTTTGACCAGTGTCATTTTGTTGGATCCCAGTGATTCTGATTGCTTTTTCATGATATATAGGACTTCATTATAGTGGTAAATTTAGGAAAATATTTTTTGCGTTTATTTGTAAAAAAATAGAAATTTGGTGAAAGTTTAGAACATTTCTTCAAATTTCAAACTTTGAATTTTTATACTGATAAACCAGAGTTATATCATACAAATAGTTAATAAGTAACATTTCCCAAATGTCTAATTTACATCAGCACAATTTTGGAAACATTTTTTTTTTTGGGGTAGGAAGTTATAAGGGTTCAAAGTTTATCAGCAATTTCTCATTTTTCCAACAAAACTTACAAAACCATTTTTTAGAGACTGCATCACATTTGAAGTGACTTTGAGGCCCGTATGTGACAGAAAACACTCAAAAGTGACACCATTCTAAAAACTGCACTCCTCAAACTATTCAAAACTCAATTCAAAAAGATTATTAACCCTTCAGGTGCTTCACAGCAATGAATGCAAAGTGGAATGAAAAAATAAATGCATATACATTTTACTTAAAAATGTTGCTTTAGTCTTAATTTATTCACTTTTACAAGGGATGCCATGACAAAATGGAGGCCACAATGTGTTACCCAGTTTCTTTTGAACGCGCCGATACCCCACATGTGGTTTGAACAAACGGCAGGGCTCAGAAGGGAAGGAGCGCCATTTAAATTTGGAAAGCAAATTTGGCTGACAAATTGCGGGCGCCAATGTTACGTTTGCAAAGCTTTTTTTTTTTGAACCATCATTTTTATTGTTTCAAAAATATAACCATGTCCATATACAGTAAAGACTATTACAGTAATCAATATTATAACAGTATTATTCGCGTACAGAAAAAGATTCACTTTGAACAAAACATTTGAGAAGATAGTGACATCCCCTAGTCCCACCCACCCCTTTTCCTAGATAACATCCTTAAGTTGCTCACATTACTTCACCATCTCAGTAAACACAAAAATTGAGTGCCTCCCCTAGATTGGGCATTTCAGTTTACCCAGAGTACCCTTCAGGTCTTCCATGGCATACCAAGCTGAGGACCTATAAGGTATCATAAAGGCTATAATTTCAGCATCAGTAAATTCTTTTTCGATGTATACTCTCCATTTAAGGAAAAATTGTTGTGATAATTTGCCGGGGTTGCTAAGTGTCTCCAGTGATTCGATAGTAAGAACAGTCCTCATGGAGGTCTTGACCTGAAGTAAATCAGGAGGGTTATCATTAAGCCAAAATTGAAGAAGAAGTCTTTTTGCTATAATTGCTATATAGTGGAATAGGACATGTGGCTGACTACCTTCCACCAAATCTCCACAATAGTGGAAGAGCCAGAGCATTGGGTTCAGTCTCTTCAAGTCCCCACATATCCCTCTCGCCCAGGTGTCGACTACCTCCCAGTATCTCTGAGAAGCGGGTCATGACCAAAGACCATGCTCAATATCCGTCATAGGAGCCTTGCATTTAGGGCAGTTCACCCATCTTCCCAGATTGGCCTGTGTCGGTGGTATGTTAAACCCTTGTATGGTCCCATGTATAATCCTAAATTGGGAATCTCTCCATCTTTCATTGTGGATGTTACGTCTAACTGTTCCCCAACCCTCTAAAATCTTTTGAGTGAGGTCAGGGTCAGCCCAATGTTTCTTCCATTTAGTGAAAAGAACCCTCTTTCTTGTTGGTCTTAGAATATTTTGCAGCCTAGCATAGATAGAGGTAATAGACACGTCATCTACACTAATAGCTAGTAGGTCGGACTATAAGTTGTCTACGACCTCCCCAGAAATATCCAACAGTCGAGAGAGAAGATGGTGATGCAGCTGTCTGTATTGTATGGCATGGAATCTAGAAAGAGCATAAGTGGATAGTATCTCACTTTCTGTCATCCACCTCCTCTCTTCTATATTCATAAGGTCTCCCAGGGACCTGATACCCCTCTCTCTCCAAGCCTTAAATAAAGAGTTTTCACGGCCTAATGGAAAGGCCGGGCACTTCCAAGGATTGAGTAGTTTTGAGACTTTCCAAGATAAATGTAGTTTTTTCCTTATTCCTTTCCAAGTCATAATCGTATCCCTATAAATAACGGTATTCTTAAGTGCTGAAGGTAGGTATGACAACGGTGAATGTAGCAGAGCCGATAAGTCCCAGGGCTTAGCAAATTCTCCCTCCAGGGCTACATCTGAGAACCTATTAGTGCCCTTAATCCAGTCAAGAACATTGCGTAAAATGCACGCTAAATTGTATCCTCGGACATCCGGGAGTTGAAGACCTCCCTCCTGTTTTGACTGCATCAAGACGCCAAATGCCAGCCTGGGTTTCTTTCCCCCTCCATAAGAATTTTGAGAAGGCTTTGTTCAGTTTAGCTATATCAGTGTGTTTTAACAGCATGGGGATATTCTGGAGCGGGTATAACAATCTCGCAAAACTAATCATTTTAAGCAGATGGCATCTCCCAGTCAAAGAGAGAGGTAGTCCAATCCATCCCGCCAATTCTTTTTCTATTTTTGAAAGGATCGGGGCAAAGTTAAGTCTATAGGTCAGGCCAGGATATCTAGCCAGTTGAATCCCCAAATATTTTATACTTTCTTTGGCGACTGAAAGATCGTAGAGGTGAGTACATCGCGAGAGTCTGCTCCTCGGATTGATGAACAAAATCTCACATTTATCTTTGTTTAGGCAGAAACCTGAATGTTTACCCAATCTCTCAATGTCGTCAAGGATGCGAGGGAGGTCCCTTACGGGATTCCGGACATAGAGAATAATGTCATCAGCGAAGAGGGACAATTTAACCTCGCTCGTTCCTACTCTGAATCCTTCATAGGTATTATTATTTTCAAGGTATAAGGCCAGAGGTTCTATTGCTAAATTAAAGAGGAGGGGGGATAACGGACATCCCTGCCTCGTTCGCTTCTGCAAGAAGAAGGAATCTGATAAGTATCCGGGGGTGCTAATACAGGCTTTTGGTTTGTGGTATAAGGCCTGTAGGTATTGCCGAAATGGCCCCACAATTCCAACAGAGTCCAGGACCCGACCCAGCCATGACCAACGTACATTGTCAAACGCTTTTTCTGCGTCTAACGTGATCATGGCTGGGTCCCCCCCCTCCAATTCCATTCTTTTCCCCATGACATCAAGCAAGAGCATCACTCTTCTAATATTAGTGGTAGTTGATCTTCCCTTTATAAATCCCGCCTGGTGAGGGGGTATCAAGCTAGGCATTACCGTCGCCAGTCTATCAGCCATTATCTTTGAGAGAAGTTTTAGATCCTGGTTTATTAGCGAAATTGGTCGAAAACTCGCCGGATCCGTAGGTATTTACCAGGTTTAGGAATAAGTTTAATATAGGCCAAATTCATTCGTTCCGGTATAGGGGTCCCTTGTAATATTGCATTAAAAAGGTCACGTAGGACAGGAGAGATTTGTTCTTTTAAGGCTTTGAAGAATGCACCATTATATCCATCGGGGCCTGGCGCTTTGCCTGGATTTATGTTTTTTATAGCGTTTTCTATTTCCTCCACATTGACAGGACTGTTTAAAAATTGTTTGTCCTCTTCTGAGATACCTGGCAGACAATTAGGTGCAGCCAGTCGGCTCCCACAGGTATACCAGTGTCACTCTCCGAGTAAAGAGACGCATAATATTTTCCCAGTGCCTGAGTTACATCTTTCGGGTTAGTCCAGGTGTTGCCATGTTTGTCAATTATAGTTTGGATGGAGGAGGGAGGGTGTCTGCCCTGTGATAAGCGGGCCAATGAATCGACCGGCTTTATCTCCAAATTTATGTAGATTAAGTTCTAATCTATTTTTATATAGTCCTTCTCTCTTTTCTGCCCACATGTCAAAGTTTTTCTTGGCCTGTAACCAGTCTCTCTATCAGAATCTGCCATCGTGCTTTTATAGCGAGAGTACGAGTTCCTCACCTCCATACTAGCCTGAACAAATTGTTCTTTTACCTTTTTTCTTTATCCCCATGCTGTAAGCCATCACTTGCCCTCTCATGACCGATTTCGCTGTTTCCCAAAAGCAGACCTGGGTCAGAGCGATGGGCTTCATTATCATTTGAGTAAAGTATCCACCACTCTTTGAGGTGGGCGACAAAATTTTCCTCTCTGGTAAATGTGTCAGGGAAACGCCACAGATAGTCGGTGCCTTTCTCATAGGTAATTTTAGTTTCTAATACCAGTGGGCTGTGGTCGGAAATTACCATGTCCTCTATTTAATTTCAATCACCCTTTGTAATATATTGGGCGAGGTGAAGAACATGTCTATCCTCGACCAGGACCCATGGGGGTGAGAAAAGTGGGTGAACTCCCTATCCAGGGGGTGTACTGTTCTCCATACATCTCCCATATCTACATCTGCAAAGAGGGGTTCTAGAAAGCTTGCTGATCCTATTTCCCCTGGGACTCGAGTCGTTTTCAGTGGAGGTATGGAGTGTCTCCTATCTTCTTCTGCCCGTAAGACCATGTTAAAGTCACCCCCCACTATTCTGTTGTGACCAGTGTCGGTTAAAAGTTTGGCTTGTATTTTTTGAAAGAAGGGTTTTTGTTTCTCGTTCGGAGCATACACATTGTAAATAGAAAAGACATCTTTTGGGATTTGTATGGTCATTTGGACCATTCTACCCTCGTCGTCCACTTGTGTGATAGGACCGTATGCGCCAGGGACTTATGGATTAGGATCATAACTCCCGCTTTTCTTTCCACCGCCCCTGAGCCATAAATGTCTCCCACCCATAATTTCTTGAGACGGAAGAAGTCTTCAGAGGCCAGGTGGGTCTCCTGGAGCAAGGCAATATCCGTATGTAGTCGTTTAAGATGGCGTAAGACCATCATGCGCTTTGTTGGGGAGCGCAGGCCCTTTACATTCCAGGAGACCCACCTAACCATCCGAACCCCCCCAGATCAGTATCAATGAAGAGTAATGCAATCTTAACCAACGGGGTATTGCCCCCCATAGCTTGTACCAAGATAATGTGGTTATTAGGCATAGCACATAATGGAGCATATATATTTTGCTAAGGATGTCTCTAGGTTTTTCCCTTCTTCCCCTTAAATCCCCCTATACCCCAACCCCACCACTACTTTTCTCCTGTCCTTGTTGCTGACTTCTCGTCTTCCCTCCAATACAGCCCATGTACATACAACTCGTACCCCGCCACAGCATCCTTCTAATGAGTAGTTATTAAAATTTTTTTTTTTTGTTACCCTTATGCCTCCCTTTCAATGGCAATATAAGTTGAGCATAAAAAAAGAGTTCTCTTTCACCCCCAGGCCGAGAAATACCTTCCCTAGAAAAAGATAGTTACTGGTCCTTTGTATCAAGATTTTCAGCTTATTATAAACATAATAAAAGTACATTAGTGGATGATAAATGGAAGCAATGGAAGCAATAAGCAATAAGCAAGTAGACGTCATCATTACATTATGATGTTACATGCAACCTTAATAGGTGACGTCTCATCGGGAACCCTCCTTGCTCCTGCCTTTGGGTTTTATGGTACGGAAGCCCAATTGCTCCGTCAGTCCACGCCTAAAAGAAAGTATAATAGAGGAGAAAGAGAAGAAGAGAGAAAAAAAAAAAAAAGGGGGGGAGGGGAGAAGGAGAGTAAAATAACGTTAAGAGGAAGGGAGGGGGGTTCAGAGCTTCCAAATCATTGGCACAGCTATATCAAAAGTTCTCTTTTCTTTTCACAAAGTTCAGAAGGTACCAAGACAGCTGTCTCATTTCTTCTTTTGCCAGCGCGGTCCTGTCTGTCTCTGCTGCCTGGGTGTCGCGCCACCAGAGATGCCTCCATTGTTCATGGTGTCCGATCGCAGCCTGTATGACCTCACCGAATCACGATCCTCTTCAGCTACTGGGTCTGGATCAGACGGTACGTGCTGTGAATGAGCATTTACGGTCGGAGGCGTTGTAGCTCTTGGGGAGCGGGAATTGTCCAAAATTGCAGATAATGCTTTTGCTGGATTTGTGAAGGTCATCGGTGTGCCCTCTCTGGATTTAAACCGTGAAGTAGCCGGGATATTTAATTGGAACCGAACATTTCTCTTATGAAGCAGTGTACACACTTCACTGAAAGCCCTTCTTCGGCGAGAGACCTCTATTGAGTAGTCAGCAAAGATCAAAGCTCTATGTCCGTGTATCATTAAAGGATGTTTCCTGGCCTTATATGCCCTAAGGATCTCCTCTTTATCCCTGTGGTTTAAGAATTTGGCAATTGCATGTCTCGGTTTAGTAAAGGGTCCAGAGTGAGAGGGGCTAGCTCTAGTCGTGGAGGTTGTTTCAGGAGGATCTTTCGGAGGTCCAATTCTGTGGGTACGCTCCGTCTTACATCTATGCGTTAGCCCCAAAGCTTTGGGGAGGTCTACTTCGAAGATTTCCTCCAGCTGATGTGATGGTATAGACTCTGGTAGACCTACGATTTTAAGATTACTTCTCCTCGCCCTATTTTCAATGTCTTCCAGCTTTGTAAAGGCATAGTCAGAGCGTTTTTGTAATGCTAACATTTGATCCTCCAATTCCTGTATTCTATCCTCAGCAGCCCCAACCCTTGCTTCTGCTTCTTTAAGTTTCTGGTCATGGGTCTCTACTTTTATTCTGAGCTCTTTTGTAGTGGCAGCCACCATGTCTGCTATAGCAATTTTAAAGTCCTCAGCCATGTGTGTGGCTAATTCTTTGGCCAGGGCTTTATAATCCATAAGCTGTGGGCCTTTTCTGCTTCCTGACTGTGCATCTAAATCCTCTCTCCTCATCTCATCCCCTGCATGTTCATGCACTCTGTGGCCCTGGGTCTGTGTTTGCTGTGCCTGCATGAGGGCCTCAGGCTGCAGCAATTGGGGGGGGCTCCCGCTTTCCCCATATCAGTGGCCATAATCACCCCTGCAGATGAGTGTCCCTGTGGTACAATACCTCCCAGCACGGAGGCATCGTCCGGCTCTTCCTCCGTCTCAGCAACGCGGGCGCCATTATTGTTAGCCGCGTGTGCGGGGGCAGGTCGGCCGGTTTCCCCCTTCCGGGTGACATACCGGTCCATCATCGTGCCCAGACGACGGTCCGGTGTTGGGGGTGAGTGTCCTGGTGTTCCGAAGGTCCGGGGCCCAAGGGGGGACAGGATGGGTCTGGATCGCCGCGGCGGGGCCCGGAGCGCTGCTAAACGCGGCTTCTCATGGAGGCGCCGGAACCGGAAGTTACGTTTGCAAAGCTTTTAAAGTCCCTAAACTGCAGATACACTCCACAAGTCTCCCAATTTTGGAAACTAGACCCCTAAGTGTATGTCCCCACAATCTGTATTTGCAACAGTTTGGACGCAGCGTGTTATCACTATGTCTAAACTGCTGCATTGAACAGTATAAGCACAGTGGATGGAGACCCGTTAACTGACCCGCGGGTCAGCTTTCTATGTCGTTTGTCGGCAGCATCTCAATTTAGTGCTGTGGAGTTGGAGGCGATCTAGGTGCTTGAATGCAGGGAAAAATCACCTTGCCCTGAACGCAGATCAAAGGCATGAGCGGCTGCGTTCACCTGTGGAGATCCCCGATTTCCCCGCAGGAGCGGAGACACTGCGTTCAGTATACACATGCCCTAAATGTGAGAAATTTAGTGTGAAAAGAAGAAAATGTTCACTGTGATGACCTTTTATCAAATTGTGTGGAGTGCCTGTGGGTTTAAAATGCTCACTATACCGCTGGATAATATTGAGTTTAGTTTCCAAAATGGGGTAATTTGTGGGGGGTTTCTGCTGTTTAGGCACCCTAGGAACCCTGCACAAGCAACGTGGTGCCAGCTATCTATTTAGCTTTTCCAAAATTCAAATATTTCTCCTTCTGTTTCGAGCCCTCCCATTTGACCAAAGAGGGGTTTCTGACCACATGTGAAATTTCACTGTGCTCATTAGAAAGTGGATAATAAACTGTGGGGTCCACTTTTTTATGTTACCTTTTGTAAAAGTTAGAAATGTGGTGCTAAAGCAACACTTTTGTGGAAAAAAAATAGAATTTTTAATACTATGACCTATTATCAAATTATGTGAAGTATCTGTAGGCTCTAGATAAAATCTTTGAGGGGTACTAGTTTTCAAAATGGTGTCTTCTCATGTGTACACTGCTTTACAGTTTTTGTGAACTGCTCTGCAGTGTGAGTAGTTAGCTGCGAATAAATTCCCATTTGTACCTTAAGGGTTCATTTTTTTTGCTGTGGCTCTACAGTATTGGTTGCTGTATCAAATGATGTGGTTAACATTTCCCCAGCCTTTAAGTCACCTGATGTTGCTGATAGAGTTTATTCTCTGCATGACCGTGAGCTATGTAGATGCCGTTGCAGTTCCTGCTGAAGCTGTCCTGTAGCTTTTCTAGAAATTGCTATCATGTGTGGGAGATGTATGGGAACAGGGCCAGGAAGGGACTCCCAGTCTAAGGCTCGTGTTCACACTGAGCTTTTGGCTGTTTTTGCTCATCAGTTTTTGTACCAAAACCAGAGAGAGCAATCAGGAAAGTCTAATAAAACACGTCACCAACTTCTGATTTAATCACCCACTGCTGTTTTGGCTACAAAAACTGTTGAGCAAAAACAGCCCAAAAACGCCCAGTGTGAACACAGCCTAAGGGTCAGACTAGTTCACCTGATTGCCTTTGCTCGTCACTGCTATCCTGCTACTTTACCCCTTGTCCATTATAACCACCCAGAGAAAGGCTATGCATGTGGGGTTTCTGTTTGTATAGGTAGCTTAGGGGCCCTACAAATGAGACATGGTGCCCGCAACCTATTTAATCTTTTCCAAAATTCAAATATTGCTCCTTCCATTTCAGAAGAACCTTTTGACTACATGTGCGAAACTCGTCATGCTCATAAGAAATTGGGTAATAAACCATGGGGTCCACTTTTTGGTGTTACCTCTTCTAAAATTGAGAAATTTGGTGCTAAAGCAACACTTTTGTGAAAAAAAATTACCTATTTTGTCAAATTCTGTGATATACCTGTGGGTTTAAAATGCTCACTATACCCCTAGAACCCTAGAGAAATATCGCACACCTAGACATTCACAGACTCTCTTCTACCTCTGTCCTCTATATCTTCACTCAATGACACAGACAGTGTCACCGCTTTCTACAACGCCACCCTCACATCAGCCATAGACTCAGTCGCCCCTCTCGTTCATCCCAAGGTGCGGCGAATCAATAGGCAACCCTGGAACAATCTCACCAGAAAACTTCGACAAGTGCCCAGGGCTGCGGAGCGGCGTTGGAAGAAAACGCGCCTGCCAGATGACTTCACAACTTCCAAACAAGCTACATTTGCCTTTAAATCAGCCCTCACCTCTGCTAAACAGACCTATTTCACAAACCTTATATCTTCCTTATCCTACAATCCCATACAACTGTTCAGCACTTAACTTTCTCCTCCGCCCACCGCTTCCCCCTCCGACGTCCCTCCTCTCTGCTTAGGACTTCGCCACATACTTCAAAAATAAGATTGACCAAGGCGAACCTTTTGTTGTTCCACCACCTCAACTACTCCATAAACCAGACCTCTGCCCTTCCCTCATACATCACTGAAGTAGAGCTTACTCGTCTCCTATCCAAATCACACCTCATCACCTGTGCACTTGACCCCATCCCTTCCCACCTCCTCCCCAACCTCACTAACACGCTCATCCCAACCCTAACCCACCTCTTCAATCTATCACTATTTTCCGGGACCTTCCCCTCGGCTTTCAAACATGCCACCATCACGCCAATCCTCAAAAACCAAACCTTGAACCGACTGCTAGGACGAGCTAGTGCCCCATATTGCTGCTTCCGTTTGCTTCCAAACTCCTTGAGCAACACGTCCATGCTCAACTTTCCTCCCACCTCTAATCTATCTCTCTCCTTGACAATCTACAATCCGGTTTCCGGCCCCACCACTCCACCGAAACTGCCCTCACCAAAATTACCAACGACTTACAGCCAAAGCTAACAGATAATTCTCCATCCTCCTCATTCTAGAACTGTCCTCTGCCTTTGACACAGTCGACCACTCCCTGCTACTTCAGATTCTTTATTCCCTTGGCATCAAAGACCTTGCCCTGTCCTGGGTTGCTCATACCTTTCCAATCACACATTTAGCGTTTCCCACTCCCACACTACCTCCTCATCCCGCCCTCTCTCTGCTGAGTCCCACAAGGCTCTATCCTAGGGCCCCTATTTTTCTCCATCTATACCCTTGGCCTAGGACAACTCATACAGTCCCATTGCTTCCAGCACTCCCTGTACACTGACGACACGAAGATCTACCGCTCTAACCCAGATGTCAACTCTCTGCTGTCCAGAATCCCGGAGTGTCTGTCAGCCATATTCTCCTTCTTCTCCTCTCACTTTCTAAAACTCAATGTAGACAAAACCAAACTCATCATCTTTCCTCCATCCCATCGTTCATCTTCACCACCTGATCTATCTATTATGGTAAATGGCATCATGCTCTCTTCCACACCTCAAATTTGCTGCCTTGGAGTAACTGTCGACTCTGCCCAGTCCTTCAAACCACACATCCAAACTCTCGCCACCTCCTGTCACCTCCAGCTCAAGAATATTTCCAGAATCCATCCTTTCCTCAGCCCTCAATCTACTAAAATTCTTGTACATGCCCTCATTATCTCCTGCCTTGACTACTGCAACATTCTCCTCTGTGGCCTCCCTGCTAACACTTGCACCTCTCCAGTCTGTCCTCAACTCTGCTGCCCGACTAATCCACCTCTCACCTCGCTACTCCCCTGTATCTCCCCTCTGCAAATCCCTCTACTGGCTCCCAATTCCTTATTACATCTCCAAAGAGTGCACATTAAGATAACAAATTTTATTTAATTATTATTAAAAACAGTCAGTAGTGTGTGTATGTCCCACACCTGTATCTAGTAAAACCGAGCAGTCGGGGAGGGAGGAGACTATAATCCCACACTCACCCTATCCACTGCCCCTGCCTGACTACGGAGATTTCAACACATAACGTATCAGGTGTCCCCGTTCCACGGTGGCTTACCCTAGTGTCCCTGTTACTCCACTATGGCACCTTCCACCGCTGGATACTATCTAGATCTGCGATGTATCTCTAGTTTAGATGTGGGTCAACCCCCATAATCCTCCCTGTGTATGTATGAATTGAGTTCAGAGGTATGTCTTCTATATGGTTCTGGAGATATAGTTATGCCAATCAGATTAGTTATTCCCACAGGCAGAGTAATGATTCCAAATACCTGCCTGTGGGAATAACTAATCTATCTCGATTGTGATGTTAATCTCTGAACCCTGGTAACTATTAAGTTGTATACTTATGTCAGAGGGAGGCCTCTTCATATTGTCCGGTATGGGTATAGACGGTAAATATGTGATAACCGTGGGAATATGATAAACAGCAGACCCAGCAGACATCAGACTTGACCCCTGTAATTGGCATCAAGTGGGTTTTGAGACACATTAGCCTGATGATATATAAGGCATGTAGAGAGTTAACACACCGTTTATGATAGTTCTTGCTGATTGGCATAACTATATCTCCAGAACCATATAGAAGACATACCTCTGAACTCAATTCATACATACACAGGGAGGATGATGGGGGTTGACCCACATCTAAACTAGAGATACATCGCAGATCTAGATAGTATCCAGCGGTGGAAGGTGCCATAGTGGAGTAACAGGGAAACTAGGGTAAGTCACCGTGGAACGGGGACACCTGATACGTTATGTGTTGAAATCTCCATAGTCAGGCAGGGGCAGTGGATAGGGTGAGTGTGGGATTATAGTCTCCTCCCTCCCCGACTGCTCGGTTTTACTAGATACAGGTGTGGGACATAGACACACTACTGACTGTTTTTAATAATAATTAAATAAAATTTGTTATCTTAATGTGCACTCTTTGGAGATTTAATAATTTGATTTGAGTCACACGTATCGATTTCTAGATATGGCTCCCAATTCCTCAACAAATCCAGTTCAAGCTACTAACATTGACCTACAAAGCCATCTATAAACTGTCTCCTCCCTATTTATCTGAACTAATCTCCCACTATCTTCCCTCACGTAATCTTCAATCCTCCTAAGATCTCCTCCACACTTATCTGTTCCTCACACAACCGCCTCCAAGACTTCTCCCGAATATCACCCATCCTCTGGAATTCTGCACCCCAAAACATCAGATTATCCACCATGCTCGGATCCTTCAGATGGAACCTGAAAACCCATCTCTCCAGCTAGGCTTACAGCCTGCAATGACCAAGCCACCGCCCCACCACCTCCGAAGCTGCTGCCTCACTGCCACCGGAGCTGCAGTCTCTCCACCACCAGATCTGCTGCACCCCTGACCTACTGTCTCCTCCCCATTATCCTGTAGAATATAAGCCCTCAAGGGCAGGGTCCCCTCCCCTCTGTACCAGTCTGTCATGGTTAAATTGTTTACTGTAAACTATATCTATAATTTTGTATGTAATCCCTTCTCATGTACAGCACCATGGAATTAATGGTGCTATATAAATAAATAATAATAATAATAATACAATAATATATAATAAAATACAATACAATAATAAGATAAAATAAAATACAATATGAGACAATACAAATATAATACAATACAGACCATATGAGACAAAATTAATACATCACTGAGCCCATTAGGAGTGAGGTCCCTGCTCGCAAGTTTACAATATATGAGGAAATAGGGGAGACACAAAAGGTAATAGTAACAAATGCTGTCATCTGTGGCCCAGCTATCAATATAATAAATAGGGGATTCACATAATGCTGCATGAACCATTCACCAGCCAGGATCTGTACAAGTGTAGATAAAGTGCTATAAAATGCATTGGGGTGTAGAAAGATGATACAAAAGGCCAGATTTGGAGAAGGACAGAATGGAAATAATTACGTAGATGAGGTGAGGTGGTAGGCTAGTCTAAAGAGATGTGTTTTTAACACTGGCTTAAAGCTAAGGATATTTGGAATTAACTGAATTGTTCTGGGTAATCCATTCCAGAGAACTGGTACAGCTTGTGAGAAGTCCTGGAGATGGGAGTGAGAGGTTTGGATTGTAGATTATGTCAGTCTTAGGTCACTTGCGGAACGGAGGGCACATGTAGGGCAGTAGACAGAGATGATGGAGGAGATGTAGGGTGGTGCAGAACTGTGGGGGGCTTTGTGGGTCTGAGTTATTTTATATTGTATTCTGTAGCGGATGGGCAGCCAGTGCAATGGCTGACACAGGATAGAGGCATCGGTGAAGTGCTTGGATAGGAA
Organism: Allobates femoralis; assembly: GCA_033576535.1. NCBI lineage: Eukaryota > Metazoa > Chordata > Amphibia > Anura > Aromobatidae > Allobates > Allobates femoralis. Next base: position 266,905,388 of record JARQOC010000001.1, on the reverse strand, counting down.
TATAACCCTGGCTGCTTCATTCCGAATTAGAGAATTGCAGGAATCCAGACGAGAATGAATAAGGGTGACAATTAGAATTTTTGCAGAGTCAACAGTAAGAAAAAGTCGAATTCTAGAGATGTTTTTGAGGTGTAGGTGACATGAGCGAATGATTGACCGGATGTGGGGAGTAGAGGAGAGATCATCAGGGTCAAATAAAACCCCAAGACAGCGGGCGTGCTGCTGAGGAGTAATGGTACAGCCACATACAGAAATGGCAATATTAGGTTTAGACAGATTAGTAGACGGAGAAAAACACGAAAAGTTCAGTTTTTGACAAATTCAGTTTAAGGTAGAGAGACAACATGATGTTAGAGACTGCAGAGAGACAATCACTGGTATTTTGTAGTAACGTGGGGGTGATGTCAGGAGAAAAGGTGTATACCTGGGTGTCATCAGCATACAGATGGTACTGAAAACCAAATCTACTGATGGGTACTCCAATAAAGGCAGTGTATAAAGAGAAGGGGACCTAAGACTACACCCTAAGGAACCCCAACCGTAAGGGGAAGAGGAGAGGAAGGGGAGTTAGAGAAAGATACAGTGCAGAAGCGGTCAGAGAGGTAGGAGAACCAGGAGAGAGCCATGTCCTTGAGCCCAATAGAGCGGAGCATAGAGAGGAAGAGCTGGTGGTCTACAGTATCGAATGCAGCGGAGAGATCCAGGAGGATCAGTAGGGAGTAGTGACCATTAGATTTAGCTGTTAGTAGATCATTAGAGACTGTAGTGACGGCTGATTTAGTAGAGTGGGAGGTGCAGAAACAGGATTGTAAAGGGTCAGCCAAGAAGAGAATTGTCAGAGAGATAGCGGATCAGACAGGAGTGGACCAAGCGTTACAGGAGCGTTCCAGATGAAGGGGAAATTAGAGACAGGTCGGTAGTTAGCAGCAGACTTCTGGTCGAGGGATGTTTTTTTTAATAATGGGTGAATACTGGCATGTTTGAAGGAGAAGGGGAAAAAAAACAGATGACAGGGAAAGATGAAATATTTTAGTTAGGTGAGATGTGACAGCTGGAGAAATGGATTGAAGGATATGTGAGTGAATAGGGTCATATACCCCATATGCTGTACAAGCAGGCACCCTGCCAGGAGGCTAAGCTGCAGTGATCTCAATGAGGTCAATACAGTTCATGATCCTTTGTTCACACAGGGGTTAACTGTTATCCCATGATGATCTGCAGAGCAGGTAATGGATCACCATGGGATCACACTTGACCCGTGTGACCTGAGGATTTCTGACCTGTAATCACCTCATTGAGGTCATCACTTATCAGTCTTCTTGCAGAGGCTGCTCTGCTCTGTGAAGACGCCATCTTCCAGGAAAAAGACGCATGTTCGCGCAGTAGGAGACCTGCCGTGGGATTGGAGGGCTGTATGTTCGGAGGTACCAGAAAGAATGGTCATGGAGTTGGGAGGTTCGATTCAGGAGTTGGTTTTTTTCTGTGATTCGCCATCTTGCGTTGTCTGGAGGGGGAGGGGACTTTGGTGGTATCGGAGTATTGGTAGGGACTGACATGTTTGATCATACTGGAGATCACGTGATCGGAAAAAATTGTCCAGATCTACAATCTCCAGGGTCTCAGCTACGCCCAGTAGCTGAAACCCTGGAGATTTTCCAAAGCTGTGGGGCCTTACAGGCTTTTTAATTTCAGACGTTAGAGGAGGCAGGGAGGACCTCTTAATCAGATCCCACCCAGGCGACCTCTTAACTGTAAGGTTCCTAAAGTATTTTTTAAAGCTTACAGGGGGCCTAGAGCCATGGGGGACCCCTTCCCTGAATGCAGCAGACATTCTGCATTTAGTTTGACAGGTCCTCTTTAACCATTTCCCCTCATCTCCTGACGGTAGCTTTTCATTGACCTTCTTCAGGCTGAATTCACATGTCCAGAAGTCATCTGCTAGAACGGATCCTGCAGAGATCTGTTGTCAAAAAAGTTTTTTTTTTTGTTTGTTTCTGAATAACTGATTTCTGCAGGATCCATTTTTTTTTAATATTGGAGAACAGATCCGCAAATGGATTGCTATTTAGCCTTCTGTATTTTTTAGTTGTGAAGCAGGTTGCTTCAAGACTTGTTGCTGGCGGTTTGTGCTTTTATGGCCATTATTCTGCTCCCTTGATGAGTCCACCAAAGACACCCCTAGGAAGGTTCAAGAGCACTAATTAGAATACAAGTACGGGCTATACCTTTAGGGGTTATGTGTAGCCTCATACCTCAGACCCTCTCCACCCTCACAACTCTGTAGCCCTCAGAATCAACTCACTGACACTGTAACATAGATCATTTAATGTTTTACCTGTGTTTTTGTTCATTATATACAGTAGTATGCAGTATCACTTTATTTTTCCTTTATATAATTGAGTGCTATTATATTTATAAGTAACTTAGTTGAAAGGCTTATTACACTGTTTGCTTAATACACTATTTGCTTAATATTTATCCACATACTTAGCCCCCTTTTTTGCCTGGGGTGTCAGCTTCCTATTCTGACATAACCACAGACAAGTGTTTACTGTTTAAAAAAAAACTACATTTATAGGTGTCACTCAGCACCTTATTTAAATGTTATTTGTGTTTTAGGGACATTCCCCACACATCTTTTTACCTTTACCACTCCGCTTTACCACTCAGCTTTTCACCTTAATGACCGGGCCATTGTTTCCAATTCTGACCAGTTTCACATTATGACTTAACTCTGGAACACAACGGATCCCAGTGATTCCAAGATTATATTTTCGTGTCATATTGGACTTCCTGTTAGTGGTGAACTTAGGACGATAATTTTTGCAGCAATTTCTCCACGACTTATAGGGAACCAGCGTACTCAGGAGAAATTGCACAACAAATTATAGGATCCATTTTCTTCTTTTGGAGAAAATGATTATTTTTTATATTTTCATGTCTCAACGTTTTATAATTCTGTGAAACACACATGGGTTAAAGGTGCTCACTACAGATTTAGGTAAGTTCCTTGAGAGGTCTAATTTCCAAAATGGGGTCACTTGTGGAGTTTTTCACTGTTTAGGCACATCATGGGCTCTCCAAATAGGATATGGCATCTGCTAACGATTCTAGCTAATCTTGAGTTTATAAAGTCAATTGGCGCTCCTTCTTCTCCAAGCCTTGCTTTGCCCAAAAAGTGGTTTTCCACCATATCTGGGGTATCGGTATACTCAGTAGAAATTGCACAACCAATTATCAAATCCATTTTCCCCTATTAACCTAGTGAAAATAAAAAAAATTGAGCTCAAAGAACATTTTTGTGGACAAAGTAACTGTTTTTATATTCATGGCCAAACTGTAAAGCACCTGGGGGTTCAAGCTACTCACTGAACATCTAGAAAAGTTCTTTGAGGGTTCTAGTTTCCCAAATGGGGTCACTTGTTGATGTTTTCCACTGTTTAGGCACATCAGGAGCTCTTCAAATGCAACATGGTGTCTGCGAACAATTCCAGTCGATTTTCTGTTTCAAAAGTCAAATGATGCTCCTATCCTTCCGAGCCCCGCCATGCGCCTAAACAATAGTGTTCCCACCACATATGGGGTATCGGCATACTGAAGAGACACTGCACAACAATTTTTGGGGTCCAGTTTCTCATGTTACCGTTGTGAAAATGTTAAATGTGGCGATAAAGTAACCTCTTTGAGTAAAAAAGTCAAATTTTAATTTTTTCCTTCCACATTTCTTTAGTTCGTGTGAAGCACATCTGAGGGTTGCAATTTTTAGAATGGTGTCACTTTGGGGTATTTTCTGTCACAAAGGCCCCTGAAAATCACTTCAAATGTGATGTGATCCCTAAAAAAAATGGTTTTGTAAATTTTGCTGGAAAGATTAATAATTACTGATGAACTTTCAACCCTTCCAACTTCCTAACCAAAAAAAAATGTTTCAAATATTGTGTTGATGTAAAGTAGACATGTAGGAAATGTTATTTATTAACTATTTTCTGTGATATAACTCTCTGGTTTAAAGGCATAAAAATTTTAAGTTTGAAAATGGAGAAATTTTCACCAAATTTCTGATATTTTCTCAAACGCAAAAAAATATCATCCTAAATTTACCACTAACATGGAGTCCAATATGTTACGAATAAACAACCTCAATATCACTGCAATCTGTTGCAGAGTTACCATTATAACCTCATAAATTGATCCCCTATAAAGATCCAGGTCTGAGGGAGGAGTTAGATCAGTTAGGACAGAAGGTCAGCTAGGACTGAAGAGCCTAGAGGAGCTGGTTGCTGGGATTAGGCCCAGAACCAGAGAGGACTAACCTAGCTGTGCGGCGCCCTAGAGAGAGGGATGGAGGCCAGTGGGAGCACAGGAAGAAGAAGGGAACATAGTGGTTACACTTATAGTTCACCCGGACGCTGGAGTCCGTGCCTGCCATTAACTACTTGTGGCAGAGAAATCCCGGAGGAACCAGGAGGATCTAGTTCCTCCCGAAGCTCAGGAAGCATAGTGCCCAAACGCGACCAGCTTAGGACCGGGGACCCCAAAAAAAGAATAGGGATCCCAAGAGGAGGTCCTCACCAGCAGTTGTGGAAAGAGCATCCCAAGGAGAAGAGAGCGGCAGATCTACCCAAATCATTGCATACACAGACAGAGGAGGCCTCACAACTCTCCAAGGTGGACATCCCAAACCGCACCGACCACCTGGTTACCCTCTAGGACCATACCTGCACAGTGACACCAGTAAAAGGTACTGAAACAGAGACTGTTGTGTGTGTGTGTGTGGTGTGAACCTGATTCCCCGCCACCGCCTGCAACGATTACAGCAGGACCGCAACTATAACTCCTCTCAACCACCCTGCCACGCTGAGGAAAAGCTCCGCCTCTGGGGAGCTGTACTACCTCTCCTGCACCACACCATCACCTCAGCGCCCGGCTGCAGCGCTGGTAACCGCTTACCAGACACCACAGGTGGCGTCATATATAATCCCCTAATCATCATCCCCATCAGTCATTGAGTCCCCAGGGCACGGATCCGGGAACCGACCAGCCGTGATTACCCCCCCTCCAAGCAGCCGCAATCTCGGTTCTGATTAACCCCTTCCCTGCTGGTTCGACTCAGTGACACATAGATTTAAGGCTGCTGGAACACACAGAACTGGGATACCTGCCTCCGCCCATAGCAGCCTCTCAATAGAGATTGTGCATTGAGTGTTAGGTGTCAATCACAGCAGAGGGTGTGTCAGACTCCCAAGAGCGTAATTTTGTAGTTCTGTAACGTTAATTACAGTGTAATAAAGTGATTAGTTTAACTCGTACATCATGCTATCCTCAGCTTACATAGGAAAAACCTGCTGACAGACTCCCTTTAAGGTTCTCCAACAAGTTGTGACTGTGGATATCCTCAATGGAGAACCCGTGGCAATCTCTGATGGTCAGAAACAATTCCATTACCTGTGCAATACTAAGAAAATCCTGAAAACAAAACCTGTTAGGGGCGCTAAGGACTGAAGTTGAGAATCACTTTTCTAAACTGAGTACTTGACGCAGGGTTTCCCATCTAAATTAGCAAATTAACTGCTTTGATGTATGTCAATGGGTGACATGTTCACTTTAAGTTAGTGAAATCTAATTTGGGACATAAACATTATTACACTAACGACAACACAGAATCAGACAGTTTTTCATATTGTAGAAGGCATAGTAAGTATAATGCCTGTTACATTTAGATTGTGTATGTCAAGTTTTACCTTTTAGTAATGAAGCATGTTTCACAGCCATCCTTCCGATTAGACATTCCTTCAGCATTGACTCATAATTAACCCAACGATGAACCTAAGAATAAAAATACATAATAACTAATAAAACACTACTATGGTATAACTAGTTTGAAGTGTCACTAGGGTCCTTGAGTTTTAAGGGTCTCAAAGGTTTTTTGGCCCTGTCTGAGATTTTAAATTGCACCTTCAAATGACACTTTTGAATAGACAAAAAATGTCAATTTTATTGCAGACATTGAACATGATCATTGGTTAGTGCAGCTGAGCAGTGGTGGTGATAATAGGAGAGTATAATCTAATATAATCTAATACCTAAATGTATTCACAAATATTTCTACAGCATATTTTCAAAGAACTATCTGCTGCTTTTATCTTATAATGGCTCTAGATCATCAGCCACTTGTTGTGAATTAAAGGGAATTTGCCCTATCTAATCCTGTCACCGCCCAGCGATTTTCTGGTTTTAATTCCATTTTTGCTCCTCTTGTTCCAAGAGCCATAACCTTTTTTATTTTTCAAATATAGCCATATGAGGCTTGTTTTTTTGCTGGACGAGTTGTACTTTTGAATGACATCATTCATATTGCAAACACCCAGGAAAACAGGAAAAAAAAAAACAAATGCGGTGAAATTGCACACATAACGTGCAATTACAAGATTGTTTTTGGGCTTCTATTCATCACTAGATGGTGGCCAGATTCTAACGCATCGGGTATTCTAGAATATGTATGTAGTTGACATACTGTGACTGACAGAACTTGTTTCAAGTCAACGTGAGTGAACTACATATATATATATATATATATATATATATATATATATATATATATATATATATGGCAGCACTATGGTATATGGTGGTACATTACAGCACATGTATAGCAGCACTATAGTACAGTCATGGCCAAAAGTATTGACACCCCTGCAATTCTGTCAGATAATACTCAGTTTCTTCCTGAATATGATTGCAATCACAAATTCTTTGGTAATATTATCTTCATTTAATTTGTCTTCAATGAAAAAAACACAAAAAGATTTGTCCTAAAGCCAAATTGGATATACCGTATATACTCGTGTATAAGCCGACCCGTGTATAAGCCGACCCCCCTACTTTTGCCCCCAAAACCTGGGAAAACCTATTGACTCGTGTATAAGCCGAGGGTGGACCCCAGCACAGGTGTACAGCCCCCAGCAGTGTGGTATACAGGCCCCCCAATGGTAGTATACAGCAGCCTCCCCAGTGGCATATACAGGCCCCAGTAGTATATACAGCAACCCCAGTGGTATACAGCAGCCTCCCAGTGGTATATACAGACCCCACCAGTATATACAGCAGCCCCAGTGGTATATACAGCAGCCCCAGTGGTATATACAGCAGCCCCAGTGGTATACAGGCCTCAGCAGTAAATACAGCAGCCCCCAGGGGTTATACAGCGGCCCCCAGGGGGTACCCAGCAGCCCTCAGGGGGTACCCAGCAGCCCCCTGGGGGTACCCAGCAGCCCCCTGGGGGTACCAACAGCCCCCTGGGGGTACCCAACAGCCCCCAGGGGGTACTCAATAGCCCCCTGGGGGTACCAACAGCCCCCAAAAGCTGGCACTGTCCCCCCTTGTAAGGGCCCCCCCCGCTGCTTATAATAATAATAATAATAATAAAGCTTTATTTATATAGCGCCAACATATTCCGCAGCGCTTTACAATGTAGGGTTAGAGTACAGAAAATATAATACAGTAAGTAATTACAGTAGAGAACAAAAACAGTACAATAATTGGATACAAAACAATAGGCATAGAATCAATGTAAAAAGAAAATACAATAAATAAAGCAAGAAATGAAGGTGACCCTGCTCAAAAGAGCTTACAATCTACGAAGCTTATACATTACCATCCCGGTGTTCTGATCGGCACCGCTCCTCGGTGCTTCTTCTTCATCCTCCCGTCCTCGCTGGCTGCATCCAGGGTCTCCGGCCGTCACGCAATGACGTCATATGCCTGCGACGGCCGGAGATCCCGGATGCAGCCAGCGAGGACGGGAGGATGAAGAAGGAGCACCGAGGAGCGGCGCCGATCAGAACACCGGGATGGTAATGTATAAGCAGCGGGGGGGGGGGGGGGGCCCTTACAAGGGGGGACAGTGCCAGCTTTTGGGGGGCATATATGAACTGCTTCCCCCTGCCGCTGATTGACAGGGGGAAGCAGTGCATATATAATGAGCGGCCCCACGTGATGGGGCCGCTCATACAGCAGCCTCCCCCGCCTGAGGTACCGTATTGACCCGTGTGTAAGCCGAGGGGGGGACTTTTCAGCCCAAATTTTGGGCTGAAAAACTCAGCTTATACACGAGTATATACGGTAGTTCCACACCAAGCATACAAAAGGGGGTGGACAAAAGTATTGGCACTGTTAGAAAAATCATGTGATGCTTCTCTAATTTGTGTAATTAACAGAACCTGTAACTTACCTGTGGCACCTAACTGGTTTTGGCAATAACTAAATCACACTTGCAGCCAGTTGACATGGATTAAAGTTGACTCAACCTCTGTCCTGTGTCCTTGTGTGTACCACATTGAGCATGGAGAAAAGAAAGAAGACCAAGGAACTGTCTGAGGACTTGAGAAACCAAATTGTGAGGAAGCATGAGCAATCTCAAGGCTACAAGTCCATCTCCAAAGACCTGAATGTTCCTGTGTCTACCGTGCGCAGTGTCATCAAGAAGTTTAAAGCCCATGGCACTGTGGCTAACTTCCCTAGATGTGGACGGAAAAGAAAAATTGACGAGAGATTTCAATGCAAGATTGTGCAGATGGTGGATAAAGAACCTCGGCTAACATCCAAACAAGTTCAAGCTGCCCTGCAGTCCGAGGGTACAACAGTGTCAACCCGTACTATCCGTCAGTGTCTGAATGAAAAGGGACTGTATGGTAGGAGACCCAGGAAGACCCCACTTCTTACCCGGAGACATAAAAAAGCCAGGCTGGAGTTTGCCAAAACTTACCCGAGAAAGCCTAAAACGTTTTGGAAAAATGTTCTCTCTTTTTGGGCAAAGGTATCAACATAGAGTTTACAGGAGAAAAAAAGAGGCATTCAAAGAAAAGAACACGGTCCCTACAGTCAAACATGGCGGAGGTTCCCTGATGTTTTGGGGTTGCTTTGCTGCCTCTGGCACTGGACTGCTTGACCATGTGCATGGCAGCATAATGTAGGGCCCAGTGTGAGAAAGCTGGGTTTCCCTCAGAGGTCATGGGTCTTCCAGCAGGACAATGACCCAAAACACACTTCAAAAAGCACTAGAAAATGGTTTGAGAGAAAGCACTGGAGACTTCTAAGGTGGCCAGCAATGAGTCCAGACCTGAATCCCATAGAACACCTGTGGAGAGATCTAAAAATGGCAGAAGGCACCCTTCAAAGATCAGGGACCTGGAGCAGTTTGCCAAAGAAGAATGGTCTAAAATTCCAGCAGAGCATTGTAAGAAACTCATTTATGGTTACCAGAAGCAGTTGATCGCAGTTATTTTGGCTAAAGGTTGTGCAACCAAGTATTAGGCAGAGGATGCCAATACTTTTGTCCGGCCCATTTTTGGAGTTTTGTGTGAAATGATCAATGTTTTGCTTTTTGCTTCATTCTCTTTTGTGTTTTTTCATTGAAGACAAATTAAATGAAGATAATAATACCAAAGAATTTGTGATTGCAATCATTTTCAGGAAGAAATTGAGTATTATCTGACAGAATTGCAGGGGTGTCAATACTTTTGGCCAACACTGTATATGGCGGTACATTATAGTAAATGTATAGCACCACTATAGTATATGGCGGTACATTACAGTACATGTATACCTGCGCTATGGTATATGGCAGTACATGTATAGCAGCGCTATGGTATATGGTGGTACATTACATTACATGTATAGCAGCGCTATAGTATATGTCGATACATTACAGCACATGTATAGCAGCACTATGGTATATGGCTCGCCACGGCGCCATGTGTAAAATCCACCCATTACTTCAGATTTTACACATGGCGCCGTGGCGAACGCCGCTATGCTGATTGGCCGCCTGCGTTCAGCGCTGACCAATCAGAATAGTGGGGTGCGCCATGGCGCCATATTTCAAATACACTGAGTATAGTGTATTTGAAATATGGCGCCATAGCGCGCCACTATTCTGATTGGTCGGCGGTGAACGCGTCGACCAATTAGAATAGCGGCGCGCCATGGCGCCATATTTCAAATACAATATGGTGCGAGCCGCTCCTCTGATTGGTTGACACATGCAGCGTCGACCAATCAGAGGAGCAGCATTCAAACCGCGCGCCAAGCCGCGCTACTTCTCTGATTGGTCGCTGTGGCCGCGGCTCGGCCGCGGCTACTGCGGCACAGAGGTCAGCGGCTCGCCAGCCGGGAAATGACAGGCTGACGCCGGTCACCTCCCGGCTGGCTTGCGGCGGCCCTCCGTGCCCCAGGGAGTGATGATTGAGGAATGGATGCAGTGCTGCGAAAGTGTAGCGAGAGTGTGTGTGTGTTTGTGTGTGTGTCCGGGTGTGTGAGTGTGTATGTGTGATGTTGTTCGGATGGTGTGTGTGTGTTTTGGGGCACTGTAGGGGCGGCCGTAAGCGTAGCGGGCTGTATGAGTCCCGCTCCCGCTTACGGACGCCATCTTGGCTCACCCTGAACGGGTTGTAGGGCTCCGGTGACGTCACGTAGCTCCGGACAAAGTGATGGAAGTGCCATTGGCTTCTATATATAGCTCTGGACAAAGTGACGGAAGAGCCACTGGCTTATATATATAGCTCCGGACAAAGTGACGGAAGTGCCTTCGGCTTTTATATATTAGATATTCACTATATGGTAAAACTGACATGTCAATATGATGCCTCGGGTCATTATGAGTTTGCAGATACTAAACATGTATACTTTTAATTTATTGGTGAAAAAAAAATCTGAACTTTATAAAGAAAATAAAATTGCACTTTTGGTGTCATTTTCCTCAACCTATAGCATTCTCATTTTTCAGGATCTGGGACTGTGCAATGGCTAATTATTTGACGTTTCTAATTATACCAGTTTTTATCGCGTTATTCCATTTTATTGCATTATTGCAGTAACAAAAAAAAACAATTTTGGCATTTTAAATTTTTCTTCCTTCACTCAGTTTATTTATCTGATTAATTGATTTTATATTTTGATAGATCGGGCATTTCTGAACACGGTGATACCAAATATGTTTATTTTTTTAAAATAGCTTTATTTTCAATGGGGCAAAAGGGGGGGGGGGTCATTTGAACTTTTATTTTTTTCAAAGTTTTAAAACCTTTTTTTATTTTCTTACTTTATCTTACACTGCCCCTTAGAGCGCCTCAGCACTGCACAGGGCAATCACTTCTCCTGTTCACAGCTGTGTTGATGCACAGCTGTGAACAGGAGAAATTATCACTTTGCACCAGACACAACCTGACAGCCCGGGACATGCAGAAACTGAGGGCAAATACCGTATATACTCGTGTATAAGCTGACCCGTGTATAAGCCGACCCCCCTACTTTTGCCCCCAAAAACCTGGGAAAACCTATTGACTCGTGTATAAGCCGAGGGTGGACCCCAGCACAGGTATACAGCCCCCAGCAGTGTGGTATACAGCAGCCTCCCCAGTGGTAGTATACAGCAGCCTCCCCAGTGGTAGTATACAGCAGCCTCCCCAGTGGTAGTATACAGCAGCCTCCCCAGAGGTATATACAGCAGCCTCTCCAGTGGTATATACAGCAGCCTCCCCAGAGGTATATACAGCAGCCTCACCAGAGGTATATACAGCAGCCTCACCAGAGGGGTATACAGCAGCCCCAGAGGTGTATACAGCAGCCCCATAGGTATACAGCAGCCCCATAGGTATACAGCAGCCCAGAGGTATACAGCAGCCCCATAGGTATACAGCAGCCCCATAGGTATACAGCAGCCCCAGAGGTATACAGCAGCCCCATAGGTATACAGCAGCCCCAGAGGTATACAGCAGCCCCAGAGGTATACAGCAGCCCTACAGGTATACAGCAGCCCTACAGGTATACAGCAGCCCCAGAGGGGTATACAGCAGCCCCAGTGGTATACAGCAGCCCCATAGGTATATAGCAGCCCCAGAGGGGTATATAGCAGCCCCAGAGGGGTATATAGCAGCCCCAGAGGGGTATACAGCAGCCCCATAGGTATACAGCAGCCCCAGAGGGGTATACAGCAGCCCCAGAGGGGTATACAGCAGCCCCAGCGGTATACAGCAGCCCCAGTGGTATACAGCAGCCACATAGGTATATAGCAGCTCCAGAGGGGTATATAGCAGCCCCAGAGGGGTATACAGCAGCCCCAGAGGGGTATACAGCAGCCCCACAGGTATATACAGGCCCCAGCAGTGATATGTGCCCCCAAATGCTTGCACTCGTCCCCCTCCGTTATAAGCATCCCCCCCCCCCCGGCTGCTTAAGTTACCATCCTTGCTCTTCTGATCCGTGCCGGTCTTCCACGGTCCCGTCCTCTGCTGCATCCGGGGTCCCCGACCAGTAGCGATGACGTCATGCGACCGGCCGGTCACATGACCCCGGATGCTGCTGAGGACGGAGCATGGAGCCCGGCGCTGAGCAGAAGAGCAAAGATGGTAACTTAAGCAGCCGGGTGGGGTCCTTAGAAGGAGGGGGGCGAGTGCCAGCATTTGGGGGCCATATATGAACTGCTTCCCCCTGCCACTGATTGACAGGGGGAAGCAGTGCATATATAACGAGCGGCCCCACGTGATGGGGCCGCTCATACAGCAGCCTCCCCCCACCTCCTCCAGCCTGAGTTACCATATTGACCCGTGTATAAGCCGAAGGGGGTACTTTTCAGCCCAATTTTTGGGCTGAAAAACTCGGCTTATACACGATTATATACGGTATGTCCTCCGATCCTGTTTTAAACAGAAATCATTTCTGTGTGTCTGTGCCGCTGTACAGAGCTGAAATTTCAGCAACCCAGGGGAGCTGCCCGCGGTGCTGAAATTTCAGCCGTGGAGATCTCCAGGTGCTGAACTTCAGCGGCAGCTCTGTAATGCTGTGCTCTCCATGATGCTGAACGAGCGCGGCTGCATTGCAGAGCCGCCGCGCTTTCAGCACCAGGAGTCCGGGAACCGTATGATTTTTTGCCGGATCCGTGGCCTATAGACTCCCATGTTATGGGCCCCGGATTGCCCTGGATCCAGGAGGATGCGGTTTTGTTAGTTTTTGCCACCAGACACAAAAAAATTATGCAAACTACGATTTTGTGTCTGGGGCAAAATATGAATAAAACCGGATCCTTCCGGAAAACCACAAAACCAGATGGCAAATAAAAGCTATCCAGTACCATAGGGATACATGGGGGGCAAAATGGGATCTAGGTCTGTCCGATTCACACCGGACAGACCCGGACCCCAAAAAATCGTTCTGTGGAGCCGGCTTAAGTGTTCTAGTGTGTACCTGTTTACTTTTTTGTAGTCATGTCCTTTACAGCTAGCACCTGTTCACACTCATTGGTATGCCGGTTAGTTTTTTGTTACAATTCAGAGTTGTGACCCAGACCAGATTTGTACCTCCGCCAGCACAACCTTTCCAGGTGAGCCTTTCCAATACTGAGTTCCCTATCTGTATCACCAAGGCATAAAAGGTCTCCATATGAGCTGTAGGCTACAAATGATTATGGAATTATAGTATGGTAGAGTTGGAAGGGACCTCCTTGGTCATCTGGTCCCACCCCTTGTTCAAAGCAGGTTTCACTAAATCATCTCAGACAGATGTCTGTTCAGCCTTTGTTTGAAGACTTCCTTCATGGCAGCTGCTCCACTCAAATATCACTCTCATTGTCAAAAAGTTTATTCTAATATCTAATCTGTGTCTCCTTCCATTCAGTTTCATCCCATTGCTTCTTTTTTTCTTTTTCTTTATAATTCTTTATTTACGATTAAAGCATTAGATGAAAGGTGGTAATTCGTGCGCTGCCGTCTGTCCGTTGGTTCCAAGAAATCCAAGAATCACAAGATGTTAAAAGCAATACCTTTAATGTCTAATTCTTATTCGACGCGTTTCGTGGTTACTTCAGACCCGGTGGGTGTGATAACTAGTGATGAGCGCGTGTATTCATTACTATCTGCTATTCGCATGAATAGTACGGTATTTGCCTAACTCGTTATTCTGCGAGTATTTGTGTACTCGCCTCTCTATATTTGCAGTTTTGGCACCTCCTTTATGGCCCCTAAACATGCTGGGTTTCTTAACCAATCACAGTAATGCCGCAGACATCTTGGTTGTGGCATTACTGTGATTGGCTGGCTGCCCAGCATCATAGGGTCTTATTTAAGCCTTACCGCCACCTTTTTACCCCATTGCATCCAGAGCCTGTGTTCTACAAGCATATGGAGAGATCACACAGCTGCTAGGGAGAGTGCTTAGACCTCTTCATAACACAAAAGCCCTTTTCAGAGCTACCTCTAGTGTATAATATGACAGTGTAGAGTATGTAGGGAGAGATACTCAAGCAGGGACAGTTGAAAGGAGCCATTCAATAGCTGCATAATACCACCAAAACAATAGCTCTTTTAAAGAGGTGAAGATAAAGAACAGATTTCAGTTACTCCAACAGGGACAGTGTAAATGGTCACCTTAGTAGCTCAATAATACCCTTCAAAAATAGCTCTTTTCAGAGCTGAAGATACACAAGAAAGTCATTTATCCCCACTGTTTTTGGGGTGACAGGCAACCTGCCTTCTGCTGTCCACATTACAGAAAGGTGGTTAGTGCCCTCCGCAAAGCAGTAGGCCAAACATTTCCTACTGCCTGCTACAAAGCATGCACCAGGCCATGTTACCCGCTATTTTTGTGGTAACGGCTGATTTATGCTGTCCACAAACCCTACTTAAAAAGGCGGTTAGTGCCAAATTCAAAGCAGTAATCCAAATATTTCCTACTGCCTGCTACCAAGCACAGACCAGGCTATGTTACCCGCTGTTTTTATGGTATCAGGCTGGTTTATGCCATCCACAATACTCCACTTAAAAAGGCCATTATTGACCTCCACAAACCAGTAATCCAAATATTTCCTACTGCCTGCTGCCAAGCACACACCAGCATATTTTAATTATTCAAATTATTAGTCCGTCACTGTTAGTTTGCTCGTTGTATTTATAACTTGTTTGTATGTAACCCTTTCTCATGTACAGCACCATGGAATCAATGGTGCTCTATAAATAAATAATAATAATATTTTCCACGCTGGTTTGGTGCTGACATATAAGTGCGATTGTGGCACCAACAGCTCACAAATTAATACAGTCCTATAGTGCTTGTAAAATCCAAAGCAGTATTACTACCATGTAATGGTATTTGGCAGAAAGCATGCACTATTCAATATTCCCCCTGTCAGTTTTGGGGGTCACATTCTGCTTGACACCAGAAATATATATGATATATGTCCACTGTCCAATGCTAAATGTTTGTTGTGTATATGCAACTGCAGGTTGTGTGCAGGTGGCATGAGGGCCTGCTTCCTGGACAACATATTTGGAAGCAGGTAACACAGTGGAAGTGCCAGTGGTTTCACAGTCATACGCAGTTTTGTTTGTATGCGTCCAAGCAACCGAATGGGGTGCGGAGTATGTCAGCAGTATTTTCAGAATGCTAACAGAGGTATTCTGTTAAATTACACTTATTATTGTGGGTGAATTGATGCCACTTGGTGCAATCTGGGCATGCTTTTTTTCTAATACGAAGACATTTCTTGTTGTGTGTGTTGTGTGCTTTGTGATTTTAGCTAGGCTTTCTGAGTACCATGCCTATACCTGTTATTCATCTCCGTATTCCTGATTAACGTTGAAGGTCTGCTTTGGCAATACCGCTATCGTGACGACATTGATTTGAATGTGGTTCAGTATTTCATTGACCTATTTGCTGATATGGTAGGCAAACATATGCCCATTCAGCAAACCAAACATAAACTTTACAAGGTTTGGTCATCATCTGTAATTAACATCATTTTTAAAAGTTAACTGTTTTGGGGAATTTAACTTGTGTTGCTGACATTTGGAGGGATTCAATTACAAACTAGGCATCAATCTAGTCCTTCTTGAATTTAATCAGAGTAAGTCTACCTGAAACTTCCGTGAAGTCATGTGTGCCTATCAGTGATGATTGATTGCTCCACCGTAACAGAAAACATGCTCTGACATGATACTAGCAGCAGGGCAGGCCAGCACCTCCAAGGCGTATAAGGAGAGGACAGGCCAAGTGTTCAGCTTGAAGATACAATAATTAAAGGGAAGTGAATCATCATGAATGACACAGGTATGGTCAAGTTAAGAATCGCTTTAGCATCTTATTTAACTTCTATATCCTTGGCATTGTTACAGGCACAGATAGCCCTTGCTAATGTGCTGTTTACTGAAAATGGCCCAGTTTGAGCACATTTTCCCCCACCTCTGTTTTAGCAGGTGTGCATGTCTCTCCCCATTAATCCTTACTGTTGAAAAGAGCCGGAACTGCTGTTGAAAAGAGCAGGTACCTCTGCCATCAGCTTTGTCAGAGGGTGATGTTTTCAGAAAGTGATGTACAATGGCAACTCCTGAAGGATTCCATTGTGCAACCCTTTTATAAATCAAAAAGGAGAGAAGAATTTTTCTCCTTGTAGCATCGGTCGAGGAAGGTGGCTAACCAGTATAGGTTGTTGTCGAAAATGTGTATCACGCAAGGGTATTAAAAAAAGACACTTACACAGGAACTGTGCCATGTGGGCCAACCTTCAAACAAGCAAAGGTTCCGTGTCACCAACACGAGGAACAATACCCATCCTCTCCTCACCTGCCTTGCCTATACCTCCTCCTCTCCGACCCACCCAAGCTGGGGTTGGGAGTCCCCTCTGTAGCAACGGGAGTTCAGTTGATGAGGGCCCTCACAAATGTATATAGGAGGGCCCTCCAAAATTAATGCAGGAAAGCCCTTCCCAAAGTATAGACGAGGGTCCTTCTTAATGTATAAAAAGGGCCCTGCCAAATAAATAGAGGAGGGCCCTCCCTAATGTACAGACGAGGTGACCTTCAGTGCTAGCAACCATGGCTTTGCTTATGCTGTGTTATTCTTAAGGCAGTGGTTTCAGCACCAAATGAAGAGAGGAGGGCCCTCCCAAATGTATTAAATAGGGCCCTCCAACATGTATAAAGGGCCCTCCCAACTGAATAAAGGAGGGCATCCCAAACATATGTTACAGGGCCACCTCTGGGTCCTCACCAAACTCAGGTTTGCAGGTCCTGTGAACAATTGATTTGAGGGCTGCAGAATGACATGGAAGAGGAGGAGGAGAAAGAGAATGTAGAGAGCAGGCAGAAACTGGCATACGAGTAGATGGAAACCAAGATGAACTTGGGCCAATTATTGTTGGCATAAGTAGGATGTGTCTAATACAAAAAACCTAGTCCATAAAACATGTAAGTACTCTGCAGTAAAAAAGTCTAAAATGCAAGTGCAGTAAAAAATATGTAAATAACAGGGTACTTGGTCCATACGTTTTTTGCGCATAAAATGTACTTCAAGCTGCCTCACCTCATCAAGGTGTACCCATATCGAAGCAGTCCTATCTGTTGTATTAAAAACCTGATCAAGTATTGTGTATAAAGTGAACAGGGTCCAAACAGGTCCAGTGTCTGATATGGACTGAGGTTGAAAGCAGCCCTGTGTGTGCAAAGCTCAAGTGAGGGGCGGGGAACTCACATCTCTTGCTAGGCAAGAGGCTAATTTACAGAAAACTAATGAACCCTGCACACAAAAAGAACGTGTCTGTGTGAACACGCTCACGCCGCCAAACAATCTAATACAAAAAACCTAGTCCAAAAACGTGTAAGTACTCTGCAGTAAAAAAGTCTAAAATGCAAGTGCAGTAAAAAATATGTAAATAACAGGGTACTTGGTCCATACGTTTTTTGCGCATAAAATGTACTTCAAGCTGCCTCACCTCATCAAGGTGTACCCATATCGAAGCAGTCCTATCTGTTGTATTAAAAACCTGATCAAGTATTGTGTATAAAGTGAACAGGGTCCAATCAGGTCCAGTGTCCGATATGGACTGAGGTTGAAAGCAGCCCTGTGTGTGCAAAGCTCAAGCTCATACCTACTGGCATGTTGTAGCTGGCCTTGTAAAGTGCTGGGGAATAGCTAACTAAAAATAATGTATAACAGAGGTACCTACAAAATGTATAAGTCAGGGCCCTCACATTTGTAAAAGGCGAAAAAAAAGCTGCAATAGTATGTGTGAACAAATGCTAAAAACTATATTTTTTTCTTTGGTTTATTTAACCTTGTATACAAGTGATTATGCAGGAAAAACGGTTTCTGAACCTCTTTGGCCTGTTAAATGCGATTTAGGTAAGGTATGGTACTTGTTCTTGTATATCTGTAACAGTGGCGTAATAATAATAATAATAATAATAAAGCTTTATTTATATAGCGCCAACATATTCCGCAGCGCTTTACAATGTAGGGTTAGAGTACAGAAAATATAATACAGTAAGTAATTACAGTAGAGAACAAAAACAGTACAATAATTGGATACAAAACAATAGGCATAGAATCAATGTAAAAAGAAAATACAATAAATAAAGCAAGAAATGAAGGTGACCCTGCTCAAAAGAGCTTACAATCTACGACGGGATAGGGGTTGCACAAGGTACAGGGGTTTATTGCACTGATGGTCCAGGCATCTTGAGGAAATGGGGCATAGAGATAAGCTTACATGGATGGTGATTGTACAATCTGTGTAGACCTTTTTTGGTTTGGTTGAGTTTATAGAAGAGTAATATCCAGAGGGATAGCCCATTCACTGTCTACAGTACAAAGGACTTCTATTAGGGAGTATGATAGGCCGCCTTAAAAAGATACGTTTTTAGGGATCGTCTGAAGCCATGCAAGTTGTGGATAGTCCTGATTTCTTGGGGTAAAGCATTCCAGAGTTTTGGTGCAGCTCTAGAGAAGTCTTGGAGCCGGGAGTGGGAGGATCGGATTAGTACAGATGTCAGTCGAAGGTCATTTGAGGAACGTAGAGAACGGGTGGGGTGATAGACAGAGATGAGAGAGGAGAGGTAGGGGGGTGCTGCATTGTGAAGAGCTTTGTGGGTGAGAACAAGCAATTTGAATTTGATCCTGTAGTATACGGGCAGCCAGTGCAATGACTGGCACAGAGCAGAGGCATCTGAGTAACGATTGGCCAGATGGGTGATCCTGGCTGCTGCATTAAGGATGGACTGGATAGGAGAAAGTCTGGTGAGGGGAAGGCCGCTTAATAGAGAATTGCAATAGTCAAGGCGGGAATGGATGAGGGCCACGGTGAGGGTTTTTGTTGTTTCCAGGGTGAGAAAGGGGCGGACTCTAGAGATATTCTTCAGGTGTAAGCGACAGGAGCGGACGAGACATTGTGTGTGGGAGGAGAAGGAGAGATCGGTGTCAAACATAACACCCAGACAGCGAGCCTGTTGCCTAGGCGTTATCGTGGTGCCACAAACTGAGAGAGAGATGTCCGATTTAGGGAGGTTAGTGGATGGGGGGAGCAGAAGAAGTTCAGTTTTGGAAAGGTTTAGTTTAAAATAGAGAGTGGACATGATATTGGAAACTGCAGCTAGACAGTCATTGGTGTTCTTTAATACCGCAGGGGTAAGGTCAGGGGCTGAAGTGTATAGTTGTGTGTCATCAGCATAAAGATTGTACTGGAAGCCAAATCTGCTGATGGTCTGTCCGATCGGGGCTGTGTAGAGAGAGAAGAGGAGAGGGCCAAGGACTGAACCCTGAGGGACCCCAATAGTGAGGGGAAGAGGGGAAGAAGTGGAGCCAGCAAAAGATACACTGAAAGAGCGGTCAGAAAGATAGGAGGAGAGCCAGGAGAGAGCAGTGTCCTTTATGCCAATGGAGTGCAGCATAGAGAGTAGGAGCTGATGGTCGACAGTGTCAAAAGCTGCAGAGAGATCAAGGAGAATAAGCAGAGAGTGGTCACCATTACGTTTTGCTGTCAGAAGGTCATTTGTCACTTTGATGAGGGCGGTTTCTGTAGAGTGAAGGGGGCGGAAACCAGACTGTAATGGGTCTAGCAGAGAGTGAGCGGAGAGGTAACGGGTGAGGCGGGAATAGACCAGGCGCTCCAGGAGTTTAGAGATGAAGGGGAGATTGGAGACTGGTCTGTAGTTATTTGTGCATGATGGGTCGAGAGTGGTTTTCTTTAATAATGGAGTAATGATCGAGTGTTTGAAGGAGGAGGGGAAAATGCCAGAAGAGAGGGAGAGATTGAAGATTGTGGCTAAGTGAGTGGTGACGACTGGAGAGAGGGACTGGAGCAGGTGTGAGGGAATGGGGTCAGTAGTGCATGTGGTGGGACGAGAGGAAGAAAGGAGCCTGGAGACTTCTTCTTCTGTGACTGGGTCAAATGTGGAGAGTGAGCCGGAGGAGATGTGGGGAAGAATGGGGGTGGCAGTGCTTGGAGGCTGAGAGCTGATTTCCTGGCGGATGTTGTCTATTTTCTCCATGAAGTAGGAAGCTAGGTCATCAGCACAGAGGTCAGTGATGGGGGCCTGCACTTTTGGACTGAGGAGAGAGTGAAAGGTGTCAAAGAGTTTTTTTGGATTGTTGGATAGTGAGGAGACCAGGGTGGTGAAGTAGGTCTGTTTGGCAAGGTGAAGGGCGGAGTTGTAGGTTTTGAGCATGAATTTATAGTGGATAAAGTCTCCTGGTGAGCGAGTTTTTCTCCATAAACGTTCAGCACTCCTAGAGCATCGCTGGAGGAATCGAGTTTGTGGTGTGAGCCAGGGCTGTTTTGTTCTCTGTTTGGAGGTTCTGAGGGTGAGGGGCGCTACTTGGTCCAGGGAGCTTCTGAGAGAGTCATTGTAGTGATTTACTGCCTGATCTGGACAGGAGATTGAAGAGATTGGGGACAGAGATGAGATGAGGGAGTCTGTGAGAGCTTGAGGGTTAATGGCCTGTAGATTTCTGGATGTGTGATAGGTAGGATTGGGCTGTGTTGGCCGAGGGTTAGTGAGTGAGAAGGAGAGAATGTTGTGGTCAGAGAGTAGAGTTGAGTTATCCAAGAGGGAGGATGAGCAGAGCCGGGTAAAGACCAGGTCAAGGGTGTTACCGTTTTCGTGCGTCTCAGAGGTTGAGAGCTGTGATAGGCCAAGAGAGGTAGTTAGAGATAGGAGCTGGATGTAGATGGGAGATGGGGCTTGTTTATAGAAATGTTAAAGTCTCCCAGAATAAGGGTTGGTAAATCTGAGGACATGAAATGCGGGAGCCAAGCGGAGAAATGGTCGAGGAACTGGGTGGGTGACCCTGGGGGGCGGTATACCACTGCTACTTTGAGGGGGAGGGGATGGAATAGCCTAATGGTATGGACCTCAAAAGAAGGGAATGAGAGTGATGGGGCTGGAGGAATGACCTGGAAAGTACATTGTGGGGACAGGAGGAGGCCAACTCCACCGCCACGTCTACTGCGACTACGTTATTCAAAGTTATTCCCATAAACCAAGTCAATGCATAAAGGCAAGTCAGAAATGCTCCAGGATCTTCCCATTTTGTTTCATCACTTTCCCACCCACTTCAGCCTTTTTCTCAGGCCCCCAGACATCTTTGTAGGGTCCAACAGAAAATTACTCACGTTTCCCATCGACATACATTTTACTCGCTATTCGAAACAAATACGCGATTATTAGAAAGTACTTATAATGAGTATAGCAATTACGAATATTACGGTACTTGATTATCACTAGTAATAACCTAATTTACAAGCGCTGTCTTCTACTTTGGAGATTCTAAAATCTATTATTATTATTATTATTTATTTATTTATATAAATATATGAGCTGCTTCCAGGTATGATGCGCCGGGCGTGTTATATCTGGTCCTGCGCATTTTGGGGGGTATTGGGTGTACTTGCCAGCTCCAAAGCAAGCGCGCTGCACATTCTGAAGCCGGCAAGCACACCCAATTACGCACCTACAATCCATAGGACATGAAATGACGTGGTCGACATGTAATACCTGGAAGCAGCCAATAGATTTTAGAATTATCCAAAGAAGAAGACAGCACTTGTACACAGGTCATCATGCCCACCGAGGAAAGCTGGAAAAGGAAGAATATAAAGCCACCATAGGGTGCTACCCTTTTCAGAATCAGATATTAAAATAATATAGGGTGCTCACCTCATGTAGTTGTGAGTCACAACCACTATATGCTCATATATATCCAATCCAAATGGTTGCAGCAGTCTTTCAAAAAGGTATAACATTAAAGTAAAAAAAAAAATTGGAATGTTTGATGGGGCTTCCATATAACAAAATCAAAAGACTCTTTGCAGTTGATATTGATTTTTATTTCTCAACACGTTTCAAGGCACTCTGGCCATCATCATTTCCCCAACAGACACAAAACCCTTTTATACATCCTCTACATAACATTGATAATTGGGGCGGGGCACATATAACATGTTTCTGAATTTTAAGAAGAAAAAAACTTTTTCACATTTCCCTAGCAAAATGCATTAGAATCAGAAAACACCATAACGCGACAAGAATTACATCATAAGAAATCTACACACTTCAAACTACATAGAAACATATCAAATCACATATTTAAATGCATAGAATATCATATACTATAAAACAAGCTTTTTATTATTGATACCATCCCAAAAAAATGAATAAAATCTCCCACATAAACTCATACTAAAATCCCACAGGAATTATCCAAATCCATTATATCAAGATTTTTTCCCTGTAATATTTGGTGCTGCAATTCTGCCGTTGGCCATGGTTGATTTTAGTGATATGGACTCACCCTGATGTGATGTTAGCTCTGAAGTGTTGTTTATTCTGATCATTTTTCATGCTGTGGAGAATGGGAGCTTTTGCAGAAGTTTTTTTCTGATTGAGAGAGTATCTCCTTTTCAGTGCTTTTTTCAACCTCAAAAGATGGAGGAATTCGCCTCTGGAAGAGATACTTATTTAGGATCTTTCTCACTATATGGCTTCCAACAACGATTGGTTGTCTTTCAGCGGTTTAATAATGGAGGTGAAATACGTGATGGATATATATAGTTCTTCCCGTTATGATGCAGCGATAATTAAGTTTATTAGTTGTTACCATCTACCTTCCTATTGTTATAGCATATACTGATTTAGAGTAATATATTTAACTTACTGTTTGTTATAACTTCAATGATTTATTCTCATCCCTGTGGGGAATTTCAATGATCGGCTGCTTATGTTCATCTCTGCATGAAACTTGTTATCCTTGGAAGATATAGATGATTATTGGTGGGTATCTATAGTTTTGATCATGACATTGAGATATATAGATTTTTAGTTTGGATTTTAAGGCTGGCTTCAACACCACGGCAAGGTCCTATCCGGGGCTGTCCGATGTAAACCAGCCAGCCCCGGACCGGTTTTTGGCCCCATAGTAGGCTATGGGGCCGGATGGAGCCGGATGGCAGCTATCTGCCATCCGGTTTCCATCTCTCTCGGATGAATCTGGGAGAATTCGGATTATCCTCACTGGACACAGCCCCTTTAAGAAGTGGTTGGGGTCCGCCCCTTTAAGAACTGGTTGGGGACTGCCCCTTTAAGACATGGTTGGGGACTGCCCCTTTAAGACGTGGTTGGGGACCGCCCCTTTAAGATGTGGTTGGGACTGTTTCTTTAAGATGTTTGGGGACTGCCCCTTTAAGAGGTTGAGGACAGCCCCTTTAAGAAGTGGTTGGGGTCCACTCCTGTAAGACATGTTTGGGGATGGCCCCTTTAAAACGTGGTTATGGACAGCCCCTTTAAGAAGTTATTGGGGACTGTCCCTTTAAGAGGCTGGGGACCACCCCTTTAAGAAGTGGTCGGGGACTGCCCCTATAAGACATACTTGGGGTCCGCTGCCTTAAGACATGATTGGGTGCCGCCACTTTAAGATGTGGTTGGGGACCGCCCCTCTAAGACGTGGTTGGAAACTTCCCCTTTAAGATGTGGTTGGGGACCGGCCTTTTAACACGTGGTTGGGGAGACGTGGTTGCGATTGGCCCTTTAAAAAGTTGTTGGGGACTGCCCCTTTAAGAGGTTGGGGACGGCCCCTTTAAGATGTGGTTGGGGACCACCCTTTTAAGACATGGTTGGGAACTGCCCCTTTAAGACGTGGTTTGGGACCGCCTCTTTAAGATGTGGTTGGGGACTGCCCCTTTAAAAAGTGGTTGGGGACTGCCCCTTTAAGAAGTGGTTGGGGTCCGCCCCTTAAGAACTGGTTGGGGACCACCCCTTTAAGACATGGTTGGGGACTGCCCCTTTAATACATGGTTGGGGACCGCCCCTTTAAGAGGTGGTTGGGGACAGCCCCTTTAAAATGTGGTTGGGGACAGCCCCTTTAAAAAGTGGTTGGTGACAGCCCCTTTAAGAAGTGGTTGGGGACTGCCCCTTTAAAATGTGGTTGGGGACTGCCCCTTTAAAAAGTGGTTGGGGACTGCCCCTTAAAGATGTGGTTGAGGACCGCCCGTTGAAAAAGTAGTTGGGGTCCGCCCTTTTAAGAACTGGTTGGGGATGGCCCCTTTAATACACTGAGCACAGTGTATTTGAATTATGGCGCCATGGCGCGCAGCGCTATTCCGAGGTCGGCTCCCGGCTAGCTCGCGCCCGCGTCCGTCCGCCAGAGCTCGGCCCTAAGCGCAGCGGACCTTCCTGAGGTCCGCTCCGCTTAGGGCCGCCATCTTGGTCCACCCTGAGTGACGTCACTTATCTCACGCTGGTGACGTCACTTATCTCCGGACATTTATCTCCGGACAAAGCCACGGAAGTTGGCTTTTGACAGGAAGTAGAATTCTAGGCAATTATATTATTATATAGTAGATAGTATTTAATGGATTTTTATTGAGATAACTAGTGATAAAATCAGTGGCAAAATTTAACACAGGATTTCACACTTTTAATATGAGTTGATTGGATAGAATGGTCTAGTGATAGATGAAAGGGTGATCGCAAATAAATGTATAGTTTTTGATTAAAAAAAAAAAACTTGATATAATGGATTTGGATAATTCCTGTGGAATTTTAGTATAAGTTTATGTGGGAGGTTTTTATAAATTTTTTGGGGATGGTATCAATAATAAAAAGTTTGTTTTATGGTATATGATATTCTATGTATTTAAATATGTGATTTGATATGTTTTCTATGTAGTTTGATGTGTGAAGATTTCTTATGATGTAATTCTTGTCGCGTTATGGTGTTTTCTGATTATAATGCATTTTGCTAGGGAAACATGAAGAAAAAAGTTTTTTTCTTGAAATTCAGAAATAGAAGTTATATGTGCCCGCCCCAATTATCAATGTTATGTAGAGGATGTATAAAAGGGTTGTGTGTCGGTTGGAGAAATGATGTACATCGTTGTTTTTTTCCTGATGAAGGGGCCAGAGTGCCTTGAAACACGTTGAGAAATAAAAATCACTATCAACTGCAAAGAATCTTTTGATTGTTTATATAGAAGCACAGTCAACAATTCATAGTTTTCTTTTTCTTTTAATGTTAAACCACAGAACAAGGGCGGACATGGACCCTGAGAGAACGTCTCATCAGACTAGCTAGACACTGCCTAATTAACATACAAAATTGTCATCTCTTCTCTCTTCATACAGGTATATGATTCTGTGACTTCCATTCACTCAGCTTTCCTGCCTGTCTCTCCTCATATGAGAGGTATATGATTCTGTGACTTCTATCAACAACATACTTGTCTTTTATTAATGTAACATACTGAAATCATCTTACTGTGTGTGATGTGGGATGTTCAGAGGTCATCTTTGGTTCAGAAGTGTTTATGACCCATGATGCCCAGGAACTCTGTTTATTTGTCTTGCATTTATTGCCTCCTGCTGTCCTGAGTTTCTTTGATTGATTGATTAACAAGTTTAATAGACCCAGATCTAAGTAGAAACTCACTATATATGTAGAGCCACCTAAGGGGTGTAATCATACGGGGCCTTGCAATCATGCCAACTGCATAAATGCCGACTGTACAAGTGCAGTTACACCGGGCAGTGCCGACTGTACAAGTGCAGTTACACCGGGAAGTGCCGACTGTACAAGTGCAGTTACACCGGGAAGTGCCGACTGTACAAGTGCAGTTACACCGGGCAGTGCCGACTGTACAAGTGCAGTTACACCGGGCAGTTAAACTGGGCAGGAAACGGGTAAGTCATGCAAGACAAAACAAACAGATATGTAATTTGTTCACTTGTACTGCAATTATGTATTGACTATGTAAACCCCAGACTACTCATCACTATTGACCACTCACCCACCACTAACAGCTCTCCTTCCCGCTGCAACTGACCCACGCTACTCCCATCCCCTGCTCACCATCCACAATGTATCCCCTCCTTTGCACTCTCACTCCCATCCTTCTCCACTTCCTGCTACCCCTGCTCATCCCTCCACCCAGCAGCAAAGTACTTCTCTCACCCTCCATCCTACCTAACCACTTCACCCACTCCTCTGAACTATTCCTTCACTTTCAATCCTCTATCTCCAATAAGGCACGGCCACCACGTAAACTCTCTTGCTCTCACCTGCTAACCCTCTCCCTGCTCCACCTGCTCGCTGGCGACATTTCCCCTAATCCCGGCCCCCCGCCACATCCCCACAGTCACCTAGACCCTACCCCCTGTACCATCACCAACTCTCATAACCTCACCATCAGCCCCCCTCGCAACATGACCAACCTTAGACCCATCCCTCCAGCCTCTGCTCCTCTAATCTCCCTGCCAGGCGCACTCTGGAACGCCCGCTCAGTCTGTAATAAACTCCCAGACATCCATGAACTCATTATTTCTAATAAACTCTCATTCCTTGGCATCACAGAGACCTGGCTCACCCCCTCCGACACGGCCTCCCCTGCTGCACTATCCTACGGCTGATTCAATCTTTCCCACACTCCCCGCCCCCCCTGAAAAACACGGCGGAGGTGTCGGCATACTCCTTATCCGACACCTGCTCCTTCGCCCTTATTCCATTACCCCCTTTGTTACCCTCCCATCTTTTGAAGCCCACTCTGTCCGCATCTTCTCCCCCTATAACCTCCAGCTAGCTGTCATCTACCGCCCCCCTGGATCCATCCCCACCTTCCTTGACCATTTCACCACCTGGCTACTTCATATCCTCTCTACAGACATCCCCACCATCATTATGGGCGATTTCAATATCCCTATTGAGACTGCCCACCCAACCACCTCTCAACGTCTTTCCCTGACCTCCTCCTTCGGGCTCTCTCAATGGTCCTCCTCTGCCACCCACAAAGATGGCCACACGCTGGATCTCATCTTTACCCGTCTTTGCTCCCTTACTAACCTCACAAATTCAACCCTCCCCCTGTCTGACCACAGTCAGCTGACCTTCTCCTCCCTAACCTCCCCTACTACACCACCTCCTCTCCGCAAACTTGATCATCCCCGCAGAAACCTCAAACACATTGATCTACACTCACTCTCAGAATCCCTTCTCCCTCTCGCCAACATAACATCTATACGTGACACGGACACTGCCACCACCCTCTACAACACCACATTAACCAAGGCCTCGACCTAGCCGCCCCCTCACATACCACGCTCCACACACTAACAGCAACCCTGACACACCACACTCACTAAAGACCTGAGACGAGCATCCAGGGTCGCTGAGAGGCGATGGAAAAAATCACGTTCCACTGAGCACTTTGCGCTGTTCAAACAGTCCCTCATCGACTTCAAGACTGCACTTGCCACCGCCAAACAAACCACCTTCTTATCCCTAATAACCTCCCTGTCCCGCAATCCCAAACAACTCTTCAAAACCTTCAATTCCTTACTCTGCCCGCCTGCTCCCCCTCCTCTCCCCTTATCTCTGCTGAAGACTTTGCCTCCTTCTTCAAAGAAAAGGTTGACAGAATCAGAGACAGCTTTGATCCACTGTCCCCACAGTCTCCCCTCTCACCTATACTGTCCTCTCCTTCCATCAACTGCTTCCCCCCCCATAACTGAAGACCAGCTCTCCTCCCTCCTGTCAAAATCACACCTCACCACCAGCGCCCACGACCCGCTTCCATCCCACCTCATTCCCAACCTCACCTCCGTTATCATCCCAGCCCTAACTCATCTTTTCAACCTATCACTTACCACTGGCACCTTCCCCTCAGCCTTCAAACATGCCTTGATCACATCCATCCTCAAAAAACCCTCCCTTGACCCCACAACTGTCTCCAACTACCACCCTATATCTCTCCTCCCTTTCGCCTCTAAACTACTTGAACAGCATGTCCACTCTGAGCTGTCCTCTCACCTCTCCTCCTGCCCCCTCTTTGACCGCCTGCAATCTGGCTTCCGACCCCTCCACTCCACTGAAACAGCCCTGACCAAAGTCACCAACGACCTACTGACTGCCAAAAGCAAGCGCCACTACTCTGTTCTCCTCCTCATCGACCTGTCCGCCGCCTTCGACACTGTTGACCACTCCCTTCTACTTCCGATCCTGGAATCTCTGGCATCACGGACCTTGCCCTCTCTTGGATCTCCTCATACTTAACGGACCGGACCTTCAGCGTCACCCATTCCCACACATCTTCCTCGCACTACCCCCTATCTGTTGGGGTCCCCCGGGGCTCAGTTCTTGGACCGTTACTGTTCTCAATCTACACTCTCGGCCTAGGGCAACTCATTGAGTCCCATGGCCTCCAGTACAACCTCTACACCGACGACACCCAAATCTACCTGTCTGGTCCTGACATCGCCTCCCTTCTATCCAAAATTCCACACTGCCTGTCCGCCATCTCATCCTTCTCTGCTCCCTTCCTTAAGCTGAACATGGACAAAACCGAGTTCATAGTCTTCCCCCCAAGATGCTCCCCCTCACTACTTGACCTATCCATTGTCGTCAGCGACTGCTGTCTCTCCCCAGTCCCCCACGCCAAGTGCCTCGGGGTTATCCTTGACTCTTCCCTCTCCTTCAAGCCCCACATCCAGGCCTTCGCCACCTCCTGCCGACTCCAGCCCAAAAATATCTATAGGATCCGCACTTTCCTTGACCACGACACTGCTAAAACCCTTATTCACGCTCTCATCATCTCCCGCCTCGACTACTGCAACCTCCTGCTCACCGGCCTCTCCAGTACCTCCCTTGCCCCTCTTCAATCTATCCTGAACTCCGCTGCCCGCCTAATCCATCTGTCCCCCCGCTACTCCCCTGTCTCCCCCTCTCTGCCAAGCCCTTCACTGGCTCCCTACTTCCGAGAGATCCCGGTTTAAAACACTAACCATGACATACAAAGCCATTCACAACCTGTCCCCTCCATACATCTCTGACATGGTCTCCCGATACCTACCCTCACGCAACCTGCGATCCTCCCAAGAGCTATTCCTCTACTCCCCCCGCATCTCCTCTTTGCACAACCGCATACAGGATTTCTCCCGTGCTTCACCCATACTCTGGAACTCACTGCCCCAACACATCAGACATTCTCCTACCCTGGGAGCCTTCAAAAGAAGCCTGAAGACCCACCTGTTCCGCCAAGCCTACCATCTGCAATAAGTCCCGGTCCACCACACCGCCTCACGACTGGAACTTCCCCCTCCCATTGTATCCCCACCCGCCCCTCGTAGACTGTGAGCCCTCGCGGACAGGATTTCTCCCCTCTTGTATCTGTACGACCGAATTGTCCACATTTATTGTTACTTGTATTGTTACTATGTTACTTGTCCTAGTCTGCCCCTTTTAGCATGTAAAGTGCCATGGAATATAATGGCGCTATATAAATAAATAATAATAGTAAATAATAATGATAAATAAATAAAAATGATTTTTATTAACTTTAACATGACAGTATTAGGTCAGACAAGGATGCTTAGGAATGTATTAGGAAGCTGCACAGACAGATAGTGATACCTTATGAGGCCTAAAGTAGCTGACAGGGTCCCTTTAAATATCTGGTACTATTTGAAGCCTGTGGCTCTTATGTAAACGTAGATGTAATTACAAATTACAAGCAAACCCTGTGTGAACTGATACCGTATTATTATTATCAACAGCCTTCAGCTTGATTCCAAGCCATGGCGACTTGATGGATGAATGCTCTGTAGAAAGGTTGATTTTGTGTAAGCCTAGATAGGTCCGCCTTTTTCTATACTATCAAGCCATTGGGTTGCTGGTCTTCCACTTCGCCTTGTTCATTCTATTGTTCCGATCATGATGTCTTTCTCCAGTAATTGCGCTCTTTGTATGATATGTCCAAAACAGTTGAGTCATAGCTTGCTTTGAGTGATACATTTCAAAGGCGTTGATTCTTCTTCTGTCTTGTTCCTTGTCGTCCAGGTATGACATCCAAATGTTACCACAGAAAAGACCATATTATGTACAAACCATATCTTCATCACCAGTGAAATGTTCCTCAACTTGAAGACCTTGTCTAGTGACTTCTTTGTTGATTTCACAAAAGCTATGCTCCTATTGACTTCTGGTGACATCATTGCATCTTAAGTGATCATTGATATGAGTTATCTTGTGCAGACAGAAGAGATGTCCGTCCCATGGTGTAACATAGTATTTAAGGTTGAAGGAAGACTTTAAGTCCATCTAGTTCAACCCATAGCCTAACACGTTGATCAAGAGGAAGGCAAAAAAAAAACCATGTGGCAACACTAAGCTCCACATTGGGGAAAAAATTCCTTCCTGACTCCACTTACGGCAATCAGACTAGTTCCCTGTATCAAAGAATCTAGTATATATAACTGGTAATATTATATTTTTCAAGAAAGACATCCAGGCCACTCTTAAATGTTAGTAATGACTCACTCATTACAACATCATGTGGCAGAGAGTTCCATAGTCTCACTGCTCTTACAGTAAAGAATCCACATCTGTGATTATGATTAATCCTTCTTTCCTGCAGACGTAGAGGATGCCCCCTTGTCGCCCATTTGCTTTGTGTACCTTTATGTCTCAGGACATCGTCCCAGTTTATTGTAACAAATGGTCCACGGGATAGTACAGATAAGGAATGCCTTAACAGTAGGGAGCAGGGGATGGTGACACCACCTGACACTGACCTGTGTCTGTCCATTCCTGCCCCAACAACCCTAAGCAGGTAATTTCCCCTGTTGTCGTCACATGCCCAGTCCCTCTCTGTCACCTAAGGCAACTCTTGCTAGTACGTAGACTGGTCCGGTCAGTACACTAGACGCCACCTCTGGCATAATAGCACACGGGGATAGGTAGAAAGACTGGAGTAAAACGGAAAGGATATCACTTCAAGGGTAGAAGCCAGACTCCAAAAAGCTTAGATGTATTGGAGTCCTACAAACCTCTGAGGTTATCTTGGCTGGGGAGAATCCACGTGATAGCTATGGACATATTACCAAGATTTCTATATGTCTTTCAGGCAGTCCCTGTCTGGCCTGAGAGACAGTTCTTTGTCACGCTACGCACGTTGATTTCTCGCTTTGTTTGGAACAGCTTGAAACCCAGAGTTAACATGCAGATCCTGACTACGCACAGAGACGCAAGTGGAATGGGATTACCAGACCTGAAACGCTACTGCCTTGCTGCCATCCTGGTGAGGCTACTTGACTGGCACGTCAAGGGTGAGACCAAACAGTGGGTCCAGATCGAGCAGGAGGGCATAGAGGTCCCACTTCAGTACCTACAGTAGCTCACCCCTAATGACTTGTCCTCTAGACAAACTCTCCTTCTTAACCTCTGAGACATTACGGGCCTGGCGTTCGGCGTGGGGGAGTTGAGAGAGGCGCCGGCTGCAAGCTCACTGACCCCGTTATTTTTCAACCCATCCTTTACTCCGGGAATGACCAACCAGAAGCTACTGATTTGGTCTGCGGAATCAGATACCCGAATAGGACACGTGTTGAGTGCGGGCGAACTCCCTTCCTTCTGCTTTCTTCAACAGGACGCTCCAGATGTTAGATTGAAATGGTGGGAGTACTTCCAACTGCGGTCCTTCCTAGGTTCCCGCATGTTTCAGAAGGGCCTGAATATTCCTCTGATCCCCATGGAGGAGATCTTTATGGCCAACGAGGCGCCCCCTAGAAAGATCTTGGTGATATACAGTATCCTATCCAAAGCGGCTGGTGCAGACGCTCACGGCTACAGGAGGGCATGGGAGACTGAACTTGGCAGGTCAATTTCTGACATGGACTGGGAGAAGTGTTTCCTTTTGGCTCGTAGATCTTCTGGGTCCTGCGAAGCTCTTGAAAAATGCTATAAAATTCGTTACAGATGGTATCTCACCCCAGATAGAATTCACAGGTTTTCTCCCTCATCCTCTCCTTTTTGTTGGAGATGCGGTGCTGAGATAGGCACTATGCTTAATATCTGGTGGAGCTGTCCCCTGATCGGAGAGTTTTGGACGAGAGTGTTCCGTAACTATAATCTAATCACAGGCAAGTGCCTTGTGGGTACCCCCGAGATGGCCCTGCTCTCTTTGCTCCCGGGGTCCTGGAAGAACCTGAAAAGAGACATACTCCGATTTTGCCTTGGTGTGGCCCATACTGTGATCCCACGTCACTGGAAAGAACAGACGGCCCCTACCATTTTGGAATGGTACTCCGAAATGGAGACGCTACGTAGGCTTGAGGAGATATCTGCGGAGCTCTCTCGGACTCAACAAGAGTATGTCACTACATGGTCTGAGTGGGTTCTTTTTGGTGATGCCCCCAACTTTAGAGATCTATTCACATGAAGTTGTAGAGCAGGCCTGTTATCTCTTGTTTGTGATGGGGACCAGTTTGCCCTGTGATACTTCACCTCCGTCTTTACGGTAGCCACCTTTCTAATCTCCCTCTTCTGCTTTCTCTTCCCTAGTTCTTTAACCCTTTAAATGTCCTTATTCCCCCCTTCCCGGACGGAACGGGATTTTTCCCGCAGATACGTGTTTTCATGTGTTCTATATCCTAGATAGCCCCGGGCACCATGGGCCGCAGGGCTCCCCTCTCCAGAATATGCTTTGGAGGGAAGATTTTATATATTTTTTTCTTTTATTATTATTTTTCATTTGCAAAGCTGGATTTGCCCAGAGAAGGAATCCTATACTGTAGAATAGGGGTTTTTACCCTGGAATCGGAACATTCCTGGGCACCTATTCTTTAATCCTGCTCATATGTTGGAATTTCTAGAGTGTAAATGTGCTTATATGTTATAAATACGATATAAGAATGTTAAAACCTAAAACTTTAATAAAGATATATTTAACAAAAAGCTTAGATGGCCCTGCTCCTAGATAACAGGTTTCCAGTAGCAGCAGGAGAGCTCCACACAACAAGATGGTCATACATAGAAGGCTTTTTAAATGACGTCAGGTGATGGGTCATGTGATTATTTAAAGAGTGATGGGGGTGGTGAGCAAAACCACATTACCTGATCAGAAATAACAGCAGAGAAAAACAGACATTAACCCTCGCTATAATTAAGAGGGGAAATTTGCTGAAAAACTAAACACTAGCATTATGGCTATCTAATGAATAGCATGGCTATGTGTACAGCTAAGACAAGATGTATATGACAAAGGACATAGCAGAAACTGTTTCAGATTATAAAGAAAATTGAGAAACTTAGCTTAAGCACTGGCCACTGCGAAAGAGTCCGGTAACCGCGCCAAGGTGTTCTCATCTTACCGGGTCTTAACCTTGTGTCACAACTTAGGGTATACAACTCCTTGGCTGAAATATATGCCTCTGAATGAAATTAAAACCTGCATGGAATGGTGTGTCTATGGACCTGGGCTACGGTAAGATAGAGATTAAGCATGGCTACAGGACAGGGGAAGGGTGCACAGTCAAAAAATAGTTATACTAAACATTAAAGCCTGACTGCCAACTCCTATGTGTGAAAGTGCTACCAAGAAAAAACATAATTACATTCAATCATTTTAGTGTTTGGTGTTGCAACAGATTTCTGCTCTTAATTATAATGTTTCTTCTTGCTAGCACCTTCACACATAGTTGTCATTCATTCTTTAATGTTTAGATTAACCCTCGCTAGTCCTGAGAAAATAAACCTGTTTAATATATACCACAGACTTCAGAGCTGTAACTCATAACACATGTAGGTTGAAGTTTTTTACAACTTACAGTTCATCTTCATTCATCTCAAATGTGCACCAATCGTACCTGACAGTAGTCAATATCTTTGTCTTCTTTGTATTGAGTAGGAGTCCCATATTTGAGCTTTTCATCTTGACTTAAGTTCTTCATTCCATCTACGCTTCGTTGCTATCAATGTGATGTGAAGATTTTTGCTGATACATTCAGCAATTCTGATTCTTTCTTTTTGGTCAACTCCAGCCTTCCTGAAAATAACTTCTGCATATAAATTGAAAAGAAATGGTGACAGAATGCAGCCTTATTTGACACTTAGCTCCTCTGTGAGCCATGCCTTGCCACCATGTTCTGTTCAGACTGTTGCTTCTTGGTCAATATAAAGGTTCCTAATGAGGCTGATCAGATGGTTTGGGTCACCCATATCCCTTAAGGTACCGTCACACGCGGCAATTTTGCAAGCAATTTCACTGGCAATTTGATGGTTGCAGTGAAATCATGGATACATTGTTCTGTTTTGTTGCCGTGTAGAAATGGAACAATGTGTCCATGATTTTACTGCAACTTGCAAATTGCCAGTGAAATTGCTTGCAAAATTGCCCCGTGTGACGGTACCTTTATAGTGTTCCAAAGTTTCTGATGATCATCACAGTCAAAGGCTTTGATGTAGTCGATAAAGCAAAAATAGAGCTCCTTTTTGTATTCTTTCGGCTTTTACATTATCCATCTCATATTAGCAATTTCATCTCTTGCCCCTCTGCCTCTTCTGAATCCTGCTTGTTCCTCTGGCAGTTATTTGTCAAAGTTAGCCTGTAGCCGTCTTTGCAGTCCGTTCAGTAGTATATTGCTGGCATGAGAAATAGGCACAATAGTCTGATATCTTCCACAGTTGGTAGCACGTTCATTTTTTGAAATAGGAATAAACACTAATCTTGTCTAGTTCTTAAGTCATTTACCAGTTATCAACATTTATAAATAACATCTTTGCTTTAGAAGACTTTATTAGCTCCATTGCAATATTGTCACATAAGGTACTTTATTGTTTGTCGGACGCTTTATAACAAACAGCAAAGACTTAGTTTTTCAAGATGTTCATATTTCTTTCAACCAATCAGCTTCCTGAGATTGCAATTGTGTAGTACTGATGCTAGCCATGGAAATCGAAGGCAAATGAACAGCATTTCTGCAACAAATCTGCATCTCTTGGCAGAAAAAAATTGCTACGTATGTAATTTTTTATCCCTGTCATTTTCCTTTGTGTTAATTCCTGAAAACATTTTAAGGGTTAACACACTGCCTGACAGCACTTTTGAGCATGTTGGTGTTTGACCAAGGTGCTGTTTCTTTTTCTGGTTAAGTTTTTTTCTTAATTTATGTCCTTTTTAGTGTGCTGGCTTGAATTTAGTGTAGGTAATTTGCAAGCGTAAAGACACTTGATGGTTGGATTGTGAGCTTGTATATTTTGGTCAAATATGAATCAACTAGATAGTGGCCTGATTCTAACGCATCGGGTATTCTAGAGTATGTACGTAGTTTATTTATGAAGATTTAAGAATAATGCAAAGCGAAGCTGGGTTTAAATCCTACACAAATATTGCTGATTGCTGGCAACCAATCAGCGAAACGTGGTTGAAATTTCGCGCCAATTTGTGGGTAGACAGTCCCTGTTGCTGATTGGATTGGTCGTAGGCGGCTGGCCTGACCAATCACCAATGCAGGATTTCCGTTACAGACAAACAGACAGAAGTAGACAATTATATAGTAGATACCTACAGCAGTACTGGTACCAGGCAGGAGGGGGCCAGGGAACAGTGGCCAGGTGCGGGCAGGAGAAGGCCAGGGAACAGCGGCTGGGTGCGGGCAGGAGAGGGCTGGGGGACGGGCCCCTCCTGCCCGCACCCAACCGCTGTTCCCCAGCCCCCTCCTGCCCGCAGCAGAGTGTTTAGCAGAGTATACGGGGCTCAGTGGTTAGCAGACTTTACGGCGGCTCATTGCTTAGCAGAGTATACGGCGGCTCAGTGGTTAGCAGAGTATACAGGGGCTCAGTGGTTAGCAGAGTATATGAGGACTCAGTGGTTAGCAGACTTTACGGCAGCTCATTGCTTAGTAGAGTATATGGCGGCTCAGTGGTTAGCAGAATATACAGGGGCTCAGTGGTTAGCCGAGTACACGGGGGCTCAGTGGTTAGCACAGTATACGCTGGCTCAGTAGTTAGCACTGTATAGGGAGCCTCAGTGGTTGGCACTGTATATGATGGCTCAATAATTAGAACAGTAATGTGGCTCAATGGTTAGCACTGTTTATGGTGACTCAGTGGTTAGCACTGTATACGGTGACTCAGTGATTAGCACTCTATGGTGGCTCAGTGGTTGGCACTGTATATGGTGGCTCAGTGGTTATAACAGTATGGTGGCTCAGTGGTTAGCACTGTATATGATGGCTCAGTGGTTAGCACTGTATATGGTGGCTCAGTGATTAGCACAATATGGTGGCTCAGTGGCTAGCACTGTACAGTGGCTCTGTGGTTAGCACAGTATGGTGG
Organism: Allobates femoralis; assembly: GCA_033576535.1. Classification (NCBI taxonomy): domain Eukaryota; kingdom Metazoa; phylum Chordata; class Amphibia; order Anura; family Aromobatidae; genus Allobates; species Allobates femoralis. The sequence goes on along the minus strand of JARQOC010000001.1, from coordinate 266,868,971 downwards.
CTCAGTGGTTGGCACTGTATATGGTGGGTCAGTGGTTAGCACTGTACATGGTGGCTCAGTGGTTAGCACTGTATGGTGGCTCAGTGGTTAGCACTGTATGGTGGCTCAGTGGTTAGCACTGTATGGTGGCTCAGTGGTTAGCACTGTACGGTGGCTCAGTGGTTAGCACTGTACGGTGGCTCAGTGGTTAGCACTGTATGGTGGCTCAATGGTTAGCACTGCACAGTGGCTCAGTGGTTAGCACAGTATGGTGGCTCAGTGGTTAGCACTGAGCGGTGGCTCAGTGGTTAGCAAAGTATGGTGGCTTAGTGGTTAGCACAGTATATGGTCCCTCAGTGGTTAGCACAGTATATGGTAGCTCAATGGTTAGCACTGTACGGTGGCTCAGTGGTTAGCACTGTACACGGTGACTCAGTGATTAGCACGCTATGGTGGCTGAGTGGTTAGCACTGTTTATGGTGGCTCAGTGGTTGGCAATGTATATGGTGGCTCAGTGGTTAGCACAGTATGGTGGCTCTGTGGTTGGCAATGTATTTGGTGGCTCAGTGGTTAGCAGTGTATGTGGTGGCTCAATGGTTAGCACTACACGGTGGCTCAGTGGTTAGCACAGTATGGTGGCTCAGTGGTTAGCACTGCACTGTAGCTCAGTGTTTAGCAAAGTATTTTGGCTCAGTGGTTAGGACAGTATATGGTCGCTCAGTGGTTAGCACTGCACGGTGGCTCAGTGTTTAGCACAGTATCGTGGCTGAGTGGTTAGCATGTTTATGGTGGATGAGTGGTTAGCACTGTATACGGTGGCTCAGTGGTTAGCACTGTATACGGTGGCTCAGTGGTTAGCACTGTATACGGTGACTCAGTGGTTAGCACTTTATGGTGGCTCAGTGGTTGGCAATGTATATGGTGGCTCAGTGGTTAGCAGTGTATGTGGTGGCTCAGTGGTTAGCACAGTATGGTGGCTCAGTGGTTAGCAGTGTATATGGTGGCTCAGTGGTTAGCACAGTATGGGGGCTCTGTGGTTGGCAATGTATACGCTGGCTCAGTGGTTAACACTGTATACGGTAGCTCAGTGGTTAGCACCGTATACGGTGGCTCAGTGGTTAGCACAGTGCGGTAGCTCAGTGGTTAGCACACTGCGGTGGCTCAGTGATTTGCACAGTGCAGTGGCTCGGTGGTTTGCACAGTGCGGTGGCACGGTGGTTTGCACAGTGCGGTGGCTCAGTGGTTTGCACAGTGCGGTGGCTCAGTGGTTTGCACAGTGCGGTGGCTCAGTGGTTTGCACAGTGCGGTGGCTCAGTGGTTTGCACAGTGCGGTGGCACAGTGGTTAGCAGTGTATACGGAGGCTCAGTGGTTGGCAATGTATACGCTGGCTCAGTGGTTAGCACTGCATACGGTGGCTCAGTGGTTAGCACAGTGCGGTGGCTCAGTGGTTAGCACACTGCGGTGGCTCAGTGGTTTGCACAGTGCGGTGGCTCGGTGGTTTGCACAGTGCGGTGGCACGGTGGTTTGCACAGTGCGGTGGCTCAGTGGTTTGCACAGTGCGGTGGCTCAGTGGTTTGCACAGTGCGGTGGCTCAGTGGTTTGCACAGTGCGGTGGCTCAGTGGTTTGCACAGTGCGGTGGCTCAGTGGTTTGCACAGTGCGGTGGCTCAGTGGTTTGCACAGTGCGGTGGCTCAGTGGTTTGCATAGTGCGGTGGCTCAGTGGTTTGCACAGTGCGGTGGCACAGTGGTTAGCAGTGTATATGGAGGCTCACTGGTTGGCAATGTATACGCTGGCTCAGTGGTTAGCACTGCATATGGTGGCTCAGTGGTTAGCACAGTAGGGTGGCTCAGAGGTTACCAGTGTATATGGTAGCTCAGTGGTTTGCACAGTGCCATGGCTCAGTGGTTTGCACAGTGCCGTGGCTCAGTGGTTTGCACAGTGCCGTGGCTCAGTGGTTTGCACAGTGCCGTGGCTCAGTGGTTTGCACAGTGCCGTGGCTCAGTGGTTTGCACTACGCAGTGGCTCAGTGGTCAGCGCCGGATGGAGGCTCAGTGGTCAGCGCAGGATGGAGGCAGAGTGGTCAGCGCAGGATGGAGGCAGAGTGGTCAGCGCAGGATGGAGGCAGAGTGGTCAGCGCAGGATGGAAGCAGAGTGGTCAGCGCAGGATGGAGGCAGAGTGGTCAGCGCAGGATGGAGGCAGAGTGGTCAGCGCAGGATGGAGGCAGAGTGGTCAGTGCAGGATGGAGGCAGAGTGGTCAGCGCAGGATGGAGGCAGAGTGGTCAGCGCAGGATGGAGGCTCAGTGGTCAGCGCAGGATGGAGGCTCAGTGGTCAGCACAGGATGGAGGCTCAGTGGTCAGCGCAGGATGGAGGCTCAGTGGTCAGAGCAGGATGGAGGACTCAGTGGTCAACGCAGGATGGAGGGCGAGTGGTCAGCGCATGTGCATCCCCCCTCCCATCCGCTGCGGTCTCACCCGCACCCGATGTTAACAGCACCTCTACAGCAAGTAATGGGAAGTCATGTGATAGGTGGGCTGAAGAGCCTGTCACATGACCGCTCATTACATGCTATAGCGGTGCTGTTAACACTGGGTGCGGGTGAGACGGAGCGGCGGGTGAGACGGGGAGGGGTAATAGAGTGGGAGGGGTCAATGGAGCGGGGGGGGAGGAAATGGATGGAGTGAGGGGGGAGGGAATGGGAATGGAGCAGCGGGTGGTGGGAATGGAGCGGTGGGTGGCAGAGGCGGGCAAGAGGGGGCCGGAGGTAGGCACACCCACTCAAGAGGACGGATGAGGGTAGGAGGAGGCTGATAGCGCGATGTCGGTGTCTGTCAGGAAATCGCGCGCCGCGATGCAATCAGCTGTTTTGCATACTCCTCGCTCATTGGTAGCCGCCGCTGGCTGAATTTAGTGTAGGGATTCACAAACGTAAAGACCATTGACGTTTGGGGTGCAAGTGTGTGTATTTTGGCCAAAATATGATCCAATCCCTCGCATTATTTTTTATTTCATATGATTTTATTAAAAACATTACTCATATTTTTCCATTTTTATGCAGGATGCGGTCAGTACCTGTCCCTGCACCTTCCTAGCCGAGCCGGCCCGATGCATTGTGGGGGCTGATCACGTGGCATGGGCTGGCTCCGGCGCATGCATAATGTGCATATTGAAGCCGGCCCGTGCCACGTGATCAGCCTCCACAATGCACCGGGCTCGATATGGCGTTCCAGCTTGGCGCATCATCATCAGAAGAGGTGGAAATTTCAAATGGAGAACGGACAGAAAAGGAATAATGACGCCCAGCGGGGCGTGCTGAGAGCATGCCAGGAGGGGACAATGGAGCCCCAGAGCCCGCCCACCGAAGACTATGGATGCGGTCTACATGCAACTATATAAGTCTTTTTCTTACTCTTTATAGGGCACTCTTAGGTGAGACAGTGATGGAAGGTACAGGGACAGGCATTGGTAAGATAGGGGGATAAATCGAGGTGACAGGTTCCCTTTAATGTTGGTTGGGTGAACTACGGTGTCTGTCATGTGGTGTGCACTTATATAGTGCTAGTAAGCCCGCCTGCTCTAATAGTGTGGGCATCTGTAGGCACACTAGCCCTGTAAGAGAAAAGGGCATGTCACACGTGTCCCAAGTACGCTCCTGGGAGACCTGTGCAACATGCAGAAGCCAGAAGCTGGAGAGAAAGTTGCAGACCCCGCAGGACTGCCGGAAGGGTGAATACACCAGTGTTCTCATCAAGGGAAGGCAGAGACACCAGTGATGACCTTACAATTGGAGCGTGCCCAATGTCCCATTGTAGGAATCATATGACAACAATGATGCAGAGCTCTTGTGCAACTTGCTGGCTTAACATGCAGGTCCATATATCATATATAGAAAAATAGCAGGTTTCAAGTGCTTCTGTAGTTAAATACTGGTCATATATTATTTCTCATATATAAATATGAAAAAAAAAACTCAGATTTTAATGTACCTAGTGCTTTTTGATATCTTAGATACAAGGATATGTTAGTCTTTTAAAGTGGTTGTGGAACAAAGAGAATTTTGTTTACGTACCGTAAATTCTTTTTTCTTGAATCATCAATGGGAGACCCAGACAATGGGGTTTAGGGCACTGCCCTCCGGAGGCCACACTAGGTACTACAAGCTTGTAGTAACCGCCCCCTCCGCTTATAAACCCCTACCGCAGGAGATATCCTCAGTTTGGTCCATAAGTGCGAGGAGACAACCACACCCGAACCATCGGGAAAACCGTGTACTGACGGTCTAACAACCCGTAAAACAACACTGTCCCAACTGGGTACAGTCCATGGAAAAAAAACATCCAACGGAACAACTGGGTGGGTGCTGGGTCTCCCATTGATGATTCAAGAAAAAAGAATTTACGGTACGTAAACAAAATTCTCTTTTTTCTGATCATCATAATGGGAGACCCAGACAATGGGGATGTCCTAAAGCAAACCCCAGGGCGGGAAAAGTTCCTCACAAAATGTTTAAAGACGCGGTCCTCCTTAAAGGTGGGCCACCGCCGCCTGGAGGACCCGCCTGCCCAAACTTGCATCCGCAGAGGCATGGGCATGCACCATATAGTGCTTAGAGAAAGTGTGCAGGCTGGACCACGTGGCCGCCTGACACACCTGCAGAGCAGAGGCACGATGTCGCAAAGCCCAGGAAGCACCAACGGCTCTGGTCGAGTGTGCCTTCAAGCCCACCGGGAGAGGCAGACCCGTAGAACGGTAGGCCTCTTGAATGGGCGCCTTGATCCACCTGGCCAAGGTCGATTTTGACGCCGCGGACCCCTTACAGCGACCCGCCGTAAGGATGAACAAAGAGTCCGAACTCCGGAAGGAGGCCGTCCTGGACACATAAATGCGTACAGCCCTCACGAGATCCAGAGTGTGGAGGTCGCGCTCAACCTGATGAACAGGAGCGGGACAAAATGATGATCACTTGGTTCAAGTGAAAAGTGGAAACCACCTTCGGCAAGAATTCTGCTCTCGGGCGCAACACCACCTTGTCCTGGTGGACAACCAGGAAGGGTGACTTGCACGACAGTGCAGCCAATTCTGAAACACGTCTCAGAGATGTAATCGCCACCAGAAAGACAACCTTTTGGGACAGACGAGAGAGGGAGACACCCCTCAGTGGCTCAAACGGCGGTTTCTGC
>JARQOC010000001.1:266730299-266863711 GCA_033576535.1 Allobates femoralis | reverse complement strand
GGATAAAAAAAAAAAGCAACACAAACGGATGATGTGTTTGTGATGCTTTTTGCAAAAATAGAGGATTGGTTTTGGCTGTAGAAAATGGACCAAAATGGATCACCTAAAACAAAGCATAAACACCCAGGGGTCACATAGCCTAAAGGTACCGTCACACGAGGCGACGGCGCTGAAGATGTCGGCGGCGACTGGAGGGAGCGCGCGCATTTTTGGCGCCCCGCCAGCGACGCCGTCCCCAATTTACATGGGGCGACACCCCAGCGCCGCGCCGGCAATCTGACAGGCGGCATCGCCGCTGGGGTGTCTCAAAACCCCAGCGGCGATGCAGTACAATCGGAGCCTATGGCTCCCATTGCCTGTCAGGTCGCCGGCGTCCGTTTACAAGCACTGCTCTGAAACCAGGCGAACAGTAAATGGCGTCGCCCTCGCCCATTCATATTAGGCAATGCAGGGGCGATATCGGCGCCGATAGGCCACGCCCCTGCATCACCTAATAAATCGGCGGTACCGTCGCCTCGTGTGACGGTACCTTAAGAGCAGAGACCTTAGGTTAAAAGCACCACTCCAGCGCTGAAAAACAAAATCTATTGGGAGTGGTGCTGTAAACTTTCACTGTCTGTAATTCCAAATGCCGCAATAACATACAAGTGTTCACAGGTTTCAAAGATGTTCTAGTGTATACAAAATTGTGCCCAAATGTCAGAGGTAATCATTTCTGCAGCTGTTAATACGCAGGATTTTCTTTCATATAAAATTATTCCCATGAAGGTCAGGAGACGTCCACAGAAGCACAAACAGGTATCAATCGGCTCCTGTGGATATGAAGACTTGTAATTTGATGTTGAAGAAAAATCTGTGTTCTGCAGAACGTTACGATATATATTTCCAGTATTTCTTTCACATTGGGATCCATAGAATACAGAGGTGAGTATAAAGCATATCAGGGGTTCCATGGGATGAAAATATCAAAATTAAAAGGTTAGGTAGAAAAGAGTGGTGTGCATGGCAATGGGTAATGCCTAGCTAGATGATTTAAATAACATAATTTGCATACTGTTAGTAAACATTTTTCAGGAACATTAATCCCCATTAATCGCTCAAAAGACCCCATAGAGGTACACAACTTAAGTCATATGTCAACAATAAAGTAGCAGTTGAAGTCAAAAAGGGTTAAATATTATTAAGAAATTGCCATAGGCAAAAGGAGGGAACACTACTGTAACTACAGACCCTAAAATATAATAAATACTATATTTTATCTATTAATAAATTTTATATATTGTGAGGGAGCAAGGGGAATGGTGGTAGATGGACGCTATGTTTCCCCAAGGATGGTGAGCTACTGCATGTATGGGACAGGAGATGCTTACATGAGCATAGGTGAGGCAGGTGTGGCCACCGTTACTTAGATCGGTGGCTGTTGGTAGAGCCTGTTATGGGACCTCATCTATGAGGAATGGGGGAAGGTTTTGGGCGGGCCTCCATTCCTCATCTCCCGCCCCAGGCTTTTGAAGTAGCTGGGAGGGAAAGACAGGTGGGAGAGATTAAGCCGGTGGAGACGGCTGTCAAGGAGAGGTTTGTTGTTTTTGTATGCCTGGAAAGGAGCAGCCTGTGAGCACACAGAGAGCGTGTACCGGACCTCAAGGTGGGGTAGGACCCCTAGGCGAGCTCCAGGAGGAGCAGGTTTAGGGCCGACACTATTTATCCTGATGAAAGGACTGTTTCTGTTTATGTTTTGCCACTGTGTGCAATAAAACACACCTGTTTTTGGACAGAGCCTGAGTGTCACTGCCTTACTTGCTGGTGCTATAGAGACTGATCCCTACAATATATATGTAAATATTAATTTTATCTATTAAAATTATATGTTATCAATTAATCCCTCTCCTTCCTCCAAGAGCCATAACTTTATTTTTTTTCATCAATATAGACATATGACAGCTTGTTTTTTGCGGAACGAGTTTTACTTTTGAATTAAATCATTTATTTTACCATACAGTGTACAGGAAAATAGGAAGAAAATTCATACTGCACTGAAATTGCCAAAAAAAGGCAAATACCCTTTTTTTTTTTTTTTTTTTATCCCATTCACTATAATGGTAAAAGTGATGTGTCGGTATGAGTTCATAGATACCAAACACGTATACCTTTACTTTTATCTAAGTGGTGAAAAGAAATTCAGAAGTTTTTAAAGAAAAAGAATCGCACTTTTGGCGCCATTTTCTATGACCCTTAGCATTCTCATTTTTCGGGATCTGGGGTTGTGTCACAGTTTATCTTTTGTGCCTTGAGCTGACATTCCTAATGATAATATTTTTGGGTAGATGCGCTGTTTTAATTGACCGTTATTGCATTTAGGCAACCAGAAAAAACTTAATTTTGGCGTTTGGACTTTTGTTTCTGTTATGCATGTTTACTGATCTGATTGATTTTATATTTTGATACATCAGGCATTTTTGAACACGGTCATACTAAATATCTGTTTTGTTTTTATTTTTTTAGTAGTTTAATTTTCAATTGGGCAAAAGGGGGGTGATTTAAACGTTTGTGGCTTTTTTATGGTTTTGGTTTTTTTTTTGCTAATTTTTAAAAACTTGTTTATTTTTTAGTTTTTTTTATTTTACTTTACCCACCAGGGGGTTTAAGTGTTCCACAGTCTGAACGCTTCTCCTGTGTTTTGATGGGCTGCAGCACATCTGAACACAGGGAAAATGATCACTCCCTGTCGATGATATCACTAGGCGATCGCCAGCAGGAAGTAACTGCAGCAGCATCTGGGGTCATCATAGGACCCCGGGCAACCAAGGTAACAGGCGGAGGTTCCGTGATCGCAACACGGGACCTACAATCACGGCGGCGAATGGTGCGGTCTCCGCTGCAGGGCTTTGGATCACGCTGTCAGTGATTGACAGTGAGATCCAAAGGGTTAACAGCACCTATCCGATTGCTGTTGGCTACACATCCCAGCTGATCACATTAGAGGGTGGGACACCGACGTATATATACGCCCTTGGTCCTAAAAGGGTTAATGCCATCACATAAACTGAGCATTTCAGCACCTAGATATTAGAAATTCAGCATGTTAAGGAGTCTTAATAGGTTCAAATCAAAACAATGCAGACATTAATGCAGTTGTGTGAAGCTCATACATAGAATTGGTAACAATGGGAAAATGTTACCTATGTGTTCTCAAGAATATAGGTTTTTTTAATGTTACAGTGTACAGTTTTACTGAGAAACGAAATGGACGAAGTGCCCAAGGATCCGCGCTGCTGGAATGAAGGCCAGGAACAATGCAGTCTGGTAAAAGGGTGCCTTTTATTGCGATGCGTTTCGGAGCCAATACCTCGCTCCTTCTTCAGGGATTTCTTTCAGGAGCGAGGTATTGGCCCAGAAACGCGTCGGAATAAAAGGCACCGTTTTACCAGACTACATTGTTCCTGGTCTTCATTCCAGCAGTACAGATCCTTGAGCACTTCGTCCATTTCGTTCCTCAGTTTCTTGTGCAACGTGTATCGTGGGAGTGCTGCAGCAAGCTAGACAAGCGCATATACTGGTTGTGAGTTTCACAACCAACCCAGGTGAGCAAACCATATTGCAACATTACCCTCCTTAGCCTATCAAAGGATAAGACCCTATGCGCCTTTTTGTGTCATTTTTTTAGATAGTGTACAGTTTGCCGCTGAGGTTACGGACCTCCTGTAGTCCCAGTCTGGTCAGGTGCCTAGAGAAAGAATACTTTGCACTAGAGATGTGTGAACCTAGTGAAGTTCGGGCAGTGCAGCCAAACGTTTTGGTGCACTGTTTGTCACCTTGAACTTGACCCGAACCTTAATGGAAGTTGCTAATTGGCAGTTCAGCTCTCCACCCACATACAGCCAGCCATACACAAAATACTTCAGGAGGTGGGAGGGTGGGATTTTTTTTTCAAATTAATTTTAAACAAACAATGCACCCAAAAATTGTGCTTTTAAACTCAGTGCAAGCTGATCTAACACTGTTTGTGTCTCACACTTGGCCAAGTACCAAATGTACCTGACCACAGCAATGCTCACTCCAGTACTTAGAAAACGTAAAGTACCTGAACTCGAATGGGTTTGCTCAACACTGGGAAATTTAGCAACCCGAGCCTTACCGAACCTTGAAAGGTTTGCTCATCTCTACTTGCCACAAGCAGACTCTGTGCTTTAAAGCCTGTTCTGAAGTTGACATGACTCATTCCTCCCATGCCTCTTGAATTCTACAGAGGCAAAGCCAGATCTCATAGCAGCTTGAGAGAAAGCACAGTTCAAATCAGTGGCAGTAAATCTTCAGGAGCGAAGCAGGAGGCCTGGTGGCAGAGGAACAGTACGCTCATGAATATACAACTTGAGAAGATCTCTTAAACACTAGGTCTGGGAACTTGCTATCTACCTTATGGAGAGGAGGTTTCCTGCAACCATGAGAAGACAGTTAAGTAGGTAAGAAGATTTGCAGCCACATCCCTCCTCTAGGAAATATGCAAATTTGCACTTCAGTAAGGAAGTGGATGAACTCCAGTGCCACCTTTAAGTAGCTCCTCAAAATCATAATCGCTTTCCAACAAGCTTTTTAATATGACTAGGGGATTCAGTTTTGTTCCTGCCCAATCATGTACCACTTAATCAGAACAAATGGACTAGCCTACCTTTCTAACTGTATTGATGAAGTGCCCCAAGCGTATTTTAATGATCTGAAAACCTGTATACATCTGACAGGTCACTCTCTTGACAGTAGCTAAATATAACAGTCTCTTACCCCTTATACATGTCCAGCAGTCTGTCATCTTATTGTGTTTTGCAAGCTCCTCTTCTGTCACTTCTATTAGGCGCCCTTTTAAGCCTGTTAAATCTTTGCCACTACTCTTAAGTTTGATCCAGTCCATAAGACTCCTTCCAGGTTTCAATGGGATCTAGGAAAGATTGTTAGAATTAATTCAAATCAATATCAAGAGTAAACCTAATAACACAATTATTTAGGCAAAATCTGTTACCATCAGCAAAGTTAAAACAGCAAAACATTGCAAACAATGAAAACAATTCTTACCATGCGCATAGGAAACCTAGGTGATTATAATAAGTAATTCAGAAGTAAACTTCTATCACTGTAAGCTAAGTCTTAAGGCCACGTTACACACGCAGATATCTGTTCAGATATTGGTCACAGATCTCTGGTTGCAGTGAAATCATGGACACATTGTTCATTTGTATATGGCCACAAAATGGAGCAAGGAGTCCATGATTTCACTGCAACCAGAGATCTGTGACCAATATCTGAACAGATATCTGTGTGTGTAACGTGGCCTTTAAGCTAGGTGTGAGATTGATATTAATATGATAATTGCACAAATTCCCTGAACTTTGTGCGGTGTTTTAATGACTGGCCTAATGTGACAGCAGAGCAAATCATAAAACAAGGTTGAGAAGGTCAGGAAATTGGTGCAGCTCCTGTCCACTGTCAGAGAGCGCTGACTAGGACCGTGTTTGCACAAACCGATCTGCTTATCTCTAGTCAACAGCAATCCAAATGCCCCCAAAAAAAGCCACACAAAAAGCGTACTGTGATAGTTCAGAGCTAACAAATTACAGCCAACAGCTCTTGCTCAATCATCTTTAACAACTTTTGATATGCCACAGATAAATAAAAAGAAAATGCTGATTTCATTTGATTAGTCTTTTGTTTTCTAGCTTTTCAAATCAACCAAGGTCCAGTCATCTCGCCTTGTTGCAAGAGTGGATAAATTAATATATACTGTAAATAGAATATGTGGTAAAATGTGAAGTGATATATAAACTGCCTCTTTAGAGGGAAAGCGGAATGAAATTCTGGCATGCACCAGTCATCGCACCGAACCAAACCAGTTCTGCTTTGCACTGGAGGGGAACAAACATCCCAAACCAATTGACTGCAAATGGAGATCCTGGTGTGGCTTCTTATCCTGGGTGATGAGGCAAGGCACTTTAACCCCTTCCCGACCCTTGGCCCTACATTTGGGCCATGAAAACAAAGTCATTCCCGACCCTTGGCCCTAGGGGTGGGCCATGGAATGATCGGGCTCCTGCAGGCCAAGTGAGGGTCTCACTGACCTGTCACTCGGCCTGCAGGTACATGGGGAGTTGTACAACACCCCAGGGGGGTCGATTTGCCCCCACCCCCACCCCCCCCCCGGCTACAGGCGCGGTGATTGGCACTCAAAAGTGAAAGTGAAAATCACGGCGCCTGTAATGCTTCCCTGCCTGCCGCTGCTATCCCTACCCTCCGATCTGCTCCCCTGTCATCCTCTAACTGCCCCCCTGTCCCCCACCTCTCTTTCCTGCCCCTCTTCATCTTTCTTACCCCCCCCCCGGCTTCCTGTCCCTGCCACCCGCTTCCTGTCCCTGCGCCTGCTTCCTCTTCCTGCCGCCCGGCTCCTCCTGACTGCCCCCGCTTCCTCCTAGGTGCCCCTGTCAGCCCCCCATCCCCTGTCAGGCCCCCTCTTCCCCCTTCCTGCCCCCCCCCCCCCGATTACCGGAGCGGCGATCGCCTCTCCCACTCACCCCTCCGGCGGCCCGGCTGTCAGCGCTGCGTCCCGCTCCTCCTCCTCTTCTGCGCCGCCTCCGGGATCTGACAGCTCTGTGCTGGAGCTGTCAGATCACTTCTACAGCTAGATCCTGAGGATCCAGCTGTAGGAAGTGATCTGACAGATCCAGCACAGTGATCCACAGTGACCATTATGTGATCACTGTGGATCACTGTACTGGATCTGTCAGATCACTTTCTACAGCTGGATCCTGAGGATCCAGCTGTAGGAAGTGATCTGACAGATCCAGCACAGTGATCCACAGTGACCATTATGTGATCACTGTGGATCACTGTACTGGATCTGTCAGATCACTTTCTACAGCTGGATCCTCAGGATCCGGCTGTAGAAAGTGATCTGACAGATCCAGCACAGTGATCCACAGTGACCATTATGTGATCACTGTGGATCACTGTACTGGATCTGTCAGATCACTTTCTACAGCCGGATCCTGAGGATCCAGCTGTAGGAAGTGATCTGACAGATCCAGCACAGTGATCCACAGTGACCATTATGTGATCACTGTGGATCACTGTGCTGGATCTGTCAGATCACTTTCTACAGCCGGATCCTGAGGATCCAGCTGTAGGAAGTGATCTGACAGATCCAGCACAGTGATCCACAGTGACCATTATGTGATCACTGTGGATCACTGTGCTGGATCTATCAGATCACTTTCTACAGCCGGATCCTGAGGATCCAGCTGCAGGAAGTGATCTGACAGCTCCAGCACAGTGATCCACAGTGACCATTATGTGATCACTGTGGATCACTGTGCTGCAGCTGTCAGATCACTTTCTGCAGCTGGATCCTGGGGATCCAGCTGCAGAAAGCAATCTGACAGCCCGGGCGCACTGATGCACATAGTGGGTCTCTGCGCCCGGGCTCTTAGATCGCTGCTCTACAGCCCGATCTCCCTGCATGGGCATCGAGCTGCAGAAAGTGATCTGACACCCCGGGCGCAGTGACCCACTATGTGCATCACTGCACCTGGGCTGCCAGATCGCTTTCCGCAACTCGATCCCCATGCAGGGGGATCGAGCTGCAGAAAGCAATCTGACAGCCTGGGCGCAGTGATGCACATAGTGGGTCACTGCGCCCAGGCTCTTAGATCGCTGCTCTGCAGCCCGATCTCCCTGCATGGGCATCGAGCTGCAGAAAGCGATCTGACAGACCAGGCGCAGTGATGCACATAGTGGGTCAATGCGCCTGGGCTGCCAGATCGCTTTCTGCAGCTCGATCCCCATGCATGGGCTGCAATTCGCAGCATGGGGGGCCCAGAACGCTTGGGCCTCTCTATGCTGATTCCAGTCCCCAGCTGCCTAGTTGTACCTGGCTGGACCAAAAATATGGCGGAGCCCCACGTAATTTTTTTTCTAGAATTAGTTCTAGAAATAAAAAAAAAAAATGGGCTTCGCTGTATTTTTGGTTCCAGCCAGGTATGACGAGGCAGCTGGGGGCTGGTGGCAGTCCATAGCTGCCAAGTTGTACCTGGCTGGACCAAAAATATAGCGGAGCCCCATGCCATTTTTTTTTTCTAGAATTAGTCCTAGAAAAAAAAAAAAATGGGCTTCGCTGTATTTTTGGTTACCAGCCAGGTACAACGAGGCAGCTGGGGGTTGCTGGCAGTCCGTAGCTGCCAAGTTGTACCTGGCTGGACCAAAAATATGGCGGAGCCCCATGCCATTTTTTTTCTACTTCTACCAATAAAATGACAAGGAGCTTTGCCTTCTTTTTGGATGCCAGCCAGGTACAACTTGGCAGTTGGGGGGCTGCAATCCTCATCGTGGAGAGACCCAAATGTTGTGGCCCCCCCACGCTGCAAATTGCAACCCACAGCCACCCCAGAAAATAGCAAATTAGAGGTGCCATTTTCTGGTGCTGTACCCCAACTCCTCCAGTTGCCCTTGTGCTGGTGGCAATGCTAGTGGCACACAGGGGTTCTCCATACGCGACATGGAGTCAGCTAACAATTCCAATTGTTAGCGGACACCATGTCGCGTATGGAGAGCCCCTGTGTGCCTAAACATTGGAGCTCCCCCACAAGTGACCCCATTTTGGAAGCTACACCCTCCAAGGAACGTATCTAGATGCATAGTGAGCACTTGAACCCCCAAGTGGTTCACAAATTGATCCATAAAAATAAAAAAGTTATTTTTTTTTCCACAAAAAATTTATTTTTTTTTTTTCCGGATCAATTTGTGAAGCACCTGGGGGTTCAAAGTGCTCACTATGGATCTAGATACATTCCTTGGGGGGTCTAGTTTCCAAAATGGGGTCACTTGTGGGGGAGCTCTGATGTTTAGTCACACAGCGGCTCTCCATACGCAACATGGTGTCCGCTAAGAATTCCAATTGTTAGCGGACACCATGTCGCGTATGGAGAGCCCCTGTGTGCCTAAACATTGGAGCTCCCCCACAAGTGACCCCATTTTGGAAACTAGACCCCCCCAAGGAATGTATCTAGATCAATAGTGAGCACTTTGAACCCCCAGGTGCTTCACAAATTGATCCGTAAAAATAAAAAAATAAATTTTTTGTGGAAAAAAAAATAACTTTTTTATTTTTATGGATCAATTTGTGAACCACTTGGGGGTTCAAGTGCTCACTATGCATCTAGATACGTTCCTTGGGGGGTGTAGTTTCCAAAATTGGGTCACTTGTGGGGGAGCTCCAATGTTTAGGCACACAGGGGCTCTCTAAACGTGACATGGTGTCCGCTAACAATTTGAATGGAAAATCAGCTCCAATTGTAAGCGGACACCATGTCACGTTTGGAGAGCCCCTGTGTGCCTAAACATTGGAGCTCCCCTACAAGTGACCCCATTTTGGAAACTAGACCCCCCAGGGAACTTATCTAGATGGGTTGTGAGCATATTGAACCCCCAGGTGCTTCACAAATTAATGAAAAAAAAATATTTTGTGGAAAAAAAGTACTTTTTCATTTTTACGGATCAATTTGTGAAGCACCTGGGGGATCAAAGTGCTCACTATACATCTAGATACGTTCCCTGGGGGGTCTAGTTTCCAAAATGGGGTCACTTGTGGGGGAGCTCCAATGTTTAGGCACACAGGGGCTCTCCAAACGTGACATGGTGTCCGTTAACAATTTGAATGGAAATCAGCTCAAATTGTTAGCGGACATCATGTCACGTTTGGAGGGCCCCTGTGTGCCTAAACATTGGAGCTCCCCTATAAGTGACCCCATTTTGGAAACTAGACCCCCCAGGGAACTTATCTAGATGGGTGGTGAGCATTTTGAACACCCCAGTGCTTCACAAATTAATCTGTAAAAATGAAAAAAGAATATTTTTGTGGAAATAAAAGTACTTTTTCATTTTTACGGATGAACTTGTGAAGCACCTGGGGGTTCAAAGTGCTCACTATGCATCTAGATACGTTCCCTGGGGGGTCTAGTTTCCAAAATGGGGTCACTTGTGGGGGAGCCCCAATGTTTAGGCACACAGGGGCTCACCAAACGCAACATGGTGACAGCTAACAATTTGAGCTGATTTTTATTCAAATTGTTTGCGGACACCATGTCGCGTTTGGAGAGCCCGTGTGCCTAAACATTGGAGCTCCCCCCAAGTGACCCCATTTTGGAAACTAGACCCCCCAGGGAACATATCTAGATGGGTAGTGAGCATATTGAATCCCCAGGTGCTTTACAAATTGATCTGTGAAAATGAAATAGTACTTTTTTTTTCAGAAAAATTTTCTTTTAGCTTAAATTTTTTCGTTTTCACATGGCAACAGCATAAAATTCATCATAAAATTTGTTGGGCAATTTCTCCTGAGTACACCGATACCTCATATGTGGTCATAAACCACTGTTTGGGCGCACGGCAGGGGTCAGAAGGGAAGGAGCGCAATTTCACTTTTTGAATGTAAAATTAGCTCCAAAATTCAAATTGCGCTCCTTCACTTCTGAGCCCTGCCGTGCGCCCAAACAGTGGTTTATGACCACATATGAGGTATCGATGTACTCGGGAGAATTTGCACAACACATTTTAAGATCCATTTTATCCTGTTGCCCATGTGAAAATAAAAGAATTGAGGCTAAAAGAACATTTTTGATAAAAAAATTAAAATATCTATTTTTTGTTTCCACTTTGCTTGAGTTCCTGTGAAGCACCTGAAGGGTTAATAATCTTCTTGAATGTAGTTTTGAGTAGCTTGAGGGGTGCAGTTTTTGGAATGGTGTCACTTTTGGGTGTTTTCTGTCATGTACACCCCTCAAAAGGACTTCAAATGTGATGTGGTCACTAAAAAAAATGGTTTTGTAAATTTTGGTTGAAAATAAAAAATTACTCATGAACTTTGAACCCTTATAACGTCCTAACAAATTTTTATTTTTTTTCCCAAATTGTGCTGATGTGAAGTAGACATGTGGGAAATATTATTTAATAACTTTTTTCTGTCACATATCTCTCTTGTTTATTAGAAAAAAAAATAAAAAATGTGAAAATTGTGAAATTTTCAACAGTTTTGCCATATTTTTTATTTTTTCACAAATAAACGCAAAAATTATCAACTTAAATTTAATACTAGCATGAAGCCCAATATGTCACGAAAAAACAATCTCAGAATCGCAAGGATCGGTTGAAGCGTTCCCGAGTTATAACCTCATAAAGGGACACTGGTCAGAATTGCAAAAAAGGCCAAGGTCTTTAGGGTCAAAATAGGCTGGGTCCTGAAAGGATTAAATGGAGCCTGTCATCTCTTTTTCTTGTTGACGTATCACGTAGAATCACCCCGGCTGTTTGCAGCTCCACCCTCCTAGGGTGTTGCCACTTCAAGTGGCGTATCACCATTTATTCAGTTGTTCTAAATTCAGCAAAATATTTGAGCGCTGGTGTTTACTTTTATTTGATTTTGTATATGATGAGCCCAGGGCTTGGGGGACTCAGATATCGGGCCTGGGTTTGATGGATTTAACTTCGGAATCACGGATGGTTGGGTTCCCGGTTCCGTGCCCTGGCTGTCATTTGTTAGATGTGGGAAATATTTACAGGGGATAAAGAGTATGTGACGCCACCTGTGGATCCCGGTAATTTGGATACCGGCGCTGCAGGCCGGCCACTGAGGTGATGATGGATGCAGCTCAGTGTGGTCCAGCTCCCCACAGGTCGAGCTTTTACCTCAGGGCAGCGGTGACGGAGGATAATGAGGGGAGTAGTTGTTCTTACCCCTCCAGTGAGACGATGATGATGCTGAAGCCCCCCGGGCGCCGGCGGGAAGAAAGACAGAGACCGATTCAGCTTCAACTCCACTTTACTGGTACCAGCAGATGTTATTGAGAACACGGTACAGTCTGGTTTAATGGGTAGCAGTTGTCGGTTCAGGGTACCCCTATGGAGTCTCCAGATGTTCCTCTCTGATAGTCTTTCGGGATCTAATTCTGTCCTTCTCTATATTTAACCACCCTTGCTCTCTCCCGCCAGTCCCCTGGTCTCCTACGGTGGAGCACGGGTTTCCTTTACCAGTACGGACAGGAGAAACAATAAGCAAGACCTCCCACCACCAGAATCTGGACCGATACTCCTGTAATCTTGGATCGATTTTTGGCCAGAGGGGTGAGGTACCTTCTTGTGGCGCCTACAGCTACGCGGTGATTACGGGCCCTCGGCTCGTCGGTTTGCAGTCAGGGATAAACCGCTGAACGCCCCGGCTCCAGTGTTGCCGGTGTTCCCCAGACTAAACCAGCCGGCTCCAACTGGTACTGGTCCGTCTCCTACTGTCTTGGGACACCCTCCTGGAGATGGGTGATCCCTCCTGTCACAGAGCTGTCAGGCGCGTCCTGACTGACTGCCTTCCCAGCACTAACTGAACTAAGGCTGGCTTCACATTTGCGTTTAAGAACGCAGCGTATGTTGCGGATGTAAAAAACTAAATCCGCATGCGTATTGATTACCTATCTTTATAATAGGGTACGCATTCATACGCAATGACATGCGTTTGCATGCGTATGTATGCGTTTGCGTACATGTGAGTTTATTTTTTGCCCCCTCTGGACGCAACAAGCAGCATTTTTTGGCGCCTTAAAAATCTGCAAGCATCAGCATGCGTACGCTTGCGTATAAAAAACGCATTATTGTTAATAGGTATGCAAGCGTCCGCGTGGTCTTGCGGATGTCTGCGGTTGAAACGCATGCGTTCTCTCCCCATGGGCGTTGCAGGCAAAAACAAACATGTTTGACCCAAAAAAAAGATAAGAAATTCTGTAACGCATGCGGACAAAAAACGCATAGGCATTGTACAAACGCAAACATACGCAGACAAACGCTGCGTTTATTTTAAGCATTGCGTATATGCATGAGTACGATATGTGCAGTGTTTGCATGCAGATGCATGCGTTTTTGCATGCGTATATGCATGCGCATTATACGCTGCGTTCTCAAACGCAAATGTGAAGCCAGCCTAACTCTCTCACTAACTGTCACCTAAGTCTCCTGCACTAACCTAGGCTCCATCCCCTTTTGAACCTACTGAATAACCAGTCCCTTAAGGCCGCTTTACACACACAGATACATGTGTCCAACTTCTGAACAGATCTCTGGTTGCAGTGAAATCATGGACACATTGCTCCATTTTGTGGCTGTGTACAACATGGAACAATGTCACCATGATTTCACTGCAACCAGAGATCTGTTCAGATATTGGACTCAGATATCTGTGTGTGTGAAGTGGCCTTCACTCTAAGGTGGCCTAGTGTTGTGTGTAAATTTAGACTCCATAGGTTAAACCCTAAACCCACAGCTATAGAGGCACTACATAAATTTGCAAAGTGTAATACCTCCCTGTGGCGCCTAGCCACAAGGGCGCCACATATACATGTTAATTTAATCATGTAGTATACACTAATAATCTTTAAAATAAAAAATAAAAAATCATTGCATTTCTCCCAAAAAAGCATTTTAGATATATTTTCATTAGTAAACTGGGCAAACAAAACAGTCAAGCAGTCTTCTGGCAGGTTAATATATAACAGTTCAGTTACCTGAACTTGCAGCAATGCCGAAATTCAGAAAATGGTGAAAGGACCTGTGTGATGTCACAAGCATGTGACTATAATAGGTGGATCCAAGTCTACCTAAGGGCCACGTCACACACACAGATATCTGTGCAGATATTGTACACAGATCTCTGGTTGCAGTGAAATCATGGACACATTGCTCCATTTTGTGGCTGTGTACAAATGTAACAATGTGTCCATGAATTCACTGCAACCAGAGATCTGCAAACAATATCTGCACAGATATCTGTGTGTGTGACATGGCCCTAACCCTTAACAATATAGCTTGCTTAGCTCTGCCCATTAAGGTCACATGGTCGTGACATCATGTAGGTTCTTTATACAGAGCATTTGGCATTGCTACAAGTTCAGTGAAATAACTGATAACTGTTAACCATCCAGATGACTGCTTGACTGTTTGCCCAGCTAGCTAATGAAAATATATAAGCATGTAAAATGCTTTTTTGGAGGGAGAATACAACAATTTAAATTAAAAAAATGTTACTAATTACCACTGCATGACCTAAATAACATTGGGGGTAGTCTAAAGAGAACCTGTCACCCCCCTAGTTGCCTTGCAAACTGAAAGCAGCACCTTCAGCAGCGTTTATAATGCATTCTATCAAGGTGCCTATAATCTCTCTGCCCCCTGTACACTGAAAGAAACACTTTTATAATGTTTACCTCCATGTATTTAAATGAGGATTTAGCAGGTCTCATGGGTCTGGTCCTCGTGTCCTGCGATCGCTGTTGCTCGGTCCTCCCCTCCTCTTCGGCACCTGTACATAATCATCTTAGTTCACGCAGGCGCACACAGTTTAGCTGGAGTGCGGGGAGCCCGGCTGTTGTCAATGCACCTGCGTGAAATTCAGGCACCAGAGCACGAGCTGTTATGTTCTGCTCTTTGTGACACTTCAAGCAGGTGCATTGATGACAGCCGGGTCTCCTGAACTCTGGCTGAGCTCTGTGCACCTACGTGAACTAAGATGATCATGCGCAGGTGCCCAAGAGGAGGGGACAAAGAGAAGAGGAGGCGGACGACACATAGAGAAGGCGGGGAGGACCGAAAAGCAGTGATCGCATGACACAAGGACCTGACCCATCATACGCGCTAAGTCCTCATTTAAGTACATGGCGGGAAACATTATGAAGTTTTTCTTTCAGTGTACAGGGAAGGGGAGGGGCAGAGCGATTATAGACACCCTCATAGAATGCTGCAGACACGCTGCTGAAGGTGCTGCTTTCAGTTTCCAAAGCACGGGGGGGGGGGGGCACAGGTTCTCTTTAATATCAAAAAAGGGCATGACAGGTTCCTTTTGAGTTGATCCACTTTTAGGATTACTAATTCCAAAAAAGTGGATATCCAGCCCTCTTCTCTGAACATGCTTTTTGCATATTTAATTTCTCAGAATAGCACTAAATGACCTACTATTCACCCTGTGCCAACTTGGCGCTCTCTGCAAGGAGACATTTTTACAATTTACACCCAGTGTGAAGGATAGAAGAAAGCAAATGATATTCAGCTTGCAACTTTAATACAATAATGCCAGACCACATACTGATGTCCTTGACAATGAAACTCTTAAAAGGTTTGGACTTTTTTTTTCTTTTTAAGGCTTATGTATTCAGATTGAAGATGTCAACAAAAAGAAATGTTAACTTGATACCAGCAGGGAAGGCAATCCATGAACTAGCTCACCAAGTGCTTTTGTTAAATAATGGACAAGAGGGGAAGAAAATAAGAAGACAATTCATGTTAAAAAGAAATTGGCAGTGAATTGTTTGCTCCCTCCCACAACATTTCAGTTTCAGGACAATTTTCTGAGCTGACCATGCAGAAGCAATAGAATTGGATGGGTATAATTTTAACATGAAAATAAAGTGAAATATAGGACTGCTATTCTCCATATTGGGATCTTGAGTTTAAAGCGAACCTGTCACCCCCCCCGGGCATCAAAAGCTCTAATAGCCACCTTCTGCAGCACTAAGGCTGCATTCTGAGAAGGTGCCTATAGGCTTTTGATGCCCTTTATAGTATGAAATATTAAGTTAGGTAAATGCTCACTCTAGTGAAGATCGAAGACCGGGAGGCGGGGTTTCACGCTCCTCCGGCCTGCCCCCTCTTGTCAATCATTGTGCGCGCCTGCTGCTGCCTCCCCTCAGTGTGGAAAATGAACGCGCGTCTCCATTCTCCTGTATGGAGCCGCGCATGCGCTGTGCGCCCGGTGTCCAGGAAGTCGACACCGGGCGCACAGCGCATGCGCGGCTCCGTGCATGAGAACGGAGACGCGCGTTCATTTTCCACACTGAGGGGAGGCAGCAGCAGGCGCGCACAATGATTGACAAGAGGGGGCGGGCCGGAGGAGCGTGAAACCCCGCCTCCCGGTCTTCGATCTTCACTAGAGTGAGCATTTACCTAACTTAATATTTCATACTATAAAGGGCATCAAAAGCCTATAGGCACCTTCTCAGAATGCAGCCTTAGTGCTGCAGAAGGTGGCTATTAGAGCTTTTGATGCCCGGGGGGGGTGACAGGTTCGCTTTAATTATCTACTGCATACAATCTAAAAATGTTTTGCAGACTAGATAAAATTCAATGGATCTGAAATGTGTACGATTTATCCACTCAGACGAAGATAATTGAAAAAATAGTTCATTTTTATTCTAGGTCTCCTTCCATATGGCATATGGTAAGAAAAAGATGTGTGCATGCGCTGTGTGTTTCAAGAGGTTGTCCAGTGTTTTGATAACACTCTGTAGAGCCTATGTCACTGCAGACTTATGAAACCGTACCATGTGCGGACTCTGCACGCTGTTAGGATTCTCCAATGGAGGTATATGTAGATGCAAGTGAAGTGACCAAGAGTATGCCATGTGATGTATCTCCTGCACTTTAGCTCTGAAAGTGGTAGCATGTCTACTACACACTGCCCACTGCTGGCCCTTCTCTCAACTACAGTTTCCTTATGTGGTCAACAGTCGCTTAGCAACCAGAGAGGAATTTTCCTTTCCAACCTGCAATGCACTGCAGTGACTGAGCAGATAAGCTGCACATTATAATCACACCGGTCCTCTCTTCTACCGTAGCATCTCCTCAATGTTATTTAACCCCTTAAGAACCAAGCCTTTCTTCTGAAATTCTGACCAGTGTCACTTTTTAAGGTTATAACTCTGGAACGGTTCAACATATCCCAGTTATTCCAAGATTGTTTTGTCATAACATATTGGACTTCATGTTAGTGGTAAATTTAGGATGATATTTTCTGCATTTCTTTGACCAAAGAGACTGTTTACACGCAGTGACAGTTCAAAGCCATGACGGGCATAGCCGTCATTGGTCAATAAGGAGTTAAAATAGATTACAACTGCAAACACCTCAGTCTACTGTTCCTCTCAATTTACAGCTATATAGCTCAATTATCCATGAATGTTACCATGTATGCATACACAGGGCCGGATTGGGACCAAAAAGCAGCCCAGGAAAACAAACCCCACCAGCCCACGTACTATAATACCCATCAGCCCCGATCAGTGAATTTAGCTTTTATGTTGTAATGCCCCTCACCACTTTCTTAGGCTGCCTTCACATTTGCGTTTTGAACACAGCGCACCGAACGCAGCAATACGCTTGCGCACATGCGTTCATATGTTTAACAAGGGAACGCATGTGCCTGCGTATGGCTGCGTTTGGCCGCATTTGCGTTCGGATGCGCATAATTTATGCACCCTCCGAGTGCTCTTCGAACGCATCATGTTGCCCGCAAGCGCACAAACAATGCATGGATCTCAATGGATCCGCAGTGTCCTCCGCATGACAGCGCAGAAGAATGCTGCGGATCTCATTGAAATCTCTCCCGGTGGCCGCTGGTGATCAACGGCGGCCACTGGTAGATCAGCTAGAGTCGCCACTGATCTCCCGCCAGTGTCGGCTCGGGAGGTTTGAAGATACAGCTGATCTGACAGCTGTTTAAATCTCCCACGCCAACACCAAATAGGTGATGTCGGCGCGGGAGATTTGAAGCAGCGATCAGCTGTTTCTTATCTCCTGCACCGATATCACACTATTCGGTGTCGGCGCGAGAGATCAGTTGTGGCTAGGAGGAGGAGATCTCCACCTCTGATCTCCTCCTCCCAGCCGCCCCCGAGACAGCTGATTGGTTGGCTGGGGTGCATACTAATGTGAACGCATGCGGAGATTCTCTGCTGCGTTCACATTAATATGGCTGCGTTTTTACTGCGTATGTGTCTGCATGCAGACACATACGCAAGTGTGAAGGCAGCCTTAAAGGAGTTATCTGAAGAGCCACATGTGAATAGTGCAACAGAGGGAAATCAACCACAGCTCCATTTACATGTTACTCTCCAAAGTCAGGTTTCCAAGGATTGTGGGGTCCCAGCGGTATACAGGATAGGAGAAGTGGTACTATGCAGTGTATATACACAGAATAATACAGATACTGAGGCTTACACCCAGTATACAGAACAGGAGAAGTGGCAATGTGCAGTGTATATATACAGAATAATACAGATATTGAGGATTACACCCAGTATACAGGGCAGAAGTGGTACTAGTATGCAGTGTATATATACAGAATAATACAGATACTAAGGATTACACCCAGTATACAGGACAGGAGAAGTGGTACTGTGCAGTATACAGTTGAGGCCAAAAGTATTGACACCCCTGCAATTCTGTCAGATAATACTCAGTTTCTTCCTGAAAATGATTGCAATCACAAATTCTTTGGTATTATTATCTTCATTTAATTTGTCTTCAATGAAAAAACACAAAAGAGAATGAAGCAAAAAGCAAAACATTGATCATTTCACACAAAACTCCAAAAATGGGCCATACAAAAGTATTGGCACCCTCGGCCTAATACTTGGTTGCATAACCTTTAGTCAAAATAACTGCGATCAACCACTTCCTATAACCATCAATGAGTTTCTTACAATGCTCTGCTGGAATTTTAGACCATTCTTCTTTGCAAACTGCTCCAGGTCCCTGATATTTGAAGGGTGCCTTCTCCAAACTGCCATTTTTAGATCTCTCCACAGGTGTTCTATGGGATTCAGGTCTGGACTCATTGCTGGCCACCTTAGAAGTCTCCAGTGCTTTCTCTCAAATCATTTTCTAGTGCTTTTTGAAGTGTGTTTTGGTTCATTGTCCTGCTGGAAGACCCATGACCTCTAAGGGAGACGCAGCTTTCTCACACTGGGCCCTACATTATGCTGCAAAATTTGTTGGTAGTCTTCAGACTTCATAATGCCATGTACACAGTCAAGCAGTCCAGTGCCAGAGGCAGCAAAGCAACCCTAAAACATCAGGGAACCTCCACCATGTTTGACTGTAGGGACCGTGTTCTTTTCTTTGAATGCTTTTCTTCTCCTGTAAACTCTATGTTGATGCCTTTGCCCAAAAAGCTCTACTTTTGTCTCATCTGACCAGAGAACATTCTTCCAAAACGTTTTAGGCTTTCTCAGGTAAGTTTTGGCAAACTCCAGCCTGGGTTGTTTATGTATCGGGGTAAGAAGTGGGGTCTTCCTGGGTAACCTACCATACAGTCCCTTTTCATTCAGACACCGACGGATATTATGGGTTGACACTGTTGTACCCTCGGACTGCAGGGCAGTTTGAACTTGTTTGGATGTTAGTCGAGGTTCTTTATCCACCATCCGCACAATCTTGTGTTGAAATCTCTCGTCAATTTCTCTTTTCCGTCCACATCTAGGGAGGTTAGACACAGTGCCATGGGCTTTAAACTTCTTGATGACACTGCGCACGGTAGACACAGGAACATTCAGGTCTTTGGAGATGGACTTTTAGCCTTGAGATTGCTCATGCTTCCTCACAATTTGGTTTCTCAAGTCCTCAGTTCTTTGGTCTTCTTTCTTTTCTCCATGCTCAATATGGTACACAAGGACACAGGAGAGAGGTTGAGTCAACTTTAATCCATGTCAACTGGCTGCAAGTGTGATTTAGTTATTGCCAACACCTGTGCCACAGGTAAGCTACAGGTGCTGTTAATTACACAAATTAGAGAAGCATCACATGATTTTTCTAACAGTGCCAATACTTTTGTCCACCCCCTTTTTTATGTTTGGTGTGGAATTAGATCCAATTTGGCTTTAGGACAATTCTTTTTGTGTTTTTTCATTGAAAACTCATTAAATGAAAATAATAAGACCAAAGAATTTGTGATTGCAATCATTTTCAGGAAGAAACTGAGTATTATCTGACAGAATTGCAGGGGTGTCAATACGTTTGGCCACAACTGTATAAGAGATATATAGATCCTAGAACTGCAGTGTACAGCTCTGCTTCATTATGTAGCAGGGCAGGAACTGTACTAAAAAGTTATCTCCCCGGAGTTCCCCTTTAACAAATGGAAAATCATAGGCTTTGTTAAAACCAAACCATGATCAGGTAAACCAACAAAAATTTTGGCCACACCTGCCAGAAAAATTGTTCGAGATGCAAAGAAAAACCCACAAATAACATCAGCTGAAATACAGGATTCACTGAAAACTAGCAGTGTGGCTGTTTCAAGATGCAGAATAAAAATGCACTTGAAGAAAAATGGGCTGCATGGTCGAGTCGCCAGAAGAAAGCCATTTCTGTACAAGTGCATATGAATAGGAGCCAAACGTTGATGTATCGCCCTCAGGGCTTTGGGTTACTCAGGACCGGTCCTTATTCTCTGCTTACAGGGGGATGTCACGGTGGTGGCTGTGGAGGGACCGCAATTAAAAAGGGAAAAAAATAAAAATACAAATAAGAGTTTGTCAGTGATGCCACCTGTGGGATGCGGCCGGATATGACCACCGCCGCTTATCTCAGCTTCAGTAGATGAAGGTTGGGATGCAGCAGGATGATAAACCCTCCACAGGTAGGGCTAGGATGATCCCTGAGCTGGTGGTGATAATTGTCATTGGTGTTGACGGGGATGCAGGAAATAGCTCAAACAAAGATGTGGAGACAAGAGTAACAGTCTTTTCTTTACCTTTCATGGTGGAACTCAGGTAGTACCAGGTACTGTTTTCTAAAGTTCACGGGTCTGGAGCTTGGAGGTAATTTTAGGCTTTCCACACCAGGCAAGTCCTGAGGCTTTCCTTTTAAACTGTGTCCGTTGGGCCCTGGCTGCATAAAGCAATGCTGTGACCCTCTCTGTTCTGTACTAGCTGTAGGACAAGCAGCGTGAACCCTTCTCTTGGCTGTATTTCTACTTAGCTCTCCTGGGCTCTGTAGTGCGGCTGTGCCTCTTTAGCTTTACAGTGAACGGGGCAGTGTATAACTAGCTGTTCTCCGGATTTGGCCGCTGATTGTATAATCCCTTACGATCTCGGTCTCCGGTGACCGTACTATACTTGATTTTGGGCTTGCTGGCACTACTACCACTCACAGATCTTCCTTCTCTCCTCTTCAGGCCCTCGCTATGAGATCCACACACAGTTTTCTTGGACCGGCCTAACACGGCTCCTGTCCCCAAGATCACTTTCCTCTCCTCCTTCTGCTCTGCTCAACTGTCACCTCAGCTCTCCTGACAGGACCTGACTAGCTCCACCCCTGCACCTGCATATCTAGGGGACCTCTACTGACGTGAGCAACTGACCTGACCTCAGCTGTTAGAGCTCCCCTAACAGGGCCAGGTTGTGATATGTTATATGTGTGCTTCACCTGGTGGATGCCTTGCCTCCAAGCTTGTAATGTGATTACCGGAACCCGAGGTGCCACATTGATTCGAGGTGGTGTTTATTTTTTTAATAATCTCTACGCTTTTCGGAGCCGTCCCTGCTCCTTCCTCAGGAATATACACCATGTACTGAACTTTTTGGCCACACCCATAAACATTACATTTGGAGAGGTTTTAACAAGACCTATAATGAAAGTTACACTATTCCTACTGTAAAGCACGGAGGTGGATCGCTGATGATGTGGGGATGTGTAAGCTACAAAAGCACAGGAAACTTGGTCAAAGTTAAAGGAAAGGTGAATGAATCACGCTATTAGCAAATACGAGAGGCAAATTTGCACTCAGACAAGAAGTTGTGCATGGGACCTACTTGGACATTCAAACATGACAACGAACTAAAACACAAGGCCAAGTCGATCTGTCATTGGCTACAGCAGAACAAAGTGAAGGTTCTGGAGTGACCATCTCAATCTCCTGACCTTAATAACATTGAGTCACACCGGACTGAACTCAAGCGCGCAGTTCATGCAAGCAAGTCCAGGAATTTAGAGGAACTGGAGGCTTTTTGCCAAGAAGAATGGACAGTTTTAACATCTGAGAAAATAAAAACCCTCTCACACAACTACCACAAAAGACTTCAAGCTGTCATTGATGTTAGGGAGGCCAATACACGGTATTACGAACTGGGGTATGTGAACTTTTGATCAGGGTCATTTGGATGTTTTTGGTTGTCATTATGATTTAAAAAAAAAAAAAAAACACAGTAGTTTGACAACAAATGGCTTAACCCAACCACAAACCATGAGTGGAAAAAATGTTTTTCTGTTATTCATATTCTCTGAAAAAAGGCCGAGGAGGCAAAAAATCTGCCAGGGTATGCAAGACTAAAAATTACAGCTCGCGGGAAAAAACAAGCTCTCAGTCCCACCAGTGAAAAAAAAAAGTTACAGGTCTCTAAAAATGATTACCCAAGTCAAACTTTCTTTTTACAAAGTTGGGCTCAATTGATTCGACCTCAAGGCTGTGGGGTCTAGAAACAGGGGGAGATAGGAAGGAGAGGGTGCAGATCCAAGGCTGGCTTCACACTATGTTTTTTACCATCCTGTTCTGTTCATTTTTTAAACAAACCGAAAAGGATTCTTTTTTTCCCCCCATACATCCCTATGGTGCCGGATTGGCCCTATTTAGCCATCCGGTTTTGTGAATCTGGTGCAGGATTCGTTTCTGTCCTGTTTTCACCGGTCCCAAAATAGATGCCTGAATTATTTTTGGGCTCCGGTAACAAAACAGAACATAAACGAATCCTGTTTGGTCCGGCACACTTAGCATGGGCGCCTATGGAGCCAGATCTGGCAAACAACAGAATCGTTTCCTGGATCCGGTTCCAGGGTACAGAGCATGCGCAGAACAAGAGCACTGTTCTGTACCCATAGTAAATCTGTGTAATATCACAAAAAGATATTAAATAAAGGGATGGATAAAAATAAAAAAAATAATAAATTCTCACCTGTCCGCCGACCCCGAGTATCCCGCACTGAATACATTTTCCAGCAGTATGAGGACCTTGCATGATGTCACCGGACGGGCCGGGGCAACTCGATTACAAGACCGTATTAGCGCGCAAGGTTTAAATCTTTAAAGCGCGCTGGTGCGGTCATGTGATCGGGTTATTTAATATCACTTAAGCAGTGTATATAGATAGACTGCTAAAGTGATATGACACAGCGCCGACAGCACTTGTCATAGGCTCGGCTCCCCTCTGCTCTTTCTGTGACCGGACCGGACACAGAAATGGCATCTGGAGTTGCCAATCCGGTGCTCTCCGTTCCCGTTCGTTGGATCCTGCAAAAAACAGGATCCAACGAACAGGAACAAAAACGTAGTGTGAAGCCAGCCTAAGTGCACTGTGCGTTGATTAGGCTACTTTCACATTACGATTTTGAAGGGAGCCGATGCTGTCCGATAAATTCGGACAGCATCGGCTCCCTTCTGATGCCTGGAATCGGATGCCAAATAGGCATCCGATTCCGGCATTAAATCGTAGCCTCTGGGCAAAAAAAAAAAAAAAAAGTTTATACTCACCTCTCCCCGAGCCCCCACCGTCTTCCTGCAGGCTCCCGGTGTCTGCAAAGGTCGTCTTCATGTGTACAGGACCTGCGGTGATGTCACAGTCACGTGACAGCAGGTTCCACCATGTAACCCGCGGTCACAAGACTGTGACATCACCGCAGGTCCTGTACAGCAGAAGAAGACCTCTGCAGACACCAGAAGCCTGCGGGAGCCACCGGGAGCCTGCAGGAAGACGGCGGGGGCTCGGGGAGAGGTGAGCATAAACTTTTTTTTTTAACCCTTGCGCTCCCAGTTTGGAGCATTTTTACTGTACTGAGCATGCTCAGTACAGTAAAATCGGGTCCGAGGAGACATCAGATGTTTCCTCGGACCCTTCTCCATAGGGCCCCATGTTAAATTCATCGGGTCGGATCGGATGTGCACTAAATGCCATCCGATTCGGTCCCATCCGATTCTGTCAAATTTTTTTTTCGGTGCAAAAATCGGAGCAGGCAAAATCATAAAAAAAAAATCAATGGGGTAACTGACTTTTTTCTCACCATTTCACCCAATTTTAAAATTTTTCTCACCATTTTTCCACACAGTATAAAGCCTCATTTGTACATTTGTGTTGCATGTACATTTCTTTTCACAGATACAATGCAATACCTATCCTAACATATGGTGCTATTCACATGTGAGTTTTTGCAGGGGTCAATGTAAGGCAGGCTTCACACCACGGTTTGGAGCTGTCAGGTTGTGTCCGGTGTTTAGCAGGATGCACCGGACACAACCTGACCGCCCCGGACGAGCAGAACCAAATCTGCCCTCAGACCCTGCTTTTTGCCAGCTTCATTTCTGCTGCTGTCCAGTGTTGAAATTTCAGCACCATGAGTGCAGGGGAGCTGGCCACGGTGCTGAAATTTCAGCCGTGGAGCTCTGTCCATGGTGCTGAATAAACCGGTCCAATTTTTTGATGAATCCATTGCCCATAGATTTTCATGTTATGGGTGCCGGATCCGGGAGGATCTGGTTTTGTCCGATTTTTACATCGGACACAAAAAATGCTGCAGACTCCGGTTTTGTGCCCTATGCAAAAATCGGACAAAACCGGATCCTCCTGGAAAAGCCCCAAACCGGAGGCCAAATAAAAGGCGAATCCGGCACCATAGGGGACAAATTCGGATCAGAGTCTGTCCGATTCACACCAGACAGATCCGGACCTGAAAAACCGTGGTGTGAAGCCGGCCTAAAACTCACAGAAACCTCTTTTCTGGTATCATGGATGAAATTGTCAATACAAGTCTATGGGTCAGTGAAAAACACATACAGTAGTACATGGATAGTATTTGTGTGCTTTACATGTTTAATATTGGAAAGGATAGGAGACGTTTTGTAATTTATTTATTCACTGATCCATTTGTAAAAAAAAAACACTGATGGCAAAAATGGAAACATGTACCCTACACTGATCCAAAACACTGATGACGCAGATACCATTCTTTCACGGACATGTTTTAACATAAACAGGTGAATTAGACATAAAAGGTAAAGTTCATGTTTTTCAAACCTACAACTTATCATGCATAAAAACAAGCCCCCACACAACTGTGCAGGCAGAAGATAGGCAGAATACTTGTGGGGTTGATGAACATTACACAGGTGACCTTATGATGGACATGGTTTCTATAGTGACAGCATTGGAACATATTCCTCTGGATAAATGACTTGTATTTGTTGATAATGGCAATAAGGAGCTTTTTGTCAAGTTAATTAAAATGCACTCTACGGAGGTGGTGGAAGTCTTCATATGTTTTTCTGTGAGGTTCCCACAGAAGAACATCGTGTAGGTTTTCATAATTATAAACAAACCAAACTACCAACAAAAATCTGTGAATTTACTGTAAACCTGGCAGCTGAGTCATCACCGCACATGTCAATACAAAAAGAGGCCATTACAACATCTGAGGCTACACAAAGGAAAGATTAAGAAAGAGCAAAGAAGAGCTATAAAGAAGGAAGCTTACCCAACTACAAAATATCAGTTTATCGAGAAGCAAAATGGTAAGGTAGTCAACTCCATACCTTCTAAAAAAAACACAATTATGGAAATTCAAAAATGTAATAGTACGTTCACAATCCTTCTGCTGCAAATCCATATCAAACTTGCACGTTAGATGAAGATGTGCGACGTATTTTCACATGCATTTGCTACAGGTTTGTTCTTAAGAGTATTTAACATGCAAGATAAATATCAACAAGCCTTGATAAAGCGTAACTGCTGTTTCAATTTTTACTTAATAACAATGTAGAGCAAGTGATTTTAATAAACTTTCAAATATGCTTCATAAGTGAAATCTGAAAGAAAACCCTTCAACAAACCTTCCAGAAGATGTCCCCACTAGGTTGTATCTAGACCTGACAAATGCTCCTTCTCAGGGAGATCCGTCTTCAGCCCCCCACATGAATACAGCTATATAAGGTTTGGGGGGGGGGGGGGGGGGGCTGGCCTACACAGTGTTCACAGCTGCTCAGTGTATCAGTTTAGCTCAGGCAAATGCAGCTCCAGGCTGTCAGCACACACAGACCACAGCTGTGATGTTATTCGATACCTCCATTCACATCGGTTCTGCTCCATGTTATCAGCTGACTGCACAGAGCAGAGAGGTGAATGAAGAGGAGTCAGCTACGATCACAGCTGTGATCTGTGTGTGCTGACAGCCTGGAGCTCCATTTGCATGAGGTAAACTGATAGCATGATCAGCTGTGAACACTGTGTAGCCCCCCACACTTATATGGCAGTATTCATGTGTGAAGCAGAAGACGGATAACCAGCATATGTCAGGTTTAGAAACAGCCTAGTGGGGACATCTACTGAAAGTTTATCTTCCAGAGTTCACTTATGAAGTATATTTGAGAGTTTATTATAATAATTTGCTCTACATTAGTATAAAATAAATATCTAAATGGCAGTTACACTTCAAGGGGTTGTCCAGGCTTATTACAAAAGTCTGCAGCGATGCTATATGACTGCAGAGTTGTGAATCCTCACATTGCATGCGGTGAGATTTTTACATTGCTGCTGGTGAAACGGAGCGGTCTTGTGATTGCAAGTATGCGATATGCATACTCCGGCCACAATTCGACTAGATGTTCCCACGTCTAGTGGTAATGTGGCCAGGAGTTGCTGATAATGTCAAGAATGAGCAGTCGCATCGTGGTCTGTTCATAGTGTCTGTTCTGTACATCGGGAAATACCCTAGATATATATATACCTCCGATACTGTACTACATGCTTTTTTTATAGGATGTCTCTACACAAAGTAGCATAATTAAAAGGGTTTTCCACTGCAAGGCTGCTTTCACATCAGCGTTTTGCGCTGATCGCGGCAGTTGCGGTGAAAAAAACACAACTGCCACGATTACCGCATAACGGCCGCACTTGCGGCAAGCCCCATACATTGTCTATGGGGCTTGCGGCAGGTGCAGCAAGTGCGGTATCGGCACTTGCGGCAGGTGCGGCCGCGAAAAAAACGCGGCATACCGCGTTTTTTTTGCGGCCGCACCTGCCACAAGTGCCGAAACCACACTTGCCGCACACTTACCGCAAGCCCCATAGACATTGTATGGGGCTTGCCGCAAGTGTGCCGCGATCTCGGCCGTTATGCGGTAATTGCGGCAGTTGCGGTTTTTTCACCGCAACTGCCGCGATCAGCGCAAAACGCTGATGTGAAAGGACCCTAAAAGATTATTTTTCCAAAGTTTTAGATAGGCAAAAAAAAATGAAATGAAATGAGCATTTAGGGTGTGTTCACATCAGTGTATAAAAAAATTGCCCCGTTCCTCAGCCAGAAAACGTCATTAGTGTCAAGCATTCTTCTCCTCGCATATCATTCATGTCATGCAATTGCTATGCGAGTGTGCTTTTTTTCTACGAGGTGAGAAAACGCACACTCGCATAGCATCTGTATGTCATGCGAGAGCTATGTGAGAAACAAACGCATGACACTTTCCTGACACTTGCCAAATTTTCTGGCTGAGAATCTGGGAGATTTTATAAACACTACCATTTAAACGTTTCGGGTCACCCAGACAATTTTGTTTTTCCATGAAAACTCATACTTTTATTTATCAAATGAGTTGCAAAATGAATAGAAAATATAGTCCAGACATTGACAAGGTTAGAAATAATGATTTTTATTTGAAATAATAACTTTCTCTTTAAAAGTTTGCTTTAGGGGGGCGTGGCTTGGACATGGAGCTGTGAAGACACACTCTCCACAAGTTCTGCTTATCTAAGGCCCTCACAGCCTATAATTAACTTTTGATTGCCTGCCTAACTGGATCTACATGAAAGGGAAGACTGGCATCCGTTCCCAGGCACCCCGGGAGCCTGCAGCGGGCCTGGAGGAGCAGGTATCACTAAATACCTGGCAGCACCCAGCAGCACAGGAAAAAGAGCCATGCCTGCAGCAATGGCGGCGGGGGGCCCTGCTCCCTTACTCCCTCCACCTCAGGGGAAGCGATCCTCATTGAATGCAGGGGCTCCTCGCAGCAGCTCTGGCACTGCTTGTAAATCTACAGCTGCAGACAGGACCTAGGACTTATCTGTGACAAGGGATGTGATTAAGAAGAAGCAGGGGGCCAGAGACTTGAGGGAAGCAGCCAAGGTGGGAGTTAACCCTTCCTCCTCCTCCCCTCCCTCCTGTCCCAGCCAGCTTGTTCAGGGAGTGAAAACTCAGAGCATTGCTGCTCCTTCTACCCTTCTGTCCTTGGGGCTTGGAGGATCCCCACAATTAGCAGGAGCTGTTCACACTGAGGGTGACCCCTCTAACAGCAGACCCATGCCTAATTTGTCTCCCATAGAAGTGGATCTACGGGGTGACCAGCAGCTCTCCCCCAAGCGTGTGAGTGCAGAGACCTTTGCACACCTCCCCATGGATGCTCTAGACCTCACAGCACGGCTGAATGCTATCCCCACCAAGATAGACATGGAGGGATACATACAGAGGTTGGAGGCAGTGTGTAGAGGGGAGCTGGGGAACCTCAAGGAGGATGTGTCTACCCTCCACTCTAATGTTACTACATTGTAGGCCACAGTGGAGAGGCTCTCCTCGCAAGTACAGTCTCAGCAACAGCTTCTAGATCTCCATTCAAACAACTTTGACCTATTGTTGGATATGATGGAAGAGGCGGAAAATAGGAATCGTCGAAACAATATTCGGCTCCGTGGTCTCCCGGAGTCGGTTGCACCACGTGATGTAGAGTCGGCCCTTCATGGTATCTTTAATTCCTTGCTGAGAAGAGAAGCGGATATGCACATGAGATTGATAGAGCCCATCGATCTCTGGGTCCCAAAAACCCTGATGCTGCCAGAGCAAGGGATGTCATCTGTCGCTTACACTATTATCATATTAAAGACGACATAATGTCTAAAGCCAGGGATCATGATTCCATTGACTTTAATG
Source organism: Allobates femoralis (assembly GCA_033576535.1). Lineage (NCBI taxonomy): Eukaryota > Metazoa > Chordata > Amphibia > Anura > Aromobatidae > Allobates > Allobates femoralis. Next base: position 266,834,908 of record JARQOC010000001.1, on the reverse strand, counting down.
GATCGGAAATCTTGCTATTGGCTGATCTCTCACGCATCACCCTAGCTAAGAGACTGGCACTACGCCCCCTACTGGAAGCGCTTAGAGAGAGACATATTCCATACAGCTGGGGATACCCCTTCCAGCTCCAGGTGAGGAGAGAGGGGGGGATGATTGTACTGAGATCACCAGAGGACCTACTGGACTTCACTTCTGCCTTAGACTTGCCATTGATGGAACTAGGTGAATGGCCGCAACTGTCCACTTTTGGCCTACGGGGTCTGCGACGTACTGTAGGTCCCTCTGTTGGGCCTTTGAATAAGAGGCAAAGGAGTCGGCGTCGCCAACGCAGATCTTCTGGTCGTCCTGTGGACACTTGATTTTCAACAATACCTTGAAAGTTTGAGGTATATTTTTCCCTTTTTTTTGGGGAGTCTTTAGGTCTTCCTACCCCTCCCGCGGGAGCTGTGAGTCAGGACACATGACTTTTGTGGGCTCCAGCAGAATCTCTATATGGTGAAGTTATAAACGAGGTTCTCAGAACTTTTGATCTTTTGCTGTTCGCTTTAAATGGGGGGAGGAGGGGGGAGGGGAGTTTTGTTTACAGTTAAGCTGTGCTATTTGTTCTATGCTCTGATTGGGGACTCATATGCGTGAAACATGGAGGATTAATATTAATACGTGTATATACATATATGTACTTCCTAACTAGCCTCAGTTCACGCTCCATTGATGGGGCCTAGATATCTATACATACTTACCCTCCACTATTAAGGTCCTAGTTAGTAATTATCCAGGAGGGCTTATGGCATTTGTATTTTTTGTGTTATGTTGGCTGCGGGGGCCGAGCTGGTTGCTCGGTGTTCGACTACTTCCCACCTTAGGGCGTGTCATTGACACACTTGTTCAGAGATTTCTCTGACTCATTAAGTTTACACTGAACCTGGTGGCTCAGAGCCTCCTGGTTCCTCAGACAGACTACTGTTCTCTGTCTGATCAAGTTTCTAATTTCTTCTTTTTTTTTTTCGTACTTTTCCTCTTCTCTACTTAATCCCTACCTCTTTTTTCCCTTAACGCTCTCCCTTTCCCTTTCATTTTCCCTCCCCCCCATCCACCTCTGTTTGTCCTGGTATTGACTGTGGGATAGGACCTGGGGTTCTGATGACATATCTGCAGCTCTGTTCCCTGAACGTCAGGGGATTCAATGTCCCAGAAAAACATTCGAAAGTGTTATATCATATGCACAGGAAGCGGGTAGACGCATTTTAAGACGGATAAGATCCCTGCTCTTGGTCATAGATATTACACACAATGGTTCCATGCTAGTAATCCAGAGACCAAGTCGAAGGGGGTTAGCATATCATTACATAAAAATCTACAGACTCAGGTGTTGGCCTCTAAATCGGACCCAAACGGCAGATTCTTGTTTGTCAAGATTAGAATTATTAATGACACGTTTACCATAGCTAATTTCTACCTGCCTAATCAGGACCAGGCTCGGACATGTAGACGTTACCTTCACGATCTTGCTGCATTTGCAGAGGGATATGTGATAGCGGGGGGTGACTATAATATGGTGTTGGACCGTGCCATGGATTCCTCCTCGGGCGGGTCGTCGGTGCGCCCTTCGCAACTGGAGAGCCTGAAACGCGTGTTGACAGACCTACGATTGGTAGATGCCTGGCGGATCATGCACCCCACGGACAGAGACTACACCTATTTTTCCACAGTCCACAATTCCCATAGTCGGATTGATTATTTTTTGGTGAGCCATGGTCTTTTGTCTTTTGACCTACAGACGGGAATTGATGTAACAATCTGGTCGGACCATGCTCCGGTGATGATGTCTCTGCGGCTACCGGGCTCGTCCAGGGGGGAGTGGACCTGGTCCCTGAACCCTGGATTGTTCAGCGATCCTTTTTGTCTGCAGGCGGTACGGAAGGCAATTACAGAATTCCTTGACATACATAAGACCGACTCTACGGCCCTCCCATTTCAGTGGGAGGCATTGAAGGGAGTTATCAGAGGGGTTCTCATTCAGCAGGGGGCCCGACTAAAGAGGAACAGGGCTGCAGCTATTACTGAACTGTTGTCTCAAGTGCAGACCCTAGAGACAGCTCACAAGAGAACGAGAGATGTGCAAACGATGGCTGACCTCTTGCAGGCTAGGAGTAGATTGAGTGCTCTAGTTGACACTACTCTGGCAAGACAACGAGATCGCTTCCATAGATATTTATATGAATACTCGGATAAGCCGGGCAGAGCATTGGCGAGATTTTTACATCCTCGCTCACCTACTACATATATCCCTACCATAAAGTCGAGGTCGGGGGCGGCGGTCCACTCTCCTATAGAAATAGCAGACTCCTTTAGGCTGTATTATGACTCACTGTATAATCTTAAGGGCCCGCTTGCGGATATGTCCGCAGAGGAGTTCCACGCGAGGGTGGAGGAGTATGTTCATGACACGCCGCTCCCCCCTATTTCAGAGACTGAGGTTGAGGCTCTGGAGAGTCCTATGTCGGAATTAGAAATTACGGAGACCATTAAGGCACTGGCGAGCGGTAAGAGCCCAGGACCGGATGGTTTCTCGGCCAACTTTTACAAAATTTTTGCCGATTCCCTGTCACCCTTTTTAGTTAACTTATTTAATTCCATCCCAGCGACATGTCCCTTTGCTCCCCAGACGTTGATGGCCACGATTGTGGTTATTCCCAAACCAGACAAAGACACCGGCATGTGTGCTAATTATCGACCCATCTCCCTCATTAACGTCGATGTGAAAATTTACGCAAAGATCATAGCGAACAGGCTGGGCCCAGCTCTCACCAAGGTCATACACAATGACCAAGTGGGATTCGTGCAGCGTAGGGAGGCTAAAGATAACACGGTGAAAACCTTGCTCCTTACTTCATATTTGCGCACAAGAAAGGTTCCAGCCTGTTTGCTATCCATTGACGCGGAGAAGGTGTTTGATCGCCTGGGCTGGCCTTTCCTGAGAACATCTTTAGCACAGTTGGGGTTGAGGACTAGACTGCTTGATAAGATTTTTGCTTTGTACCAGGGCCCCACGGCACGACTTAAAACAAATTGCATTTTCTCGACACCTATCGCTATACACAATGGCACCAGACAGGGTTGTCCTCTATCCCCTCTACTTTACGTCATTGCCATGGAGCACTTAGCGGTGGCACTCCGCGGATCACCGGATATTGATGGAGTACGGATTGGTCAGCATAACTTTAAGCTATTACTATATGCGGATGATCTGCTTTTGTATGTTACCAATCCACTCATAGCTTTCCCGGTGCTCATCAGGGAATTTCAGAAGTTTGGGGACATCTCGAATTTCAAGGTTAATTACTCAAAAACAGAGGTACTCAATATATCCCTGTCTGGTGACCTAGTGTCGCGACTCCAGGCGTCCTTCTCTTTTAAGTGGAAGACCTCTGCAATAAAATATCTGGGTGTACGGATTCCCACAGAGTTGAGTGAAATCTATGCGCTAAATTATGTTCCGCTTTTGAGGAGGACGATACTGGACTTGGCGAAATATGACAAACCTCGACTTTCTTGGTTTGGACGCATGAGTGTCATTAAAATGGACGTCCTACCTCCCTTTTTATATCTTTTCCAAACTGCCCCGATAAATATCCCGGATAGTTTTTTCAGACGTCTAGTCGGCGGTGAACAACTTTATTTGGGGGAGCAGGAGACCACGGATCCTTTTCTCTATTTTAACTAAGACCTAAGAGTAAGGGGGGCGGGCCTCCCTGATTTAAAAAAATATTATCATGCGGTTCTGCTTTCTAGGCTAGTGGACTGGAGGTTTAATAGTGCCCATAAACAATGGGTAACCCTGGAAGGGTCTCCTTTCTCCTGTGTCTCTGTATTGGCTCCCCTGGCTTGAAAAGATCTCGCGTCCCTCTGTGACGGAATGGGTCCCACTCACCCAGACGGTTATAAGACATTGGGACAAGATTAACTGCAAACTGAGGTTGACCTCCAGACCGGGTAAACTGAGTCCTTTGTTTGACAACCCCACATTCCCCCCTGCGATGACTAGATCGTCCTTTCTGTGTTGGTCAGCACGTGACCGGGTATGCCTGGGACAGGTTGCGGACAGACTGGCGGGGCTCGCTGGTATGGAGGGGCTCCGGGGCCAGACCGGGGGGGTGTCGATCTCATGGATGGAGTTCGCTCAGATCCGAGATTATCTCTCAGGGATCTCCTTGGGGGTTCCGACACCATTTGAGTTGATGATGCTTTCATCTGAGGGTCCGTCCTATGTGGTCTCCATGTTTTATGTTCTGGTCTTGGCTGGGTTGGTGTCCGACCCTCTTGAATTCATGGAGGCTTGGGAGAGAGACCTGCACATCACCTTATCTGAGACTGATCGTCAAAAAAATTTTGTACTCACCCACAAAATGACGCTCTCATGTGCTGCTCAGGAACGGAACTATAAAATTTTAACACGCTGGTACCGTTGCCCCACTTTCCTACACAGGCTCGACCCTGGAGTGTCAGATGATTGTTGGAGATGTGGGATAGAGAGGGGCTCTATGCTCCATATCTGGTGGTCGTGCGGTCTCCTCCAACCCTTCTGGGGTCAGGTGTTTGAGGCCTTTCACCTGATGTCTGGGATTTATCATATGCCTTCCCCCCAGATTGCTCTCCTGTCTCTGGTTCCTGCCGCTGTGTCCTCAGCAAAGAGGGGAATTTTGAGGTTCTGTTTAATGGCGGCTAGGGCTGTCATTCCCAGACACTGGAGGTCTACGGAGGTCCCCACCATGCTGGAATGGATAGCTGAGATGAACAAACTGAGTCGCATAGAGTCTTTGATGGCCGATGATCATGGCACCGGATCAGACGGGGGTAGTACATGGTATCTATGGCATTCTTTTAAGGAGAGCCCGGAGTTTGCGGATTGGTTGATGCGATCCTCTCTTCCTTCTTGAGCTAGATTAACCAGGTTTCCTTTTCCCTCCCACCCCCTCCCTTTTTTTTTTTTCTCTCCACCCCTTCTGTTTCCTTCTTTCATGTCTTCTTTCATTACCTTTCCCCTTCTTTTTTCTCTTTTTTATTTCATGGTCTGCAGAGGTGACGGAGATATTTAGATGGCTACGGAACAGGGTGGATAAAAAAAAAAAAAAAAAAAAAAAAAAAAAAAAAAAATCGGATTTTTTTTATTTAAATCGGATTTTTTTGATTTAAATCGAATTTTTTTCAATAAACTGCTTTTTGAGGAAAATATTTTACCATCCAAAGGTTCTTCCATCATGAGATAAAGCTGAGTTGTTTAACTCAGTAGAATAAAGGCTGTATATGTGTAAGGCTGGCTTCACACTTGCAGATGGATCTGCAGCGTTTTGCAGATGCATCTGCAAGTGTGAGCATGCTGACCGCGGCCCCTATGTTTATAATAGGGCGCACCGCGGTCTGAAAGCGCTCATTCACTCCTATATGTGTACTGTCAGCAGGCGTATGCCTGCTTACAGATCACACTCTCCCGCCCGCACTGTGGACGCGAGATGTAGCGTCCATGCTGCGGGCGGGAGTGTGTGATCTGTCAGCAGGCATACGCCTGCTGACAGTACACATATAGGAGTGAATGAGCGCTTTCAGACCGCGGTGCGCCCTATTATAAACATAGGGGCCGCGGTCAGCATGCTCACACTTGCAGATGCATCTGCAAAACGCTGCAGATCCATCTGCAAGTGTGAAGGCAGCCTAACATTCACAATGCCATGCTCTTTCAGAGGTTTCTGTAGGATTAGTGGGCAGTTTCTCTCCTATATTATCACAGACGCTCGCTTTACTTACGCAGTTCTCAAAACTGAATTTGACTCTGCAGAGATCCCAGCCTCTTCTTCACGGCAAAAATGTTACAACATGAACAGAGTTGAGAAAAAGACCTTAATCCTATTGTTCTACAAACCTATGAATACAGAATCAACCCCTTCAGTGCCAAGTCCAAGAAGTTAGACAATATGTTTCTGATTGTTTGGAGTGGAATAGATCTGCACAACACAAGAAGAATGTGAATCTAAGTGTGAGGAGGAGGAAGGGCAAGCAGACAAGAAAATGAAAGTGAAACTTTGAGCACGATAGTGCAGCATAGCCACAGACAGACAAGTCTGGATCTGTTTGTGTGTACAATCTGAGGTTTATTACATTCTTTCCTTATAATGGCAGCAGGCCGTAAAAGAGACCCAGTTTGGGAATATTTTAATGAAGCTCCTTCGCCTATCGGTAAGGCAGGCATGCGTACAAAATGCAAACGATGCAACAAAGAGATGCAAGGCCTGGTGGCGCGAATGAGGCAACATCATGAGAAGTGCGGTGATGAATATGACCAAAGAAACACTTCTGAACAGGCAGGATCTTCAGGTTGGTAAACATTTTTATTGAATCCTATTTCTAAAGACTGAACTGTCATGTGTGAGAAAAATTATATTTCTTATTATTACTGCATGTTACTGTCATTTGGTACAGTTATGAAGAAAAACAAATATTCCTTTTGGGGCAGGGGCAGTGATGTGTTGTGTACAATAAGCAGAAATTGTATAATAAACAATAAAATAACAGCATTGACTTTTTTTGTTTAGGGGAATTCATGGATTCTGGAAACTATTTACCTCCAAGATCACCATCATCCTGTTCTACAGTTTCAGAGTTATTCATCCAGGATAGTGCTTCATTAGCAGCAGCATCATCATCAGACACCCACAGCCACATATCACCATCACCCAAAAGGAAGAAAAAACCTTTACCTCCTGAAACCACCATAGATAGGTTTGTGATAAGAACTAGCAGATTAGAAAAAGAGTTGATTGATGAAAAAATTGCCCAGTTTATTTATGCAACAAACTCTTCTTTCCGTCTGACTGAGAACCCACATTTCATTAATATGGTTCAGTCACTGAGACCAGGATACAGTCCACCCAGCGGAGCTGATGGTGCAGGGAAACTGCTGGATCAAGTGTATGACAGAGAAATGGAGCAATGTGCAACAGCTCTGGAGGGTAAAATTGTTAACCTAAGTATTGATGGGTGGAGTAATGTCCACAATGATCCTATTGTATGTGCTTGTATAACAACAGAAGAAGGTAAAGTCTTCTTTGCACAAACAACTGATACGTCAGGAAATGCACACACAGCAGAATACTTACAAGAAGTGGCAGTAAAAGCTATAACGACATATGAACAAAAATTCAAATGTCTAGTACGCAGTTTGGTCACTGACAAAGCTGAAAACGTATCCAAGATGAGAAGAGATTTAGAAGAGCAGGGAGGGAATACAAAGCTGCTAATAACATATGGCTGCAGTGCTCATTTGCTGCACCTCTTAGCCAAAGACTTAAGTGTTCCAGAAATAAAGGCTAATGTTGTTGAAATTGCTAAATACTTCCGTAATAATCATTTTGCTGCAGCAGCTCTGAAAAGGATGGGTGGAACCAAGCTAACGCTCCCACAAGATGTTAGATGGAACTCTGTGGTGGACTGTTTTGAGCAGTATATCAAAAACTGGCCTATTCTGATGACACTTTGTGAAGAAAATCGAGATAAAATAGATGGCACTGTCACGGCCAAAATCCTCAACATTGGGCTTAAGAGAAATGTTGAACATATGCTGAGCTTCCTGAAACCCATCTCTCAAGCTTTAAACAAAATACAGAAAAATAGCTGTTGTATTACGGATGCTGTTGAAATTTGGAAGGAACTGAGTGAACACTTAAAAACAGAACTACACATGGACAGAATTAAATTACAAGCAGTAAACAAACGAATGGGACAAGCACTGACTCCAGCTCATTTTTTGGCAAATATTGTCAATATCCAATATCAGGGTCAAAACCTAAGTGCTGAGGAAGAGGAGTTAGCTTTGACATGGGTATCCAGCAATCATCCATCTTTAATGCCAACTATAATAAACTTCAGAGCTAAGGGGGAACCATTCAAGAAATATTTGTTTGCTGAAGATATTTTAAGGAAGGTCACACCAGTAAACTGGTGGAAGTCACTTAAGTGCTTGGATTTAGAGACTGTTCAAGTAATGATTTCACTTTTAACAGCAGTAGCTTCTTCTGCAGGCGTTGAAAGAATATTCTCTTCCTTTGGACTCATTCATTCTAAATTGAGAAATCGGTTGGGACCCAATAAAGCAGGAAAGCTTGCTTTCTTTTTCAGATTATGAATAGGAACAAAGAAGAAGATGATGATGAAGATGACGACAAGTGAGCTACAGAGGACAGCAGGGACAGTAGTATTTAAGTTTTTCATGTGTCGGCTGGGCTGACAGTCTAAGTTTCTTAAAATATATATATATAGTTTAGCCAAATTAGTTAACAAACATGGATGTTTGTTTAAGCAAATAACTTATGCTGTAATGTTGTTATTGTTTCAGTTGAATAAATCTATTTAAATTATTATTAAGGTCAGGATTATTTTTCTCCTTCCTAAGTACAACAGAACAGTGGTGTCCAAATATGAATGATTAACCCATTAAACTGGGGAGAAAAAAGTAATATAAAAAGTGATTCTAAAAATCTTCATCTACTTGCATGTTAAAGTAGCAAGAACTAGTTTAGGTAGAAACTTTGATTTAAATCACTGACTTAAATCAAGCCTTACTGACTAGTGATTTAAATAGTGATTTAAATCAGTTAGATTTAAATCAAATCCACCCTGCTACGGAATAGCAAGAACTGGCTTACACTTCGCTTCAAGCTTCATCTTGATGTGATATAATTGGTGAATATGTATCAGGGTCTTTTGAGACGGCTGCCGGGGTCTCGGCCATGGAAATGGAACGTGTTTTCTGTCATCCCCCAGACTATGTACGAATGTGTAATTCTTTATATCTGAATTGTTACCTTTTTTTTTCTTATGACCTTTTGAAATTAATAAATACATTTATTGAAAAACTTTGCTTTAGTCAAAGAATGCTCCCTTTGCAGCAATTACAGCATTGCAGATCTTTGGCGGGTACTATTTAATGAAGCTGCCAGATGAGGAGCTGTGAGGCGTCGATTTCTCAAACTAGTGACTAATGTACTTGTCTTGCTGCACAACTGAGCAACGGGTCCTCCCACTTCTCTTTCTACTCTGGTGAGAGCCTGTTTGTTCTCTCCTCAGAAGGGAGTAGTACACACTGTTATAGGAAATTCTCAGTTTCTTGGCAACTTCTCGCATGGAATAGCTTTCCTTCCTAAGAACAAGAATAGACTGTCGAGTTTCACATGAAAGTTCACTTTTTCTGGCCATTTTGAGAGTTTCATATAACAAACAAATGTAATGCTCCAGAATGTCAATCTCCTTATCAAATGAAGGCCAATTTTATAGCTTCTCTAATCAGCCAAACAGTTTTCAGCTGTGCTACCATACTTGTGCAAGGGTTTTCTAAACATCCATTATGGCCCCATTCACACACTGCTTTTTTTGCTGCGCATTTTTACGCACAAGCTCAAAAAAAGTCAATAGTGGAACAATCAAAATTGGGAGTGGCACACTCAGAGGAAAGGTCTAATAGAAACAAGTGCTCCACTTATATGTTTAATCACCCACTCCTGATTTGTGATGAGCTTGTGCTTAAAAATACGCAGCAAAAAAAACAGTGTGTGAATGGGACCTAAGGCTGGTTTCACACTGCGGGTTTTTTCCTGATCAAGTTCCATCCAGTTTGTGTGCCAAAACCAGGAGTGTCTCCAAAACTCAGAACAGGTGTCAATCTTTCAATTATAGTTTTACTCTGCAAGTTCCTCTCCTGGTTCCTCTCCGGGCTTTGGCACACAAACTGGATGGACACTGATCAGTAAAAAACTGCAGTGTGAAGCCATCCTAAGCTGGTTTCACACTGCAGTTTTTCCCCTGATCAGGTTCTATCAGGTTTGTGTGCCAAAACTAGGAGAGGAACCAGGAGAGGAACTTGCAGAGAAAAACTATAATTGAAAGATTGACACCTGTTCTGAGTTTTGAAGACACTCCTAGTTTTGATACACAAACCTGATCAGGCAAAAAACTGCAGTGTGAGACCAGCCTTAGGCTGCCTTCACACTGCGGTCAGGTCCGATCCGGAGCTGTCAGGGGCGATAGCCCCGGACCGGATTTTGGCTCCATAGTATTCCTATGGGGCTGGATGGAGCCAGATGGCAGCTATCTGCCATCCGGCTTCCATCTCTCCGGAAGAATACAGGAGAAGTCGGATTTTTCTCCTGGACACAAAAACGTTGCTTGCAACCCCTGACAGCCCCAGATCGGACCTGACCGCAGTGTGAAGGCAGCCTTAACCTTTCAGATTTCTTTCCGGTGCAAAAATCGGAGACTGCTTTAGTTTTTGCATCCGAATCAGAAATCAGAAAAAAAATCGGATCTGACAGATCAGATGGCAATTATGCCAAATCTGATCCGATCCGATTCCTGTAACATGGGGCCCTATGGAGCAGGGTCCGAGGAAACATCTGATGTCTCCTCGGACCCGATTTTAGTGTACTGAGCATGCTCAGTACACTAAAACTACTCCTAACCATCTAATTTTACTCCCGCAATGTATATACATGCATTGCAGAACTAAAATTAAGTAAGGCAGGGGTTAAAAATAAAGAATCTGTATGCTCATCTGTCCACAAGTCCCTCGGTGTCTCCAGCACATCCTGCTTGTAGGACCTGCCGTGATGTCACAGTCACATGACCGGTTACCGCGGTAGCCGGTCATGTGACTGTGACATCACGCGAGGTCCTAGGATCAGAAGATATAACTGGAGACGCTGGGGGACTCGAGGACAGGTGAGAATACAGATGTTTTTTATTTTTTATTCCGGAGGAGAGGGGAGAGGAGGGGGAGTACCAGGGGAGAAGATCGGGGGAAACACAGGGGAGAAGATAGGGGTTAACACAGGGGAGAAGATCGGGGTTAACACAGGGGAGAAGATCGGGGTTAACACAGGGGAGAAGATCGGGGTTAACACAGGGGAGAAGATCGGGGTTAACACAGGGGAGAAGATTGGGGTTAACACAGGGGAGAAGATTGGGGTTAACACAGGGGAGAAGATTGGGGTTAACACAGGGGAGAAGATCGGGGTTAACACAGGGGAGGAGAGGGGTTAACACAGGGGAGGAGAGGGGTTAACACAGGGGAGGAGAGGGGTTAACACAGGGGAGGAGAGGGGTTAACACAAGGGAGGAGAGGGGTTAACACAAGGGAGGAGAGGGGTTAACACAAGGGAGGAGAGGGGTTAACACAAGGGAGGAGAGGGGTTAACACAAGGGAGGAGAGGGGTTAACACAAGGGAGGAGAGGGGTTAACACAGGGGAGAAGAGGGGTTAACACAGGGGAGAAGAGGGGTTAACACAGGGGAGAAGAGGGGAGAACAGCTGACAGGAGGAGCCGGACAAACTGATCCTGCAAAATGTCAGGATCTGATGCCTATTTGGCATCCGATTGCAGGGATCAGTTTGGATCCGATGCTGTCCGATTTATATCGGACAGCATCGGATTTAAAAAAAAATCGTAGTGTGAAACCAACCTTAGCTCAGCAACCCTGCTAATGTAGACGGCACAGCCATCGAGTTCAGTGATTGCCTTTACTATTGTAAGGTGGTGCTTTCCCAAATCATTTTTTTTCCTACCAAAAACAGTAAAATCGCCAATTATTTATTTTTTGACAAGTTTTAGAAAAACGTGGCACAAACTCAACAGGAAAGGATAGTGTGAACACGTCCTCAATATGATGACACCACTGCAGCTGATCAACAAAGGCTGGAGTAGCTGTGAGAGGCACCACTGGACACTGGGAGGGGGAATTAAAGCTTTAGTTGTTTTTTTTTTATAAAATATTTTTATTGAGTTTTCATTTTTAATAACAAGGAAAAGAAGAAAAACAATCCAACCCCATACCCCCCAGCCATCAATAGTTACAGCGAAAATACATCCAACAATCTCCCAAGACATACAAGGTCAGACATTGATTATAATCGATATTCTATACCAAAACTACACCATAGTCACATCTCCTAACAGTCATAAGAAATGAAATGGAAAAAGTGTTATGCCTGCCCCGAGTCGCCTGGAGCAGGGGATACCCGTAGCCTTCCAAAGGACCCTTGTAACTCCTCCAGCAGATACCAGGACGATTGCACAAACGGTAGGACTACTGAGTGCAATTCTGCTGACGATAGCTTGGTGGTTATGAACCCTCTCCAAGTCTCAAAAAACTTCCCCGTCAACGCGTCTTTATCCCTTGCCGCTTCCAGGCATTCCACGTGCATTACTGCCTTCAATTCGTTGAGTATACCAGTCATGCCAGGGTTGTGCCCAGATAGCCAGTCCCTCAGGATTAGCCTTTTAGTAACCATTGCCAGCATATGGAGTATTCTAGCAGGTTTGCCTTCCCACACTCCAGATACCGTGAAATGAAACAACCAGGCAAGCATATCCAATGTAACGGTTTTGCCGGTCACCTCCCTCGCTAAGGCTTCCACCCGCTTCCATAGTTTCTGCACCTCCCCACACAGCCATATACCATGCACCATATCTGTTTTTGGTTGTCCGCATTTCGGGCATTGTTGTCGTCTATTAGGGAACCTAGCATTCGGGGGTAGGGTGAATCCGTAGATTGCCCTGTGAATGATCCTATATTGTACATCCCTCCATTTTTCGCTGATTATATTTTTCCTCAGTACCTCCCAGCCCCTCAGAATCGTGTCCGCTATATCAGTCCAAGGTATGTACTTTAGCCACCCGCGAAAGATGTTATCCTCCCTTAAAGTGACCCTAAACCCAGAACACAACCCCACATCCCCTTCATACCTATCCATGCAGCTTGTGAACCTGCTGCCATCCATCCCTGTATCTTCCAAAACCGCTGGGGCATTCTTCATAAATCATACTTTTAATATCTCAGTTCTGGGCGTTTCACTGCAATTTTAAAGCCGCAGCAGGCGGGCCTGTGTGCCGCTCTCCCCCTCCTTGTCTGTAATTCTGCACGCAGCGATGGACGTGCTAAACAACAGAGAGGCAGCTCGCCTCATAGTATGGGCGTTGAAACCGGTATGACGCGTATTACGTCATATCGGCTTCACCGCCCATACTATGAGGCGAGCTGCCTCTCTGTTGTTTAGCACGCCCATCGCTGCGTGCAGAATTACAGACAAGGAGGGGGAGAGCGGCACACAGGCCCGCCTGCTGCGGCTTTAAAATTGCAGTGAAACGCCCAGAACTGAGATATTAAAAGTATGATTTATGAAGAATGCCCCAGCGGTTTTGGAAGATACAGGGATGGATGGCAGCAGGTTCACAAGCTGCATGGATAGGTATGAAGGGGATGTGGGGTTGGCTTCTGGGTTTAGGGTCACTTTAAGGCCAGAGTCGTGTCTTGTAAACTACCATAAAGGTAAGATACGTTGACAGTCAGAGGGTCGGCTCCCAACCAGGTATCCCAGATAGTCAATCTGCATTCCTGTGATACATTTTGAAGGTGTCGAAGGACGAGATGGTGTAGCTGCCTGTATTGGATGATATGGTACGGGCTCAATTGGAACTTTTCCAAGACTTCTGACTCCATTAACCACCTTCTGTCAGGTTTGTGTAACAAATCCCCCAATGTGTGAATCCCCTTTTCTTGCCATGGTGCGAATAAGACATTCTCACGCCCTAATCTGAATCCTGCGTGGGCCCAAGGATTAAGGTATTTCGACGTTTTCCAGGTCATCATTAACTTCTTTCGAACCGCTTTCCAGCACATAGCCGTATCCCTATAGATGATCATGTTTTTCAGGTGTTTAGGCACGGCCGGCCATGGCGAGTGCAGTAAGCTGGCCGGTTCCCAGGGTCTGCATAGCGCCGCTTCCATGGTATAATTAGAGTATCTGTTGGACTTTTTGAGCCAGTCTATAACGTGACGTAATAAGCACGCCAAATTATATCCCCTGATGTCAGGGAGATTTAGCCCCCCTCCAAGTTTTGGGAGCATTAAGGTGCGACTGGCTATTCTGGCCTTCCGTCCCAGCCAAAGAAAGCTGGAGAAAGCTGTGTTGAGTCTATGCACATCCGCCCTTCGCAGTAGCAGTATGGTCTGCAGCGGATATAGTAACCTGGCGAAGCTAACCATCTTAGGGCCCTTTCACATCAGCGTTTTTTTCAAATCACGGCAGATGCGGTGAAAAAAACGCATCTGCCGCGATTACCGCATACCGGCTGCACTTGCGGCACGGTTGCGGTAAAAGCCATACAATGTATAGGCGGACTTGCGGCAGGTGCGGCAAGTGCGGTTTTGACACTTGCGGCCGCGAAAAAAAACGCGGCTGACAGCATTTTTTTTCGCGGCCGCACCTGCCGCAAGTGCCAAAACCACACTTGCCGCGAGTCTGCCTATACATTGTATGGCGTTTACCGCAATCGTGCCGCAAGTGCAGCCGGTATGCGGTAATCGCGGCAGATGCGTTTTTTTCACCGCATCTGCCGCAATTTGAAAAAAACGCTGATGTGAAAGGGCCCTAAACCTCCCTGGCGGTATGATTATGTCAGGAATTTTGTGCTAAAATCGGTACCATTTTTTTGCATGGAAATTTGGTGTTATGTACTGTCGGCCTGCAATTCTTAGTAATTACCTGATCAAAGAAGACTCTAGTAGACCTCTCAGATGTGATAAAGTTTGAAACATAAAATCATGAATTATAATTAAATAAATAATATCATTTTATTCAATAATCAATAATCTTATACCTGGCGGTATGATTATGTCTGGAATTTTGTACTAAGGGTACTTTCACACTAGTGTTTTTTTTAAATTGCGGCAGATGCGGTGAAAAAAACCCATCGGCCGCGATTACCGCATAACCGCGACACCTGCGGCACAGTTGCGGCAAGCCCCATGCAATGTCTATGGGGCTTGCGGTAAGGGTGCGGCAGGTGAGGCAAGTGCGGTTTTGCACTTGCGGCAGGTGCGGCTGCAAAAAAAACCGCATCTGCCGCGATTGCCGCATAGCCGCCGCATAACCGCTGCACTTGCGGCGCGGTTGCGTTAATCGCCATAGTAAGTATAGGGGGACTTGTGGCAGGTGCGGTTTTGCACTTTCGGCAGGTGCGGCTGCGAAAAAAAACCGCGGCTATGCGGCAATCGCGGCAGATGCGGTTTTTTTCACGGCCGCACCTGCCGCAAGTGCAAAACCGCACTTGCCGCACCTGCCGCAAGTCCCCCTATACTTACTATGGCGATTACCGCAACCGCGCCGCAAGTGCGGCGGCTATGCGGCAATCGCGGCAGATGCGTTTTTTTTCACCGCATCTGCCGCGACCGCGGGTAAGCCCGAGCTTGACTCGGGGTTACCGCTTCTGGCAGTGAATGTTAACCCCGAGTCAGGCTCGGGAATACCGCTAGGAAGGTTAAGTAGATGGCACCTCCCCAGAAGAGTCAGCGGCAGGTCCCTCCAACACTCCAATTCCCGCGTGATTTTGGTAATTAAAGGGCCATAGTTCAGGGGGTAAATTTGGCTAGTGTCGCTGCTGAGTATGATGCCCAGGTATTTGATGTGGTGAGTTTTTACTTGTATGCCCTCCATCTCCGCCCCTCCCCTGGCTTCCCCTTTCCCAGGACGGCGACGAGGCTTTCCCAGTTGCAAGATCTCACAGTTCCCTTAAGTCCCTCTCCGGTCTATTCATATAGATGATGACATCATCAGCAAATAGCGCTGACTTCACCGTCACCCCTCCAATGTTGATGCCCTCGTATGAATCATTGCCGTTCAAATATCTGGCAAGAGGTTCGATGGCCAGATTGAAGAGCAATGGCGAGACAGGGCAGCCTTGCCGCGTTCCCTTTTCCAGAGGGAAAGGGGCGGACAGAAAACCGGGGGTGCATATTCTACCGCTCGGTTTCTCGTATAATGTTTTTAGGAATGTCCTAAACGGGCCTTGTAGGCCTATCTTGTCCAATACTAAGTTCAACCAGGACAGATTGACATTGTCGAACGCCTTTTCGGCGTCCAACAAGACCAATGCCGGACGATCATCACGTAGATTCTCTCGATGCCCCACTGAATCCAGCACTAACATAGTTTGTCTGATATTACCCACCGCCGATCTACCCCTAACAAATCCCGCCTGTTGTGGGCCCACAAGAGATGGCAATAGCCCCGCCAAACGGTCCGCCATAATCTTGGCCAGAATTTTCAGGTCTTGATTTATCAGTGAGATGGGGCGATATCCGGCCGGGTCAGTGGAGCTCACATTCCCCTTTGGCAACAATTTAATGTGTGCTGTTGTTAGTGTGGTTCGAGATCTTGCCCCCCGCTAGAATTTCATTGAAAAGAGAGACTAAGCAAGGAGCCACCTTGTCGCATAAAGACTTGTAATAGTCGCCGGTAAAACCATCTGGACCCGGAGCTTTGTGGGCACTCAGGTTTTTGATAGTCATTTGAACTTCAGCCAAGGAAATCTCAGCGTCTTTAGTTGGTTTTAAGAATTTGCCTCTCCTACAATTTAGAGCAAAAAGTGGCAGTCTTTTTAAATTCAGTGGAGGTGATAGACACCCATTATATTTTGGTCTCAGTCCTGGCTTTGGCTCAAAACACAGCTCTAATTTGTACAGGAAATAACCTGTGTTATTCTAGAATTTTAACAGAGCCAATGAATGAGATTTATCAGACAGAAAAGAGGCTACGACTGAGGTCAGACTAGTGTATGAAAAATAAAAGGCCTGATTCAATTTCCTATGCATTATGGATTTCAGACTTTTTTTTTTTTCATTTTTAAAATGTCCGAGTCTCATATTAGAAATGGATGAACTTTGTGCATGATGTTAGAGAATTTGCATTTTTTTTTTTCAAGACAGACACTCAGCCATATTGTTACATTTGTACACGGCCACAAAATGAAACACTGTGTCCATGATTTCACTGCAACCAGAGATCTGCGAACAATCTTTGCACAAATATCTGTGTGTGTAAACCAACCTTTAAACAGGTCATCCAATACTCACACAACCCCTTCTCAATCCTTTGTTTCCTCCCTGTAAAATAATAACACTTGGGGCACAGTCAGTATAACATGGTGGCGACTGCATCACAATGCTCAGGCTGTCCGGCAGCTCTCCTGAATCGAGTGTGAGAGCTGCGTAGAAATACCTGCTGTCACACTCTGGTCAGAAGAGCTGCCGGACAGTCCAGGCATTGTGAAGCAGTCATGATATGTTTTACACCAGTCTGACTGTGCCTTTATACTCCCCTCCGATGATGGCACCATTTTAGCAGTTTCACACTGGCTCACCCAGTGGTTGAATTACATTGCTATGTTTTGAGAAACAAGTACCGTATATACTCGTGTATAAGCCGACCCGTGTATAAGCCGACCCCCCTACTTTTGCCCCCAAAACCTGGGAAAATTTATTGACTCGTGTATAAGCCGAGGGTGGACCCCAGCACAGGTATACAGCCCCCAGCAGTGTGGTATACAGCAGCCTCCCCAGTGGTATATACAGGCCCCAGCAGTGTTACAGCAGCAGCCCCAGTGGTATATACAGCAGCATCCCCAGTGGTAGTATACAGCAGCCCCAGTGGTAGTATACAGCAGCAGCCCCAGTGGTAGTATACAGCAGCAGCCCCAGTGGTAGTATACAGCAGCAGCCCCAGTGGTAGTATACACGCAGCCCCAGTGGTAGTATACACGCAGCCCCAGTAGTAGTATACAGCCCCAGTGGTAGTATACAGCAGCCCCAGTGGTATATTCAGCCCCAGTGGTAGTATACAGCAGCCCCAGTGGTATATACAGCCCCAGTGGTAGTATACACGCAGCCCCAGTAGAATATACAGCCCCAGTGGTAGTATACAGCCCCAGTGGTAGTATACATACAGCCTCAGTAGTAGTATACAGCCCCAGTGGTAGTATACATACAGCCCCAGTAGTAGTATACAGCCCCAGTGGTAGTATACAGCAGCCCCAGTGGTATATTCAGCCCCAGTGGTAGTATACAGCCCCAGTGGTAGTATATAGCCCCAGTGGTAGTACACATACAGCCCCAGTAGTAGTATACAGCCCCAGTGGTAGTATACAGCCCCAGTGGTAGTATACAGGGCCCCAGCAGGGCCCCCTCATAATTTGGCGCCCCCACCTCACTTTCTGGGCCCCCCCGCATGCAGCGCTGCGCATATAC
The DNA here is from genome assembly GCA_033576535.1 of Allobates femoralis. Taxonomy (NCBI): domain Eukaryota; kingdom Metazoa; phylum Chordata; class Amphibia; order Anura; family Aromobatidae; genus Allobates; species Allobates femoralis. Next base: position 266,816,783 of record JARQOC010000001.1, on the reverse strand, counting down.
ATTACCTGTCTAGCAGCTGTCACCCTCCGATGGCGGATCGCGGCTCCCGGCTCCGGGCTCCATCTTCCTCGCTGTCTTCCTGCCTTGTGACCGGGGCTCATCGCGATGACGTCATCGCGACGCCGGCCGGTCACCTGACAAGCAGGAAGTCAGTGAGGAAGATGGAGCCCGGAGCCGGGAGCCGCGATCCGCCATCGGAGGGTGACAGCTGCTAGACAGGTAATGTATATGCGCAGCGCTGCATGCGGGGGGGGCCCAGAAAGTGAGGTGGGGGCGCCAAACTTTGAGGGGGCCGTATTGACTCGCGTATAAGCCGAGGGGGGGACTTTTCAGCCCAATTTTTGGGCTGAAAAACTCGGCTTATACGCGAGTATATACGGTAGCTGCTCTCCAACTTCCTCCGGATGTCTGATGTGTCCGAAGGAGGGGAAAAGTGAAGCCAGTGCTGATTGGCCATAGGGGTCACCCCCCCTCAGCCCAGCCAGCACTCACACCCCCATAGCCTGCACTCACTCACAACCCCCTACAGCCTGCACTCACAACCCCCCACAGCCTGCATTCACCCTTCAGCCCAGCCCGCACTCATCGCCCCACAGTCCAAACTCACTCACCCCTCCCCTCAGCCCAGCCTGCACTCACCGCCCCACAGTCCAAACTCACTTACCCCTCCCCTCAGCCCAGCCCGCACTGACTCATCCCCCACAGTCCGCACTCGCTCACCCAAACGCGCACACAGTGACTGCCCGTCGTGAGGAACGGTGCCAGAGAGCAACCACAGGGGGGCCTCGAGAGAGACCACAAGGAGGTCCAAGAGCTTGCCGGGATGACGGCCAGAGAGCGTCCAAGAGGGGGGCCCGAGAGCATACATGGGGGGGCAAAAAGGCAGCACAGTAGGGGTAGAGAGTTAGCACAGGGGGAAGTGGAGAGCAACCACAAGGGTGGGCCCAAGAGTGTGCACATAATGGAGCAGAAAGGAAGCACAGTTGGGGTTGGAGAGTGAGGGGTAAAAAAACAGTGGACAGGCCACCAGTGCCACAAAGCCCTACCCCATCGTGATGTCACCGCCCACCCGATGCAAGAGAAACAGGCCCCATCTAGTCTTTTTAATAACAAATAGAATTATTCTTACCGTTAATTCGGTTTCTAGGATACCTTCCACGAAAGCATAGGAGGTTGCCTCTCCACGGCTTAATTGGGACAGGAAGCACATGAAAGGTTAAAATGCCCCTCCCACCTCCCACTAGCCAGTGTCTTACAAAGAGCCATAGCGTGAGAGTAACAACAGTACATAGTAAAACATTCCAGGAATAATACGAGGAATAACAGAGAGGGAATTAAGTGCTGTCGTGGAAGGTATCCTAGAAACCGAATTAACGGTAGGAACCGTTCGGCCCAGAGGAAGAGCCTGGCGGACACAGATGTCAGGACCTGGACATTGTGCCGCCCTGGTGACGGAGGTGTGCCACAGTGGTGACATTGTCCGAGAACACAAGGACGTGAGATCCCTTGAGTTGAAAATGAGCAGGTAGAAGGGCCTCCTCTACTGCTCTCAGCTCCCGGTAATTGGAGGACTGGGAACCGATGGTGCGACTCCAGACGCCTTGGAGTGGGGTGCGATCCAACACAGCTCCCCACCTACTCTGGCTGGCATCCATAGTAAGCGTTACAAGAGGAGTCTGAGCCCAGAACCCCCCCGCTGCAGATTGCAGAGGTCTAACCACCAGAGAAGGGACAAGGAGATGGGCCCAGGGAGGCGAACCCGTTGATTCAGGGATGAAGGTAGCCTGTCCCAACAAGATAGGACGTGTGCTTGTAGGACCCGAGAGTGAGCCTGAGCCCACATGACAAACGTGATGCAGGATGTCATGGAACCTAGAGCCGACGGTGCCGCCCCAAGGGTGGGAGACGCCGCATGGATGAAATCTTGTTCAGAAGGGTCAATCTGTGGTCATCTGGGAGAATTGAAGCCAGCTGGTCTTCCTTCGTGTTTTTACCTTCTGCCCTTCTTTCCCTCTGACTACCTCCCCACCACATTGTTTTGCCTAATTACACTTTACTATTGTAATATTGGGTCAAGGACCCTTACCTGCAATATATGCTAATAACTACGCCAAAGATGTAGACCTACGGGACTCGAATTAATACATTATCTTGGCTGTAAAGTAAGTTCTTGACCACCTCACCTTGTTAATCTTTCTGTATTATCTTGCATTGAAAATTCATAATAAAAAGAATTTTGAAAAGAAAAGAAGCCAGCTGGTCGGAATCCAGCAACACCCCTAGAAACCGTCTCATAGAGTAGGGTTGCAGCTGGGATTTCAGGAGGTTGGGGATCCACCCCAGGGACCGAAGAATATGCAGGGACTCCTCCACACTGCTCCTGAGGGATTGAGGCGAAGGAAAAATGAGAAAGAAGTCGACCAGATAAGGCACCAAACAGATGTCGCAACCCCGAATGAAGGCCACGACCTCCTCCATGATTTTGGAGAAAATCCGGGGTGCCGAGGCGATCCCGAAGGGAAGAACGTTGAACTGAAGTGGAGGACTTCCCCCTTGTACAGGATGGCGAACTTGAGAAACTTCCTGTGCCGAGGATGAATGGGCACTGGAAAATAAGCGTCCTTCAAGGCTATTGTAGCAATCTGGTGGTGCAGCCCGAGCAATGGAATCGCGGTTCGGACAAACAGCTGGGAATAATGACCAACCTCTTCCCCGTGGCTGGGAATAGAGGAGACAACATTGGTGTGAAAGAACTCCTGCACTTTTGAGTACAAGAGATCCTGGGCATTCTGAGAGGGCAGGGTATTGACCCGGAGGAGGAGACAACTCGAGCTCTATGAGGAGACCCTCGGAAATGACCTTCAGAACCCCCGGCAATCGGTGATCTGCCGCCAGTGGGGAAGAAAGGCAGAGAGTCGCCCCCCTACCGGGACTGAGTGACTGTCAGTCAGGGTGAGGTTGCTGCTGCTGAGCAGGGACGAGGATATACTTACCCCGCCCCTTCTGACAACTCCACCTGCCTGCTTTTCCCTTGCCCTTGGGCTGGGAGGCCTGAGGCACCGAGGGACAAAAGGAATGCTTACGCATGGGTTACTGGTCGGAAAGAGCCTTGCGGTCCGTGGCTTTGTCCAGAATTTCGTCAAGCGCAGGGCCAAACATTAAGTACCCCTTGAAAGGCAGAGAGCAGAGCCTCATTTAGCCTCATTTTAGAAGTTGCATCACCGCCACCTCTCTAGCCACAATGCCCGTCTGGAGGAGGTTAGACATGACCGAGGTTCTGGCCGCCAGGCGGACCGATTCAGCTGAGGCATCAGCGAGGAAACAGGACGCCTTCCCGAGCAGAGGAAGGTAAGTGAGGAGCTCCTCTCTAGGGATGCTCTGAGAAAGATGGGACTCCAAAGGGTCCACCCACATCAGCAGGGACCTGGAGACACAAGTGGAGGTGATGTTAGCCTGAATGGCGGAAGAGGACGCCTCCCATGAACGCTTCATAAAAGCTCTCAAGTTGTGAAATCTTATTCAAGATGGATTAGGAACCCGACAAGTTTGGCCGACTGAAGGCCAGCAAACATGTCATCCTGCACTGAAGAAAGGACCTGCTCCTCATGCAATCCCATGGTGCTCCTAATGGCCCCAATCAGCTCCGCCATGTCCTCAGAGGGGTAAAGGAAACATCTAAGGTCAGCCTGCTTGGAACCTGAAACATCATCGGGGCCCTCAGAGTCTGAATCCCTGACATCTACAGAGCCTGAAGGGGCAGCCTGGAGTTTCCAGTTCTCAGGAAGGAAGGACCAGGAACAGACAGACAGAGACAGGGAGGCAAGGGAAGCCTGAATCTCCTGCTGCACCATGGCACACAAATCATCCACCAGGCCAGGGTGTTCAGCACGAACTATCTTGTCAGTACAGCCCTGGCAGAGCTTCTCATTCCACCCGGAGGGGAACTTCTTAGAACAGACAAGGCATATTGCAGACTTCCCAGAACTCTCTTGGGGCCATCTTCAGAGAAGCACCCATCAGCCCTGCCTACTGGGCAGCACAAAGGACCCCCCTGCACCCTACAGACACACTGTGGCCAGGGGAGAACTGGGCTCTGCAGATGCAGAGGAAGACCTGACTACAGGACAAACTACTGCTTAGTGGTGTCAGATTTCTTCAGAGCAGCCTTACATTCCCAAGGCCTGCCCCAGTGCTTCAAGGTTCCCTGCCTCCTGCAGCTGGTCCAGGCAGACCCCAATCATGGCGGCGAGCCCGCACACTGCCCCACCAGGTTCCGCCGGTCGGAACCCGAAAGCGATGTGCTCCCGCCAGAGGAGCGCATGACCAGAAGTCCCACCCCCGATGTCACGTCCGATCCCACGGCCAGCGTGCATCACAGGAGGCGGCCGGCTGGCTTAGCCCTAGGAAGAGGCCGCCGGCCAGGGAGCCACCAGCCCGCTTCACCCCAGGAGGGGATCCGGAGGGCCCGGTCCCAGCCACCCCAGCAGCACACCACCGGGGTGAACTGAGAGACGGCCGGAGGAGGAGCAGGGGCCCGGCAGGCAAAAATCCACAGAAAAAGGAATGCTGCAGCTTGCCGCCACCACAGCATAAGAGAAGAAAAACCTCTATCCATGCCCCATGGGGACAGGAAAGACACTGGCTAGTGGGAGGGGCCTTTTCACCTCTCATGTGCTTCCTGTCCCAATTAGGGCATGGAGAGGCAACCGCCTATGCTGTCGTGGAAGGTTCCTAGAGAAAAATACATTTGATCACCTACTTACAAAAAATAGACATGACATATTAGACATCCTAATGGCTGTGATCACCTAACCAATGGGTTATTTGGTGCAAAACACAACCAATAACAGATATTAACCCCCACCATGTCAAAAAAAACAAAATATATACATATATTCATATAGATTATGCAGTAATTTATATGTAGCCAAAACAGCACTATAAGTACCGTAATATAATTTGCCCTGCATAAAACAACATGTTATTTAACAGTGAAGAAAATAATTATAACAGATGCTGAAATGTAGAGGCAAAAATGAAGAAAAAAAAATAGTCTGGTTTTTATAGAGGACCTGACAACTAATAAGGCGCCGCATGTATCAGGCACTGGCTGTATGGTCTCAGCAACTTGGCATCATTTAAGGCCATGTTCACATTGCGTTTTTGATTCATTTTTGTATGGAAAACGGATCACTTTCTGTGATGTCCAGCAAAGTCAATGAGTTTTCAGAAATACTGTGCAGACGCTGTCTTTTTTACTGGTCCATTTTTGGAGCAGAAAACGCATCCAGAAAGAGAATGAGCATGTCAATCAGTCATCCAGTTTTTCTCCTCTGTTTTCCCCATTGACTCCACTGTAATGGGAAAAAAAGCGTCAGAAACGCAATGCAGTTTATTATTTCAAAAACAATGTGTTTTGTTTTTTTTCAAAATAGATTCAGTTTTGCTGCTGAACATTCAACAAAAATGTAACACAAAAAAAGGATCAGAAAAGCACAGTGCGAACACAGTCTAAAAGCAAACATCGACGGAGCTGCACTGTAGACTAGTCAGACAGGCGAGTCCCTAAAGGTACCGTCACATGCGGCAATATTGCTAGGCAATTTCACTGGCAATTTCCTGGTGGCAGTGAAATCATGGACACCTTGTTCCATTTGTACACAGCAACAAAATAGAACAATGTGTCCATGATTTCACTGCAGCCAGCAAATTGCAAGTGAAATTGCAAGCGATATTGCCGCATGTGACAGTACCTTGAGACTTTGCCCTGCCTGCTGCCCTGGGATGACAAGCCTCTTTTTAGGGTGCAGTCACACAGATTAGTCCAACAAATGCATTTCAATGCTCGGACTGGCCGGTGTCTTTCTTGAACTGAGCATTACAGCTGCATATAATACATACTGCCGGGCTCGGGTCAGGAGAGCTTCCATCCAGTCTGAGCATTGCGATGCATTCATCCTCAGAGTTATGCAGCCCTCGGGCTGAGCCCTTTTACATACACGCAGGTAGAGACCTGTCACTCCATGGCAGCCTCGAGACATTCAGAGTGCACACGCCTGAGTCTTCGAGATACCAGCGTGGTGCGAATGCATTCTCCGTACAATAGAGAAGCTTTACACCGCACAGCACACTATGTTGATGTGAAGTGACAGGGTCAAAGGGACGTTTCCACTTAAAGGGAACCTGTCACCTAATCTAGCCCTCCTAACCTATGAATACCTGTCCCTGAAGCCTATAACTACTATAATAACCATCCCAGTCTGACATTTTATGTAGGTGTACAAGCTGAATAAATCATTTATTACACTTACATTTTTTTTGTCAGCTGGGCGTTCCCTGGGGGTCTTTGTCAGGTGGGCAGGGTCTCCTGGTCCGCGCTGCCCCCGCCTCAGTGCTTAATTGACTCCCTAATGGGCGTAATTCTGGTGGCAGAGCGCGGGCATGTTTGTATTTCCCCGCCTGTGGCCGCATCACTGTGACGTGGCGGTTCACGTGATTACTGTACACGTCACTTCCTGTGACGTAGGGCTGTGTGCGCTCATTGCACAGGCCGCTTTCAGCGCATGCGCAGATGGCATGCTGAAGGCGGCCTGTGCAATGAGCTCACACAGCCCTACGTCACAGGAAGTGACGTGTACAGGAATCACGTGACCCGCCACGTCACAGTGATGCGGCCACAGGCGGGGAAATACAAACATGCCCGCGCTCTGCCACCAGAATTACGCCCATCAGGGAGTCAATTAAGCACTGAGGCGGGGGCAGCACGGACCAGGAGACCCAGCCCACTTGACAAAGACCCCCAGGGAACGCCCAGCTGACAAGAAAAATGTAAGTGTAATAAATGATTTATTCAGCTTGTACACCTACATAAAATGTCAGACTGGGATGGTTATTATAGTAGTTTTAGGCTACAGGGACAGGTATTCATAAGTTTAGGAGGGCTAGATTAGGTGACAGGTTCCCTTTAAGCAAGTCTTTTTTTATTAAACAGTCGCCGGTGGAGCATCCCTGTGATTGAAGAATTTAAAGATGGTGGTGTACATCATATAGCACTGCCACCACTGACAATGACAAGGACACTCCACCAGCGACTGTTTAGAAAAGAGTCACTTGAGTCGAAATGTCACTTTGTTGCATTTGAGGAGCAGCCTTTTGTTTTTTGCCTATATTCTCACAGCACTTACTAACTCCATGACAGCAGGGAGGAAGAAACTGAAGGATTTGAAATTATCTTTTCCTCTGAAATATCAAACATTTCAAAGTCAAGGAAAATTAGTCAGCAGCTTTTTGCTACCTCATCTGACATCCTGAATCCAGTGAGGTACCACTTAGATTACTGGGTGCAACGGTTCTGAAACTATCAGTTTTTAGATTTAGCCAGGCAGCAGAGCTGAGAAAGCTATTCCCGCCCACACCAGGCTCTCAGTTTACATTTCTATAGACAGTGAGCTGCTAATCACAGGAGGGAGCAGAGTCAGACTAGGGCTCACAAGTACGATGAGCGAACCGGATTTTAAAGTTCAGAGTTCATATGGAACATAAACTTTTAAAAAATTTTCAGTGTTCGGAGTTCAGGGGCTTTACATACAGTCACAAACCACTGGAGTGCCCAGTGCGAGCCGCTTGCAGTGTTTAAATGGCCGTAGTGGGGGTAAAGTCATCATTATCAGATGTGTTAAATACAAAAAAAAATATCAGAAAACCCTTGACCTGCCTTGTTTATGGCTGCCTGTATGTGGGCAGAGAGCAGAACTGCCCAATCAGTGACTTCCAATGAGGTTCGGTCAAGTTTAAGTCCAGAACAAAACTTTATATAAAGTCCGGCTGAACCCCCAGAACCTGAAATTCCACGGGTCGTCTCATCTCTACTTACAAGCTGCTGTACTGACCTAGGCTCAGCATTCCCTTTAAACACACCTGGCTAAAATCATGCAGCCAGTGCCTGATACATGTTATCCATGGAGTAAGTAGCATTTATTAGCTTTCAGATTCCCCATAAAGAGATTAAAAAGGCAAACATCAAGCAACACCGGTAGCACACACAGGGCAGATCGTGCAGCAAAACTGACTGCACACATGGGGCAGTCCATATAGTAGCAAATACAGGGCCTCCCCCAGGACACCATATAGCGGAACACACGCAGGACATACCATATAGCGGCGCACACACACAGGACAGACCATATAGCGGCGCACACACACAGGACAGACCATATAGCGGCGCACACACACAGGACAGACCATATAGCGGCGCACACAGGACAGACCATATAGCGGTGCGCACACACAGGACAGACCATATAGCGGCGCACGCACACAGGACAGACCATATAGCGGTGCACACACACAGGACAGACCATATAGCGGTGCACACACACAGGACAGACCATATAGCGGTGCACACATAAGGCATACCATATAGAGGCGCACACACAAGGCATACCATATAGCGGAGCACACACAGGGCAGACCATATAGCGGAGCACACACAGGACAGACCATACAGCGGAGCACACACAGGACAGACCATACAGCGGAGCACACACACGACAGACCATACAGCGGAGCACACACACAGCAGACCAAATAGCGGAGCACACACACACAGGGCAGACCATACAGCGGAGCACACACAGTGCAGACCATATAGCGGAGCACACACACAGGACAGACCATATAGCGGAGCACACACACGACAGACCATATAGCGGAGCACACACACGACAGACCATATAGCGGAGCACACACAGGACAGACCATACAGCGGAGCACACACACGACAGACCATACAGCGGAGCACACACACAGCAGACCAAATAGCGGAGCACACACACACAGGACAGACCATACAGCGGAGCACACACAGTGCAGACCATATAGCGGAGCACACACACAGGACTGACCATATAGCGGAGCACACACAGGACTGACCATATAGCGGAGCACACACAGGGCAGACCATATAGCGGAGCACACACAGGGCAGACCATATAGCGGAGCACACACAGGACTGACCATATAGCGGAGCACACACAGGACTGACCATATAGCAGTGCACACACAGGGCAGACCATATAGCGGAGCACACACAGGACTGACCATATAGCAGTGCACACACAGGGCAGACCATATAGCGGAGCACACACAGGGCAGACCATATAGCGGAGCACACACAGGACTGACCATATAGCGGAGCACACACAGGACTGACCATATAGCAGTGCACACACAGGGCAGACCATATAGCGGAGCACACACAGGACTGACCATATAGCGGAGCACACACAGGACTGACCATATAGCGGAGCACACACAGGACTGACCATATAGCAGTGCACACACAGGGCAGACCATATAGCGGAGCACACACAGGGCAGACCATATAGCGGAGCACACACAGGACTGACCATATAGCAGTGCACACACAGGACAGACCATATAGCGGAGCACACACAGGACAGACCATATAGCGGAGCACACACAGGACAGACCATATAGCGGAGCACATACAGGACAGACCATATAGCGGAGCACATACAGGACAGACCATATAGCGGAGCACACAGGACAGACCATATAGCGGAGCACACACAGGGCAGACCATATAGCGGAGCACACAGGACAGACCATATAGCGGAGCACACAGGACAGACCATATAGCGGAGCACACAGGACAGACCATATAGCGGAGCACACACAGGGCAGACCATATAGCGGAGCACATACAGGACAGACCATATAGCGGAGCACATACAGGACAGACCATATAGCGGAGCACACAGGACAGACCATATAGCGGAGCACACACAGGGCAGACCATATAGCGGAGCACACAGGACAGACCATATAGCGGAGCACACACAGGACAGACCATATAGCGGAGCACACACAGGGCAGACCATATAGCGGCACAGGCAGTATACAGGGAGCTGTGACGTAATTATAACAAGGGGTAAAGTCCCCACTAACAGTGTAGAGGAGGAATGCCCGCCCCGCCATACCTTGCTCCTCACACCTGCGGACACTCTTTGCTGGGAATTGGGGCCCGGGGAATGAAGGAGCGGGGACGTTCAGCATTGTGATATATAGAGGGTGTCAGCAGTGTACAGTGCAGTGTATATCTGTACACCTCCAGCACACTACTGGTTACACTCGATGCACAGCTACATGTGCGCACGGCTCCTAGCAGTATACAGTGCTGACATCCCCAGTGTACACCCCACCAAACACACCACGGCCAGTCAGCTGCAGGAACTGCCGTGATGTCATCGCCATGTGATCAGTCACGTGAGGAAAAGCAGGAAGTGCTGTGGATGAGCCTAGACCGTATGGGCTCCTTCCAGGTCCCGACTGCTGCCCATACCACTGTGACTGGTGAAAATGATATCATGTATGGAGCCCTGATAGGTGTCTACTAGTGAGGACATCACCGTGTATAAACTTCATAGATAAAGATGTTATATTTTATATTAGTCAAGAAAGATGAATGTTTGGGCTCCTTCACTATTGAAAACACTGGAATGTTTGAGCCCATTCCAGGTATACAGTTGTGATCAAAACAATAGCAGTGTGTTCAACAACATGACTTAAGCCCACTCTTTAGAATAGTTTTTATTTCCATGCATTGGGAACATTGCACACTGTTTTCTAATTCAAAACATGAGAAATGTAATAATGTTTAACTACTTTACAGAAAGTAACAAAAAATGAACATTGGGCTGTGCAAAAAATAGCAGTGTCTGCATTTGTCTTTACAAGTTTAAAATATGTACTTTTGTAGGATTTAACATTCTTATGAATCATTAACCTAATATTTAGTTCCATAACCACAGTTTTTTTAGAACTACTTCACATCTATGTTGCATAGCGTCAACCAACGTCTGGCACCTGTCAACTGTTATTCCAACCCAGGATGATTTGACTACATCACACAATTAATTTGCATTTGTTGGCTTTGCCTCAGAAATGGCATTTTTGATGTCACCCCACAAGTGTTCTATCAGATTAAAGGGAACCAACCACCCCAAATGACCCCCCCGGACTGTTAATATGTGTCCATACACCTAGCAGACAGATTTGGGGCAATCGTTTTTGCTAAAAAAAACTGATTAGTAGAAGCTAAGATATAGCTTTATAAACTTTAAAAAATCTTGCCGACTGGGCGTTACCTAGCTGCCGGGGGGGTGGAGCGCTGCGCAATATGTACTACCTGGTCCGGTGCCGTCCCTGCAGTCCTGTCTGGTGCTGTCCCCGCTGCTCTGTCCGGTGCTGTGCCCGCTGCTCTGTCCGGTGCTGTGCCAGTCTACATGCTGTGCCCCAGGCCGGTAACATGATTATCGGTGCGGGCGTCGGGCAATGGGGACGCTTCCTGCGTCCTCCTGCCAATCCCCGCCCAGGGCAGCCCTGCACCAATGAGAACGGTTCCCTTTAAGGTCCACAGATAGGGCTGATCACTCCATAACCTCAATTTTGTTGGACTTGAACCAGATTTTGCTTGTTTACTTGTGTGCTTAGGATCATTGTCTTGTTGAAACACCTATTTCAAGGGCATTTCCTCTTCAACATAAGGCAACATTACCTATTGAAGTGTTTTGAAATATGCAAACTGGTCCATGATCCCTGGTATGCGGCAAATAGGCTCAGCACCATAGTAAGAGAACCATGCCCATATCATGATTCTTGCACCACCATGCTTTACGGTCTTCAAAGTGTTCTGTGGCTTGAATTCAGAGTTTGGAGTCGTCTGACGAACTGTCTGTGGACCTTGGATCTGAAGAAAACAATTTTACTTTCATAAGTCCACAAAATGTTTCCTCATTTCTCTTTAGGCCAGTTGATGTGATGCACCCCAGGGCCGTGGGGTACTCGGAACTGGGCTTTTTTACTTCTGAGGGAGTCACAGGGGTCAAGAACCAGCTCCGTAATCCTGGGCATTGGATAACAGTTTGGGGATGGTGGTCATGACACCACCTATGGTGTTCAGCTATTGGGGCTGAAACTGCGGTGCGAGACCCCTGGGGATGATGGAATTGCAGCCATGGTGATATCACTCCCCATGGTAACCGGAAAAGTCTATGGCGGTGGTAGGCCATTGGGGTGCAGGGCTGATGGCGCGGAAGAACCGACAGACACACAGTACAAAGTCTCCTTTACCTTTACTGGTAGTTGCAGGTAGAAACTAGGATACTGTCCACAGATGATGTTATGAATCCAGGTGGCCTGGAAGCAAGTTGGGGATCTCCTCACCCGGTGAGTTCTGGAGCCTCTTTGCTGCACATCTCTTTCCTGGTCCTGGCTGCCTGTAGCTAATCTGCGACCCTCTCTCTCTGCTGTTAAGTCTAACCAGTATGGTAGGCAGCTTGAGCCCTTCACGGGCACCACTCCTCTGGCTACTGTCCTTGAGCTCTTCAGTGTTACTGTGCCTCCTGGTACTTTGCTTTGGCCGGGAGACTTGGAATCTCCCACCCTCTGGTTTTGGCTGGCTGCTGGGCCTGGAGTACCCTCACAACCTCGGACTCCAGTGCCCGTTTCTGGCGCTCTGCGCTGGGGTGAGCCCGATCACTGGCTCCACTCCCCAGGCCTGCTTCTCCTCTTCCTCAGACCCTCTCCTACGGGTCTTTCACGCTTGCTGTTTCTCACTCTCGACTCTACCTGGGATGAGCTTAGCACTGCTCCAGTCCACAGGTCGTCTTCACAATCCTCCTAGGAACAGAACTGACTAACCCTACCTTCAGGCCAGAATTTATAGGGGAGGTCCCCTGAACTCGGGTTTCAGAGCTCCCCCTTCTGGTCTGGAGTCAGGAAAAGTGTTGCATGCTGTGGGCTTACCCGGTGTGGATACCCCTTCTTGCCTCCAAGCATCACCCCCAGAGGGAGGCATGCCATTGTGGCAACAGGACTCTGGGGTGCCACAGATGTATTATTTGTCAAATTGTATTCGCTTCAGTACATGTCTTTTTTTAACAATGGGACTTTGTGGGGACTTCTTGCTTATAGATTAGCTTCACATAGGCATCTTCTAAAGGCCCAGTCACACATAACGATATCGTTAGAGAGATCGTTGTAACTGTGACATTACAACGATCTCTCCAGCGATGTCGTTATGTGTGACACTTAGCAGCGATCAGGCCCCTGCTGTGAGGTCGCTGATCGCTGCAAAGTGCTCTGGGTCATTTTTTGATTGTTGGTTTCCCGCTGGTCAGCACGCATCGCTGCGTGTGACAGTGAGAAACCAGCGATCAGTGACCTCACTGGCTGGGGACCATGGTAAACACTGGGTATCCAGGCAGCGCGCGCTGCCTAGATACCCGGTGTTTACGATGGTTACCAGCGTCCTCCCTGCTTAGCGCTGCCTGTAAGCAGGGAGGACGCTGGTAACTATGATAAACAGCGGGTATCTAGATACTCGCTGTTTATCATAGTTACCAGCATCCTCCCTGCTTACAGGCAGCGCTAAGAAGGGAGGACGCTGGTAACATCGCTTTCAGCAATGTGAGAGGTGGCTTCCATGCCCCTGATCACTGGGGAGATCTGCCTGTTTGACAGCTCCCCAACGACCAGGTAACAACGCTCTAGCGATCCCGACAGGTCGTTATCGCTATCGGGAACGCTGGAGCGGTCTTTGTGTGTGACGGGACCTTAACTGTCAGAATACACACAGGTAACTTGAGACAGTCTTTGATCATCCTGGAGCTGATCATTGGCTGGGCCTTTGCCATTCTAGCTATTCTTCAATCCATTCGAATAGTAGTTGTCTGTTATCTCCCTCATCTCTCTGACTTTGCTTTCCAATTTAAAGTATTGAAAATTATTTTAGCTGAACAGCCTTTCATTGTCTACACTTCTTTATAAGTTTTTTCTCTCTCCAATCAACTTTTTAATCAAAGTTTAATCCATGTCAACTGTCTGCAAGTGTGATTTAGTTATTGCCAACACCTGTTAGGTGCCACAGGTAAGTTACAGGTGCTGTTAACTACACAAATTAGAGAAGCATCACATGATTTTTCTAACAGTTCCAATACTTTTGTCCACCCCCTTTTTTACGGTTGGTGTGGAATTATATCCTATTTGGCTTTAGGACAATTCTTTTTGTGTTTTTTTCATTGAAGACAAATTAAATGAACATAATAATACCAAAAAATTTGTGATTGCAATCATTTTCAGGAAGAAACTGAGTATTATCTGACAGAATTGCAGGGGTGTCAATACTTTTGGCCACAACTGTAGGCTGGTTTCACATTGCATATTTTTTCCTGTCCGTGGAATCCTACTTTTTGTAGGATCCCACGGACAGGAAATTACACCACAGGGGGTGACTTATCCTGTGTCCGGGTCCGTGATTATCACAGATCCAATCAACTTTTTAATCAAAGTCTGCTCTTCTTCTGAACAATATCTCGAACAACCTATATTCCTCAGGCCTTTTCTAAGAGAAATGCATGCACATGTGCTGGCTTCACCCTTAAATATGGGCCACCTGATCCACACCTGTTTCTTCATACACTGATTAACCTCACTAACTGAACTCCACACTGCTAGAACCAGAGCCTCTTTTTCACTCTTGTCCAGGTTTGGGAAATAGTCATTGTTGCTCTCTCTGAGTTTATCAAGATCTTCCGATACCAACTTTAAAAAGATTTCTATGCTAACGGTATTCTGTGTGGGTGGAGTCCTTGTGCTTTTAGGTCTCAACTTTGTAAAAGGTCCAGTTCCTGTGGGTCTCAAATTCTCTCCCAATAAATCTTGAAGGTTCTCTAGATCTGGATAATCTTCTTCATCAATCCCTAGTTCTGTACACTCTTTTTTACTATGTTCTTTAAAGACCTTCTTCTAGCATAGTCGCCACGTGAAAAGATTAATACCCTTGATTCAATCGAATGGGTCAAAGTTTGTAGTTGGTACATATGATAAACTCTTCTTGAGCACTTCAGTCTCCTTATGTGTTAATATAATATTAGTCAAATTAATGATTTTCATGTCATCATCTCTCTCTGTTCTTTTTATATGTTCTCTGTTTATTATTTGTATCTGGGATTTCCAGGCCTGTCCCTTAGATCGTAGATCTTCTGTTTGTCTTTCAGACCCATTTCTAAAAAAGATGGTGGGACAGGTTCCACCTCTTCCTCTACCCTTCCCTCCTCTCGGTCTCTTAGGTCCGCCCCTATTGCTTACCCTGTTGATCCTTTCCAATCTCTCACTTAGTGAGGCCTGTGGTGTTTCTGTATCAGATGTTTTTGTCTATGATGAAGAGATATTAGAAGGTTCTGTTGGTACACTAGGCTGTGGTATACTGGGTTGTGGTGTTTGTTCCTCGGTTAAAAATAAATAGACCTTCCTATCCCTAAAATCAGATAAATCTCTACAGAATTGTTTCTGTTTCCTTTCTTTTATGTTATTTTGGAATTTCTCAACTGCATGTTGTAGGGTACTTTCCTTTTTTCTGAAGTGAGGGTCCGATTTCTATTTTAGGGCCTGTTCTGTAACTTCACTTAGACGTTTTGAGGTCTCTTCATATATTAGTTTCTCCTCCCTCAAAAGTATCTCCATAAACCTTACCGAGCTATCTGTCAGCGCTTTTCTCCACGCTTCCACTAACTCTGGTGATCTCTCTCTCTCTGATGGAACAAGATTAATCTTTAAACCATTTGGGATGACTTTATGGAGGTGTGTAAAATCATATATATGTGAAAGTGTAAATAACAAGCAATGAGTGAGGCAGTTATAGAGACCTATACAAATAAGTGTATTTTTTGATAGGCACTACAAAACAAGTTTTGAATAAATCTGCGGGAGGTTTTATTCAAGCTATCTGCCTGTGAGAGGTACGTTACATCAGGGTTTGAATGGAATATGCACCCGGGTGATGTCTTTTGCATATCTTTTAGTCACCACTATACCTGGTTGATGTTCTGAATGTAATTTGACACGTTTTTAAGTTGGAGAACCCTTAGTCACTGGGTGGGTTGAGATAATTTCAACACTCAATTGGCTTGGGACTCCACTATCAATAATATTTCTGTAACAACTACTGTGTCAGTTATACAGTTCTTTATGTCTCCAGGGCGTATACCATCTTGCCTCTTTGGTGGATCGGACCAACAGATGAACGTCTGATACTTCAGTGATAATATAACTGTAAATGAGGACCAATATTTACTGTACCAACCACCTGCATGTGGTTGCAAAAAAACATGTATAATATTATGTAAACTGTGTACCCCTGATGAGCTGGCATAACTGCTGGTGAAACGCGTCGGGTTGCAAAATTGTACTTTGAAATATTATATGGTCTAGATTTCAAGGGTTCTTCCTATAATCAGCTTTGATAAGGATACTAGGTTGACGATAACTGACCGTTGACGCTTGACCGAATTTGACACTAGGTCAGACCACCATATTCGTACCTAGGTTATTGGGAAATCCTTTGGGATCATGTAAATATTGTATGCTGTGTAACTGTGTGAGGGAAGGGTCTTTGTTATGCACATGTCACAAAGCCACATTGGTTGTTTTTAACTATTCAATAAAGATTATCTTAGAGTAGTTCTATTCTGGTAATACATCCCATAAATATTTTTGTTTTTTTATGCTGCTGCATCACACTTTTGACTCATGTTTAGTAAATGATCTATGTATTAGTATACCCAAGTCTTTTTCACACATGCTGCTGCTTAGCCCTATTCCTCCCATTCTGTATATGTTCTTTTCATTTTTCTTTCCCAGATGTAGGACTTACAGTTGTTTTGAAGGAGTAAGAGTATGCTCACTGATATCGTGGTGCTCAAGGGAAAATAGAGTCAATTATATAAAGTGATCCCTGGCACACACAAAAAAGACGTAAACGTGGTCAATGCAATTGATCCTTTATTTCATCATCTCAACTCCCGACGATCGTTTCAAACAATAAGTTTTTCATCAGGGGATGGATCTATAACAGTCATATACAAAAACATGACAGTCAAAATACATGATAAACATAAATGAGAACCATCAGAATTTACAAATCGGGTAAAAAGAAAAGTCTATTCTTCAGTACAATGTGGGGAGACAACATATTGTCAGCATATTATAGTCATATGTTACTCAAAAGAGAACAAGGGGGAAAAAAGACAAAACTATTACCTCATGTTCCATGATACAGATATAATAAGGCCATACAGATGATACAAGAAATGAGAAGTATATCAATCATGGGAAATGACTGTTAAAGAAATAACATAGCATCATTCAGTGCATGTTGCAATGTGGGTCATCAAAATTATAGCAAAAGATTTGAAGAAATGAAAAACTGCCAGTACCTGTAGTTATGAATATTAGTCTTGAGTGCATTAAATCAGAGGAGTAAATTCCCAAGGGATCAGTATCAGACTATGTTAGATACCTAGGGACTTACAGTTGTGGCCAAAAGTATTGACACCCCTGCAATTCTGTCAGATAATACTCAGGCGGCCGTCACACGGTGCAATATCTTGAACGATATTGTAAGCGATCACGTGCACGCGCGATCGCTAACAATATCGTTCACATCGCTGGTGAGCTGTCACACAGACAGACTCACCAGCGATGTGGGCCAGCAAGATCGCTGGTAACTATGGTACACATTGGGTTACTAGGCGCCGCGCGGCGCTTAGTAACCCGACGTTTACCATAGATACCATCTCCTAGCATAGGCTCTGCCGCTGGGAGATCGTTCATCGTGGTGTCACACACCACGATGAAGCAGATTGTTAAATCGTTCATCGCTAGATATGAGCTCCGGCTCTCATATCTGCGATGTCACGATCAAACGATTTTACATTGTAAAATCGCTTGATCGCACGTAGCGATGCACAAACGATATCGCTTAAGCGATCAAAAAGCAGATCGCTTAAACGATATCGTTCAAGATATTGCACCGTGTGACGGCCGCCTCAGTTTCATCCTGAAAATGATTGCAATCACAAATTCTTTGGAATTATTATCTTCATTTAATTTGTCTTAATTGAAAATAACACAAAAGAGAATGAAGCAAAAAGCAAAACATTGATCATTTCACACAAAACTCCAAAAATGGGCCGGACAAAAGTATTGGCACCCTCAGCCTAATACTTGGTTGCACAACCTGTAGCCAAAATAACTGTGATCAACCGCTTCCAGTAACCATCAATGAGTTTCTTACAATGCTCTGCTGGAATTTTAGACCATTCTTCTTTGGCAAACTGCTCCAGGTCCCTGATATTTAAAGGGTACCTTCTCCAAACTACCATTTTTAGATCTCTCCACAGGTGTTCTATGGGATTCAGGTCTGGACTCATTGCTGGCCACCTTAGAAGTCTCCAGTGATTTCTCTCAAACCATTTTCTAGTGCTTTTTGAAGTGTGTTTTGGGTCATTGTCCTGCTGGAAGACCCATAACCTCTGAGGGAGATCCAGCTTTCTCACACTGGGCCCTACATTATGCTGCAAAATTTGTTGGTAGTCTTCAGACTTCATAATGCCATGCACACGGTCAAGCAGTCCAGTGCCAGAGGCAGCAAAGTAACCTCAAAACATCAGGGAACCTCCGCCATGTTTGACTGTAGGGACCGTGTTCTTTTCTTTGCCTCTTTTTTTCTCCTGTAAACTCTATGTTGATGCCTTTGCCCAAATAGCTCTACTTTTGTCTCATCTGACCAGAGAACATTCTTCCAAAACGTTTTAGGCTTTCTCAGGTAAGTTTTGGCAAACTCCAGCCTGGCTTTTTTATGTCTCGGGGTAAGAAGTGGGGTCTTCCTGGGTAGCCTACCATTCAGTCCCTTTTCATTCAGACACCGACTGATAGTACGGGTTGACACTGTTGTACCCTCGGA
This sequence comes from Allobates femoralis, assembly GCA_033576535.1. Lineage (NCBI taxonomy): Eukaryota > Metazoa > Chordata > Amphibia > Anura > Aromobatidae > Allobates > Allobates femoralis. The sequence continues at coordinate 266,797,957 of JARQOC010000001.1, read as the reverse complement.
CTGCAGGGCAGCTTGAACTTGTTTGGATGTTAGTCGAGGTTCTTTATCCACCATCCGCACAATCTTGCGTTGAAATCTCTCGTCAATTTTTCTTTTCCGTCCACATCTAGGGAGGTTAGCCACAGTGCCATGGGCTTTAAACTTCTTGATGACACTGCACACGGTAGACACAGGAACATTCAGGTTTTTGGAGATGGACTTGTAGCCGAGATTGCTCATGCTTCCTCACAATTTGGTTTCTCAAGTCCTCAGACAGTTCTTTGGTCTTTCTTTTCTCCATGCTCAATGTGGTGCACACAAGGACACAGGACAGAGGTTGAGTCAACTTTAATCCATGTCAACTGTCTGCAAGTGTGATTTAGTTATTGCCAACACCTGTTAGGTGCCACAGGTAAGTTACAGGTGCTGTTAACTACACAAATTAGAGAAGCATCACATGATTTTTCTAACAGTTCCAATACTTTTGTCCACCCCCTTTTTTACGGTTGGTGTGGAATTATATCCTATTTGGCTTTAGGACAATTCTTTTTGTGTTTTTTTCATTGAAGACAAATTAAATGAACATAATAATACCAAAAAATTTGTGATTGCAATCATTTTCAGGAAGAAACTGAGTATTATCTGACAGAATTGCAGGGGTGTCAATACTTTTGGCCACAACTGTAGGCTGGTTTCACATTGCATATTTTTTTCTGTCCGTGGGATCCTACTTTTTGTAGGATCCCACGGACAGGAAATTACACCACAGGGGGTGACTTATCCTGTGTCCGGGTCCGTGATTATCACAGATCCGGACACAGCGGGGCACTTTATAGTAATATAGTAAAAAGAAAGAGTTAAAAATAAAAAATCACTATGCTCACCTATCCTCAATCCACGGGTGCTTACAGGACCTGTGGTGACGTCACAAGCCTATCAGCTGATCGGGTCACATGATCATGTAACCCGATGATGCTTTGGGTTGTGACATCATCACAGGTCCTGTAAGCACCCGGACCTTGCTGGGAGGCAGCGGTGGAGGTATATTATACATTGCAGAAGTGAAATTAGCAGGGTTGGAGCAATTTTAGTGTACTGAGCATGCTTGACTTGACATGACTTTGTTGGTATAAAGATTTGCGTTCAGTTTTGTGACAAATCTGCACAAGAAAATGCATTAAAAAATGATGTATAAAAAACGAACTGTGTGCACATACCCTAAGATCTCAATTATGTTATCCCTCTGCTATCTGTTATATACTTACCTTTGTCGGTCCATCATCCACTTCCTTTATGGTGTACTCCTATCATGCACTGGCCTCTGATTGGCCAGCAGAAGTTGCGGTAGCCATATTTGAACACTCAAATGATGGGTATACAAATATGGCACCCACTGGCGGTAGTGCCCCATTACGTTCTACTACCAGCTATACTGCTGACTCCAAGTCACCCGGAACCCGTTGCTACTTCTCTCCACCGCTTCTACCCACCGCTTCTTACTGCCTGCCACATTTGGTGGAAGAAGGGGGCAGAGAGAGAGAGAGTGCACTGCAGAGGGTGGTGTAAGGCAACGCATAATGTAGCCTCTATAATCCTCATTATAGCATACTGTAGCCTCCATAATCCTCCATATAGCATACTGTGACCTCTATTATCTTCCATATAGCATACTGTGTCGTCTATTATCCTTCATAAAACATAATATAACCTCTATATCCTCCATATAGCCCATCCTTGTATATAGCCCCCATCCAGGTACATAGCCTCCATCATGGTATTTATTCCCCAATCATGGTATACAGCTCTCATCATGGTATATAGCCCTCCATCATAGTACGTCATCCCCCCATCCTGTTATATCATCCCCCATCTAGGTGTATGGCCCCGATCCTGGTACATACCCCCATCATGGTACATAGTCCCCCATTCTGGTACATAGTCCCCCATCCTGGTACATGGCCCCCATCCTGGTTCATGGCACTCCCATCCAGGTATATCATCCCCCCTTCCTGGTACATGGCACCAATCATGGTAAATAGCCCCCTCATTATGGTACATCATCCCCTCATCATGGTATATCATCCCCCATACAGGTACATGGCCCCCATCATGGTATATAGCTCTCCATCCTGGTGCATAGCTCCCCATCCTAGTATAACATCGCCCTTCCTGGTACATGGCCCCCCATCCTGGTATTAGGCCCTCCATGCTCGCACACACAAAAAATAAACTATTTAACTCACCTCTCCATCGATTACCATGCAGCACAGCAGTGTCCTTCTGTCTTGTCCTGGGCATCTGATTATGTGAGCGGTGAGCAGAGCGATGACGTCACTGTCCTGTGCTGCTCACATGATCAGATGCCCAGGACAAGAAGACAGAAGTATGCCTCACACAGGATCGCAAGGGGTTGCAGAGGCAGTGGGAGGTTATGTGGACCAGCTAATTGGTCTAATATAATATTCACTGCTCTCTGCTCGTCCAACTCTCAGCGCCAGCTTCAGTGCTGAGGTGAAGGGTGGGGAGAGTGCACTGAATATTATATTTTATTAATGAGCATGACCTCCAGGTGCCTCTACAGCCTACTCGTGCCTGCTCCAAACTCCAGTCCTGATTGGAGTCGTTATATGGGCTGTCCGAAATTGCTTAAAGCTTAATCGTCATTTAAATTTTTATTTAATAGTAATGTAAAGCAAATTAATATAATCAACTTTCCTGTATACATTATTAATAAATTAAGGAGGGAAACTACTAAAAAAAACTTCCACAAGCTGTACTCAGCAGCTGTGTGTGAGGCTAAAGTTTTCCTCACCTCCGTCTTCAGGGACGTGGCCTAAGGTACATCTCTTTATATAATTACCAGTTTCTGGCATCCGGCCACTGTGCCGCTATTCCAGCATGCATTGCAGCCAGATGCCAGCGCCGCCGATCTTCGCCACCAGCCGCGGCTTCCCGACGCGCACGCATGTGCAGTAAGCCGACAGGACCTTTGGTGATGTTACAGTCATGTGATCACACACATGACCGTACATCACTGCAACTCCGCCTCCTGTGGTCTTCACTCCTTCCTAGCTATAACACGGAGCTGTCACAGCTCCGAAGGAGGGAATGAGGGCCACACACACAGAAGGAGGGAGCAGACACAGGGAAGGGGGGCACTGTAACACAGGGGACAGCAGAGACACGGATTGGGGGGCAGAGACACAAAAGCACAGGAGGAAGAAGGCACGTGAAGGCAGGGACACAGGACTGGGGACAAGACACAGGACAGGGGCTCAGGACAGAGGAGAGGATAAAGACAGAGGACAGGAGCACACGACAGAGGACAGGAGCACAGGAAAGAAGAGAGGACCACAGGACAGGGGCACAAGACAGAGGCTCACGACAGAGGACAAGATAAGGCCACAGGACAGAGGACACAGACAGGGGCACCGGACAGAGGACTGCCTCACAGGGCAGAGGACAAGGGTCCAGGACAGAGGACAAGGCCACAATACAGAGGACTGGGGCACAGAATTGAGGACTGGGCCACAGGACAGAGGACTGGGGCACAGCACAGAGGCACAGGACAGGGGCACAGGCCAGAAGACAAGGACACAAGACAGGCCCAGAGTACAGGGGCCCAAGACAGAAGACTGGGGCACAGGACAGAGGACTGGGGCACAGGACAGGCCAGACGACAGGGACACATGACATAGGACACAGCCACAGGACATGGCCACAAGACAGAGGACAGTGCCACAGAACAGGGACAGAGGACAGGCCCACAGGACAGAGGACTGAGGCACAGGACAGAGGCACACGACAGGAGCACAGGACAGAGCCAAAGAACACAGTACTAACCACTGAGCCTCCATATACACCATATAAATCCCGCAACAACAGTCTATTTTCTGGAGAGAGGACTGTACTATTCAGCGCCTATTTCTATCGCATCTATTCACTTCACCGCACTCCCGATGCGATGGCATCGGGCCTTTTTACTAGTACATAATAAAACTAATAAGACCTCAAATTACCTCAGCATCCTGCTGAGCTCACACAGCTGCTGACAGGTCCTGTGAGATCATATCTAATTGCTCTTTTCACATGGCCTCTGCTCTGTGCTCTGTGGTAACACGGAGCAGAGCGATGTGAATGGAGGTGCCAGCATGAGGTAATTTGACAGTATCTTATCAGCTCTATTGTGAACTCAGTTTAGGCCACACCCCTGGAGACTTAGGTGAGGATAATTTTAGGCTGCCTTCACATTTGCGGACCCCTCCGCAGCGTTCTGCGGAGGGGATCCGCAATGTGAGCGCAGCACCGCAAGCCCCTATCTTTATAATGGGAGCGCACAGTGCTGCGCTTGACAGCGCATGACCGTGCGCACCCATTCACTCCCATATGTGATCTGTGCGCAGGCGGAAGCCTGCGCGCAAATCACCCAGTCTCGTCCGCACCAGAAATGCAACATGTCGCGTCCCGCGTCCCTGGCGCAGACGAGACTGTGTGATTTGTGCGCAGGCATCCGCCTGCGCACAGATCACATGTGGGAGTGAATGGTGCGCACGGTCATGCGCTGTCAAGCGCAGCACCGTGCGCTCCCATTATAAAGATAGGGGCTTGCGGTGCTGCGCTCACATTGCAGATCATATCCGCACAACGCTGCGGAGGGGTCGTCAAATGTGTAGGCTGCCTTAGCTTCACACAGAGCTACTGAGTACATTTTGTGGAAGTTTTTTTTTTAGTAGTTTCCCTCCTGATTTCATTCATAAAATATATGGGAAAGTTGTTTTTTTTCACTTACTCTACATTACTGTTGAATAAAAATGTAAACGACGGTTACACTTTAAAGTCATAGTAATCTTAGTGTATGTAAAATTGTGACTTTGCAGAAAGTAATAAAAATGATTTAAATCATTCTCTCATTATTCTAGCATTTCGTCAAATATTAATTATTATGGTAATAGTAATTCTAATTGACCTAAAATGGTAAAGGTTTATTTCATATCAGTTCGTGAGAAAAACATGCAGATGTGTCTTTATATATAGTTTTATGAAAACTGCTGGTTTCAACTGTGTATAAAGCTGCTTACAAGGTGAGAAATGTTGTGATCTAGCCTATTGAGTTCCTTTAACACCTTAGTGACGGCCCACTGTATATACAGTATACGGCGGCATTACAGGGTCCTTCTTCTGTTCTGATGTGAAAACAAGTCACAACAGAAAAGACACTGTAGTGCCCCCAGTGTTGTAAAATCTCCAGGGTTTCAGCTACCGGGAGTAGCTGAGAACCTGCAGATTATGAATCGGGACGTTTTTTACCGGTAACGGCCATGTGATCATGGTTATACACCGTTTAACGGGGTATAACCGTGATCACATAAATATACACAGAATTGCCGGTAAAATAATGATTTCTTTGTCATGCCACAGGATCAAACCTGTGGCATGACAGAGAAATGTCTGTCCCTATCCCGCAGTACCGGTACACAGCCCCCGGTACTGGTACTCAGCCCCCACCCCTCCCCTTTCCTAAAATGGTGCCGCAGCGCTTCAGAACCAGCACTGGCAGCTGCCTGCAGTGCCCTGCTGTGTATTCCTCTCTGATGTGACATGTCACACATGTCACATCAGAGAGGAACAGCCCCCTGCCACCGGGTCCCCTCAGTCCCCCCCAGCTCCTGTCCTCATCCGCACGCGCACCCGCTGCCACCGCCGCACCCGCTGTCATCATCTCCCTCCCATCTGATACCTCAGATGGGAGGGAGATGATCTGTCCCCTGGTCACTTTCCCCCCGGTCACCCCTCCCGTTATCTCCCCCGTCATCCCCGCATACTTACCGGCCGGGATCTTCTCTGATCCTGCCCCCTGCACGTCTTCTTTCTCTTTTTGCATCATGGGATCACAATTGATCCTTTGTGAACAAATTATCCTGACCTGCCATGACCTCACTGAGATCATGAGCTGTCAGTCTATTAGCAGACAGAGCAGTCTCTACATAAACTGACAGCTCATGATCTCAGTGAGGTCATGGCAGGTCAGGATCCTTGATTCACAAAGGGTCAATTGTGATCCCATGATGGGATCACAATTGACGCTTTGTGAAACAAGGATTGTGACCTGCCATCACCCTACTGAGGTCATGACCTGTCATTCTCCTGGAAGAATGCCAGCTTTTATAGCATATGGGGGACTCCCCCATATGCTGTGAAAGACTGGAAATCATCAAGGGACCTTCCCACTGGACTATGTTGGATGCCAAAGAATAATAAAGATGGGGTCTAAATAGTGTCTGTGATTTTTTTCTAATAAAAATATTTTTCTCTGTCTTGTGTCTTCTTTCCAATTTACTACGGATTCCTAATGGCGAGGTCTAATATTGGCCAGAAATTAAGAATCTCGGGCTTAGTGCCAGCTGCCAAAAAGCTGGCATTAACCCCTTATTACCCAGTCTGCCACCGCTACACTGCAGCTGGAAGAGCTGGATACAATTCCAGAAAATGGTGCTTCTATGAATGCTTCATTTTCTGGGGCAGCTGAGGACTGCAATTCGCAGCGGAGGTTCAGAAAGCTTGGAGGAAATGCCCAGGAAACAGTGTCTTCGGATCTTGTGCACATGCTCTAAAAGTGAGAAATAGTGTGAAAAAAAGAAAATGTTCGATATGACGTTATCAATTTCTGTGACGTAGCTGTAGGTTTCAAATGCTCACTATACCCCTAGATATAATCCTTGAGGCATCTAGTTTCCAAAATGGGGTCACTTGTGGGGGAGCTCCAATGTTTAGGCACACAGTGGCTCTCCATACTTGACATGGTGTTCGCTAACAATTGGAGCTAATTTTCCATTCAAATTATTAGCGGACACCATGTCGCATATGGAGAGCCCCTGCGTACCTAAACATTGGGGCTCCCCCACAAGTGACCCTATTTTGGAAACTAGACCCCCAAGGACCTTTTCTAGATGCATAGTGAGCACTTTGAAACACCAGGTGCTTCACAAATTGATCCGTAAAAATGAAATAGTACTTTTTTTTCCACAAAATTTTATTTTTTCATTTTTAAGGATTCATTTGTGAAGCACCAGGGTGTTCAAAGTGCTCACCACCCATCTAGATAAGTTCCCTGGGGGGATCTAGTTTCCAACATTTGGTCACTTGTGGGGGAGCTCCAATGTTTTGGCACACTATACACAACATGGTGTCTGCTAACAACTGGAGCTAATTTTCCATTTAAATTGTTAGTGGACACCATGTCGCGTTTGGAGAGCCCCTGTGTGCCTAAACATTAAAGCTCCCCCACAAGTGACCCCATTTTGGAAACTAGACTCCCCCAATTAACTTATCTAGATGCATAGTGAGCTCTTTGAACCCTCAGATGCTTCACAAATTGGTCTGTAAAAATTAAAAAAGTACTTTTTTTTCACAAAAATTTTCTTTTGGCTTCAATTTTTTCATTTTTACATGAGCAAAAGGATACAATGCATCCAAAAAATTGGTTGGACAATTTCTCTTGAGTACACCGATACCTCATATGTGGTCATAAACCACTGTTTGGGCGAACGGCAGGGCTCAAAAGAGAAGGAGCGCCATTTGACTTTATGAATGGAAAATTAACTCCAAAATTGAAATGGCGCTCCCTCCCTTCTGAGCCCTGCCGTGCGCCCAAACAGTGGTTTATGACCACATATGAGGTATCTGTGTACTCAGGAGGAATTGCCCAACAAATTTTAGGATGCATTTTATTCTGTTGCCCATGTGAAAATGAAAAAATTGAGGCTAAAAAAATATGTTTGTTGGAAAAATTAACATGTCCATTTTTTCCTTCTACGTTGCCTTAGTTGCTGTGAAGCACCTGAAGGGTTAATAATCTTCTTGAATGTAGTTTTGAATAGCTTGAGGGGTGCAGTTTTTGGAATGGTGTCATTTTTGGGTGTTTTCCGTCATGTACACCCCTCAAAGGGACTTCAAATGTGATGTGGTCACTAATAAAATGGTTTTGTAAATTTTGCTGGAAAAGTGAGAAATTCGCTGATAAACTTTGAACCCTTTATAACTTCCTAACCATAAATTTTTTTTTTCCAAAATTGTGCTGATGCGAAGAAGACATGTAAGAAATGTTATTTATTAACTATTTTGCGTCACATAACTCTCCGGTTTAACAGAATAAAAATTAAAAATTTGAAAATTGTCAAATTTTCAAAATTTTCACCATTTTTTTTTATTTTTTCACAAATAAACGCAAAAATTATCCACCTAAATTTACCACTAACATGAATCTTAATATGTCATGAAAAAATTAATCTCAGAATCGCTAGGATCCGTTGAAGCGTTCAAGAGTTATTACCTCATAGAGGGACACTGGTCAGAATTGCAAAAAACGGTCTGGTCATCAAGGTGAAAATTGGTTCCGTCACTAAGGGGTTAACCTTTTTTTCAGCCAAGCTTTACATTATTATTATTATTATTATTATTAGTGAATAAATAAAAAGGCATTTGATGGCCTCATGATGAAATAGCCCCAAAATCCTACTTTTTATCTTATTCTCAAAGTTCACAAAGATCCCATCAACCCACCCAGGTGCTCTATTGTATCAAGCATTGATGGATTATGTAATACTATTTGCAATAGTATTATTATTTAAAACCTCTTGTTTAAACTATGTCTTAATTTGAAAAAGACACAGCAGACATCTTAAACAGGGTTGACAGGATCTTTGTGGAATCTGACATATTCCTTGCATCGAAAATGATGACGGATTTGAGGCAGTCCAGGGACCAACAACTGGTGCAGCCATAGGTGTAAGTTGGTCCTTGAGCTTCTTCAATTTATTTTGCCACATAATTTTTTTGTGTTTAAAGGGAACCTGACCCCTCCAAATCACCCCCAACCCTATTAACACCTGTCCCTGCACCCTAACATATCAGTATTAGTGCTCCTTTTCTATAAAAAAAGCGCTCTGTAACATTGGAATTATCAACAATATACACTTACAAATCTGAGACTTCGTGTCCCTGAATAAGTCTCACAGGGCGTCCCCTGTGAGACTCTAAGGCTGCCTTCACACTTGCGTTTGTGTCTGCATGCTTATGGTGTGCAGACGCAAATGCGGTGCAACGCAGCACATACTTATGTGAACGCAGCGAAGAATCTCCAAATGCGTTCACATAAGTATGGTGCCCGGGCAGCCAATCAGCTGTCTCTGTGGCCAGCTGGGAGGAGGAGATCAGCGGCAGAGATCTCCTCCTCCCGGCACAGCTGATCTCCCTCCGGTGTCAGCGGGGAGAAACAGCTGATATGACAGCTGTTTAAATCTCCCGCGCTGACACTGAATAGGGTGATATCGGTGCAGGAGATAAGAAACAGCTGATTGCTGCTTCAAATCTCCCACGCCAACATCACCTATTCGGTGTTAGCGCGGGAGATTTAAACAGCTGTCAGATCAGCTGTTTCTCCCCGCTGACACCGGCAGGAGAGCAGCGGCGACTCTGCATGATCTCCCGGTGGCCGCCGGGAGAGATTTCAATGAGATCCGCAGTGATCCATTGAGATCCATGCATTGTTTGTGCGCTTGCAGATAAAACAAGCGCCCACGACCACACAAAAAATGCAACAGGCTGCGTTTGAAGGGCGCACAAATTGTGTGCAACCGAACGCAGCCAATATGCAGGCACATGCCTTCCCATGTTAAACATAGGAACCCAGTGCACAAGCGTTTGGCTGCGTTCGGTACGTTGCGTTTGCAAACGCAAGTGTGAAGGCAGCCTAAGCCCTCCCTAGGTGCTCATTTTCACGCCCCGAATGATCCACCCTCTCTGTCTGTGCTGCTGTGATGTGGAGCTGAAGGCAGAACTAATGATTTGCATTCTGTGAGTGATAGAGAAGGGGGAGGGTAAATCCTGCACAAGCAAAGCAAACAGACAGAGAGAGGCTAGATCCTCGAGGCTGCAAAACAACACGCCTAAGGGACTAAAGAATATAGCCCCTGCTAATTATAATCACTAATGAGTGAGTATTAAAACGTTTTTATGCACTTTCACAGGATGCTTTTAGGAGACAAAAGGAGTGTGAGATTAGTGATAGGATGCTACAGGGACATGTTTTGGTAGCTTAGGAGGCGTTCTGGAGGTGACAGGATCTCTTTAAGGACATTTTCTATTTACAGATGCATGGTTCCTTGAAGGGCACAACTTGTGTGCCTTTGCAGGCCAAACTCTTTCTGGGTTTCATGGAGAAGAAAATTTTTGTTGAGGAAGCAGGCAGGGCCATGTCCAATTGTGGATAAGGGCTATGATGACCATTTGATATTGTGGCAGGATACAACTTTACAATTGTGGCAATTCATGGACCAACTTAACACCAATCATTTTATTATTAAAATTGACCTTTAAACATGTGAAAAAAATTGAGTTACTAGTCATCTCTATAGGGGTTGATGATCATCAATATCTCCATACTGATGTACAGTGTTGGCCAAAAGTATTGACACCCCTGCAATTCTGTTAGATAATACTCAGTTTCGTCGTGAAAATGATTGCAATCACAAATTCTTTGGTATTATTATCTTCATTTATTTTGTCTTCAATGAAAAAAACACAAAAAGAATTGTCCTAAAGCCAAATTGAATATAGTTTGACACCAAACATAAAAAAGGGGGTGGACAAAAGTATTGGCACTGTTAGAAAAATTATGTGATGCTTCTCTAATTTGTGTAATTAACAGCACCTGTAACTTACCTGTGGCACCTAACAGATGTTGGCAATAACTAAATCACACTTGGAGCCAGTTGACATGGATTAAAGTTGACTCAACCTCTGTCCTGTGTCTTTGTGTGTACCACATTGAGCATGGAAAAAAGAAAGAAGACCAAAGAACTGTCTGAGGACTTGAGAAAAAAAATTGTGAGGAAGCATGAGCAATCTCAAGGCTACAAGTCCATCTCCAAAGACCTGAATGTTCCTGTCTCTACTGTGCGCAGTGTCATCAAGAAGTTTAAAGCCCATTGCACTGTGGCTAATCTCCCTAGATGTGGACGGAAAAGACAAATTGACAAGAGATTTCAACGTAAGATTGTGCGGATGGTGGATAAAAAACCTTGACTAACATCCAAACAAGTTCAAGCTGCCCTGCAGTCCGAGGGTACAACAGTGTCAACCCATACTATCCGTCGACATCTGAATGAAAAGGGACTGTATGGTAGGAGACCCAGGAAGACCCCACGTCTTACCCCGAGACATAAAAAAAGCAAGGATGGAGTTTGCCAAAACTTACCTGAAAAAGCCTAAAACGTTTTGGAAGAATGTTCTCTCTTTTTGGGCAAAGGCATCAACATGGAGTTTACAGGAGAAAAAAAGAGACATTCAAAGAAAAGAACACGGTCCCTACAGTCAAACATGGCGGCGGTTCCCTGATGTTTTGGGGTTGCTTTGCTGCCTCTGGCACTGGAGTGCTTGACCGTGTGCATGGCATTATGAAGTCTGAAGACTACCAACAAATTTTGCAGCATAATGTAGGGCCCAGTGTGAGACAGCTGGGTCTCCTTCAGAGGTCATGGGTCTTCCAGCAGGACAATGACCCAAAACACACTTCAAAAAGCATTAGAAAATGGTTTGAGAGAAAGCTCTAGAGACTTCTAAGGTGGCCAGCAATGAGTCCAGACCTGAATCCCATAGAACACCTGTGGAGAGATCTAAAAATGGCAGTTTGGAGAAGGCACCCTTCAAATATCAGGGACCTGGAGCAGTTTGCCAAAGAAGAATGGTCTAAAATTCCAGCAGAGCATTGTAAGAAACTCATTGATGGTTACTGGAAGCGGTTGATTGCAGTTATTTTGGCTAAAGGTTGTGCAACCAAGTATTAGGCTGAGGGTGCCAATACTTTTGTCTGGCCCATTTTTGGAATTTTGTGTGAAATGATCAATGTTTTGCTTTTTGCTTCATTCTCTTTTGTATTTTTTCATTGAAGAAAAATTAAATGAAGATAATAATACCAAAGAATTTGTGATTGCAATCATTTTCAGGAAGAAACTGAGTATTATCTGACAGAATTGCAGGGGTGTCAATACTTTTGGCCAACACTGTATTTAGAAAGGCAACATTGATCAATTCATTACTGCATATTGCATCAGCATATAATATTTCTAGAATTAAAGCTGCCCCATTTGGTCAGCTCCTCAGAATGAGGTGGATACATTAACTGATCAGGATCAGGCGAGGGATTTGAGCACCAGAGTCAAGGAGATGGGGTACAGTAATAAGTGTATTAAAAAAAACATACAGGACAGCTCAAATTACCCCTTGTTATGCTCACAGCATGGTGAGTGGACCCACTAGGTCACAGAAGAACTGTGGTATCTGAACCCTAAGACAGGAACAGGCTGGAGAGTTGCAAGGTAGTTAGCACAGTCTTTATTGATAAACACCTGACAGAGCGACCAATTCACGCAGCAAGTCCGTTAGAGTTTGCAGGTTGTGAGGTGGCATCACAGCTTCTGACCCCAGGAGGTACTAGCAGTAGTGAAGTTCCACGTAGGATGGTGTAAGCGTGGGGCAGGCTCACCGATGTTGAGGTGCAGACTGGTTGGCATGGCAAGCTCAGTGAGATGGATGCTGAATGACAGGCTTAGTGTAGCAGGCTCAGTGGAGGCAGGTGCAGTCTGACTAGTGCAACAGGATTAATGGAGGTAGGCACTATAAAGAGGCACAGCACGAGAATAGGCACAAAGCCCGAGAACCAAGAACAAGGTACAAGGCAAGTAACCTGAACATTGTCAATGCCAGTAAGGGACTAAAGACGTTGCTCAGGCCCCTCTCAAAAGGGGAGGATGCCTAATATACACAGAGCTTCTCAGCAATGGGCTAAGAGGCACTTAAAGGTTAGGGAATAGTGACCTTTCAAACATGTTTGTGGCACACGTCACCTAAGCGCACTCCCGGAAGTCATATTCAGTGTTCGCATTCTTAGGAGAAGGTCACAGGCAGGAACTGGAAGACGGCGCTCGACCGCGGGCTGGGTGAGTACCCTGTCTGAGTGAAAAGACAGCAGGTCGGGCAGACCGCGTGGAGCCACGTACTAGGGCACCTGTCCCCCTGCCCAGTGAAGACCGGCCCCGCAGCTAAAGGCATGAGATCCCTTGTAATCAACTTTTTCAACCTATCGATAAATCCAAGATATTAAATTCATCTACACCTATAATCATGAATGGCAAACCATGAGGTCCATTCTTGAAAAACATTGGCCCATGTTGCTCACTGAGCTGACTTTGGCCACATACTTGCTTCAAGTCCTGTTAATGACAGCTAAATAGTAAATAGTGTTAAAAAAATGAAAGATGTTAGTGAAAAGTTATTTACTACGTGAGTTTAACTCCTTTGTATCAAAAGGATCCACTAAGGGGCGTTTTATACTTTGTTATACCATGCAAGTATGCTTTGTAAAATCACTTATTTCATTTTTTCTTAGTAATTAAAAGATATCCTATCTACAAGATTATTGTTTTCATTCTCTTAATGAGAGCAATTAATCTATTTTCAACTTGGTAACATGGCATCAAAACCCTTCTTCCTTTTGTGTCAATAACAAAACACACTGACTCATACAGTATATTACAATGGTCTCTAGGATTAAGATTGAATGGAAGTCTACTGTGCTTCTTTTGCAACAATAAAAGAGAGTATAATGTTATATAAATAAATTGACACAACCAGAATAGACCCTAGGGAATTATTTCAGAGTTCTTGAAAGCCATGTCTAAAGGTACCGTTACACGATAAGATATCGTGAACGATATCGCTCAAACGTCACGGGTTTTGAGGCATTGAAACTACATCGTTAGGACGTCGTTGCGTGTAACACTGAGATAGAGACCACGATAAATCGTTGGATTGCTGATCACAGATTTGAGAACATGTTCTCAAATCAGACGATCCACGATCAGCCAACCTGCTGCATGGTTCTGTGTGACACTGCGATAACGATGCCGTTCACGACTTTGCCTATTCATATCAGTGAACAAGTATAGTTCGCTGGGTTGTGCGAACTATACCTGCTCGCTGGATCCTTGGTGCATCGTGCACGATATGTAGGCGTGTGAAATCTCACCAATGGTGTCCTAACGACCGCGCGCCCCCGAGATAGTTAGTGATATCGTTTCAACATTGCAGCATGTAACGGTACCTTTAAAGGGATATTACTATCTCTAGGATTCTATCTAGGTTTCTTATTAAAGGGTAATTCTGCAGACATTTTTATGTACTGTCCTTGCCCTCATATATAACACGCCCCTCAGGGCCATGGGGTACTCGGAACTGGGCTAACAGTTCTACTGGGGAAGTCACGGGGGTCGAGATCCGGCTCCGTGGCCCTGGCGGTGTCAATAAAAGTTCGGGGAATATGGGTTTAGGCATGATTGTCGTGACGCCACCCGTGGTATTCGGCTATTGATGGCCAACGCTGTGATGCGGGACCTCTGGGAATGATGGGAGTGCAGCTTTGGTGGTTTTGCTCTCCACGGGTGGAGCGGTTACACAGAGCAACCAAAATGATGTTCGGGGATGGAGGGCCAGCAGGGTTGTTTACGACGGAAAAGGCGAAAGGAGCGGTTCTCTGGCAGGTCTTCTCCTGCCTGTGCGTCTTATTGGTCCAGAAGAAAAAAGGTATTTTCCAGGGCCACTGGACCATACTGACAGCAACTTTATTAGAACATATTTAAAAACACTTACATCCCGCCGGACGCGTTTCGGACAAGGTCCTTACTCATCGGCGTATATACAAATATAAAACCATTACATTTATAGACAAATAAAAAAAAATGTATTCGTTTTATATTTGTATATACGCCGATGAGTAAGGACCTTGTCCGGCGGGATGTAAGTGTTTTTAAATATGTTCTAATAAGTTGCTGTCAGTATGGTCCAGTGGCCCTGGAAAATACCTTTTTTCTTGTGAACTGATTGGTGGAGCCAGCCACTGTTACAGGTGCCTGGGAATCCGACGAGTGTTGAGGTGAACAGCTTCCTATTCCCCACCCCCATCAGCTGTGCGTCTTATTGGTCTACCGCTCCTCAGGCGGGAAATTAACAGTCTCACACACAGTTCCGAGTTCTAAACCTGGTTTACTTCGCTGTTACTTTGTTGGCACACAGAGCACTGTCCTTGCACAATCTCAGTCCAGTTAGTCCTCAGCAACCAGGACAGCTCATCCAAGACACCCCCTTTATGTTCCTTCTCGGGTTGCTTTCTCTATCAGCGCTGCCTGTCCACCTCTTTCTCCTGCTCATGCCTCCGCACACATTGCCCCAATCCAGCAGCCACGGGACTTCTCGGGTGGTCGACCAAGTTCCCCTGACCCTAGTACGGCTGCCTTCTTGGCGGATATGTTGGGAGTTGGCCACAGTTCCTCTAGATCTAGTGGCCTCCGGTTCTGTGGTTGAAGTATAGAGTCTCGTCACCACCTTCAGGGCCTGTCCCCTGGTTCTCAACCTGCCCTTCCGCTTCACTTCAGATTCAGGCGCATGGGTGATCACTCACTGCCCGTGCCCTTAGGATTCCCTCTGTCCTTCTGCAGTCGGCTGTTTCGGGACCCTTGGACGAGCTCCTTGCAGCTCAAGTCCTCCAGATCCTCCTCCTTCCACTGCCTCCTCTCAACTGACTTCAACTAACTACCTACCCTCCACCTTTCTCCCTATCATCCCACTGACTACTTGGGCCCTCTCTCTATCGGGTCCACCTGCCGTCTCTGGGACCGGGTGTGTTGGGTGCTTTTTTCGGTGTCTGGAGTTACCATCCTGTTTACTGAGAACAGAGATACCACACCCGTGGAATGGGGGCAGTACACCTTTGTGGCGACCAGACCACAGAGTCGCCACACGTACATGAAGCTGAGCTGACCACTACAGTTCTATGATGTTTAGATCACTCAGAAATCAATAAAACCATATCTGATCCCCAGCCCTCACCCCTCCTATACGGGACAATACATTACAGAGCAGATTCAGCCTCATGCTGAATGCTGAAGTGTCAGAAAATTGATATTTGGAAGGGGAAACTGTGGCAGTGCTGAATAAACCAATGCAGTGCTCTGCCTTTGCTCCTGGCCTGATCCATGGCAGTACACATTATGCACTGTCATGGGTTGTACATCAGAGGATCACTGTGTGTATTTACATCTTCTTGGTGACATGATTGCTATTTGCAGGGAGAACACCCCTGTTCTTCATACATTATAATATAATAATAATAATAGCAATAATAATTGTCAATTAAGCACAAACATCAGAGGTCAGTTATGAAGACGATGAAATAAATTCATTTGTTTGTTGGTGTTGGTGAAATCACCACGTGATTCGCTGAGTGGTGACATAAAAGGAAAAATAACACTTGGTGTCCGTGTATAATATACCTAGGTGAATCAAAAATAAGTGCAGTGATTCGTAGGCTCAAAATGCGTGAAGCCTACTGGATCCATACTTTGCAAACATTGGAACCTTTAGGTCTTAATCGCGAGTATGAACAATTCTGATTGGTATAAATTATGCCTATGCCCGGTTGGTTACGAGGTCTTTGAATGCATTGTTGCTTTTTATATAATAAAAAAAATTTTTTCCCATTAAAATTTTTTTCCCATTTAATAGTTTTTTACTGTTAATGTACGAGATTAATTCCTGCAATGCCCTATTTGTAATATATGCGATCACGCTAGATTCCCTATGCATTGAACAAGGTTCCTTGTGACCAACGGGCTTCCAATACACAGTATGTCTTTTTGTTCCTATATTAGACAGGTCTGGTCTGCTCTATTGATCTCTTATTGATTATCCAGAGACTAGTCACCCAGATTCAGGTTTTCACCTTAGCCCTGTGTATTGTACCACCCTTAATAATATTGTTACTATTGCCAATGCCTGATTACTAATTTGTCTTTGTTTCATGTCCCTTAGATGCATTATTGAATGTCTATACTGTGGATGGCACCTTCTGGCACATATCCTTGCAATCCGTCACCTGGGCAACGCAACAATAACATCACCAGCACCACGGAGCGGACGCTTTGCACTTTTTGCTTCTGCGCATGCGCACAGGACGTAATGACGCACGCACGTTCACCGGCGGGCCGCATTTCCTTGCGGTCCAAAGACCGGATATGACGTCTCCACGTCACGCCCACTCCCCTGTAAATAGCGGCGTTGCACACACGCTCGCTGCACATCGCCCCTGATCGAGCTGACGCACACAACAGGTATCTGTTTCTCTGGGCTCCTGCTTTCTCTCAGCCCTCGTTCCTGCCTGCCTTGATCGCTCCCCTTTTCTTTATTGCAGCACCAGAGCCTTGTCTCTTCATCCTAAGGTGTGTATCTTTATACAGCCCCTGCCTTTTGTTTTCTCTTCTGTTTCTTTACATTTCTCCCCTTTTTTTCCTTGATACTTTATAGGATTTTTCCAAATAGATGTGCCCACCTCCTTTTCTCCTTCAAACTTTGCTTCAAGGTAATACCTAATCTATATATTGGGACTCATTTAGCAGTTCTGAGGTAACTGGTATATATGAAAACATTATATTCCTTTACAGAGTAAACCCACATCTGGCATCCTGCCAGCTGTGATGATAACAGCGGTTTGATGTATGACCCTCTCACCCCACCTGAGGTACAGGCATATTCTCTTCTCTTTTGTGGTGGTGATTTCACCAACACCAACAAACAAATGAATTTATGTTATTCCTGTATTAATTTCATGTAATGTTTCTGTACTAGTACCCTGAAGAAGGCCGATGGCCGAAACGTTGGTGAATGTACTGCGTGACATTAATAAAGTAACACGTTTTTTGCACTAGAGTCAAACGTGGACAATACTTTTTTCCTTTACTGGTGTGCCCAGATTACACTTCTGGACTTGATATATTTTTCTGGAGCACCCTATTTAATACGTGAGCCTTCCATATTCTTGTTGCTTAGTTATGAAGACGATAACTGACCTGACCTCTGATGTTTGACCTTAATTGACGCTAGGTCAGGATAAAGAGATCATACCTAGCACATTGAAGGAAAATCAGTGGGTTCACTTTGTATATATTTGTGTTTCTGTGGGGTGAGGGTCCTGTCTTGTGCATTTCTTCACAAATGCCACATAAGGTTGTTTGTTTTTAAATTTTATACCAATAAAGACTGTTTTAGAGTAATTCCTTTAGTGGCTATAGTTAATAGGGAATACACCGATATCAAACCATTATTTAAATTCATCTCTGAGGTATTATCACCCGAGGGAGGGATGAGTGCTGAGAAGCAGATATGATTTTATTGACTTCTGAGTGATCTAAACATCCAAGAATAGTAGTACCTAGTTCAGCTTCATGATGTAGGAGAGCAGGGACAGTAAAAAGATGTTTTCTTTCTTCGGATTTCCCCTTTATTATTATGAATAATAATAATTATAAAATTAGCGAATACCTTTGATTACAAATGTTGTATACATGTCCTGATTAGCTATGTTGCAGTGTACCAATGGTCGTGACCAGAGGTGTAGCTAAGGGTTCAGATTCTGGGAGACGAAACATCTGAGAAGGCCCCTAACCAAGTAGCCATGGTAAAAACTATAGTTCCACACCCTAATTGAGGATACATAGGAACCTCAGCAGATAACCACGCTGTTGCTGGAAATAAATCTCTATACAACGACTAAGGGTACCGTCACACGGTGTGACGGCCCCGGAAATGTCGGCGGACACGGGCGGGAGCGCGCACGTTTTTGGCGCCCCGCCAGCGTCGCCGTCCACCATTTGCATGGGGAGACACCTCCGGCGATGCACTGGCGATCTGATAGGCGGCATCGCCGCCGGGGTGTGTCAAAACTCCAGCGGCGATGCAGTACAAAGGGAGCCTATGGCTCCCATCGCCTGTCAGGTCGCTGTCGGGCGTTTACATGGGGCGATGTGTACACATCGCCCCAGATCAGCCGCCTGGTTTCAGAGCACTGCTCTGAAACCAGGCGACCACTAAAAGGCGTCGCCATCGCCTATTTACACTAGGCAATGCAGGGGCAATATCGGTGCTGATAGGCCACGCCCCTGAATCTCCTAAGAAATCGGCGATGCCGTTGCCACGTGTGACGGTACCCTAACACTGATATTACCACTATATGGTCACCATATATTGGTAGATACCAGTTCTGCAAAACATGCAACAGATTACAGTACAGTTATGGTGATTTACATTTACATTGTTTTTTATGGAAATGTTTAATTTTTCTGTCTTTTTCATCTGGTTCATACTGATATGACAACTTTTCCAGCGATGACTCGTCAACAGCGACAGTGTGGGCTCCTGGTATGATACAGGGGCAATGTGAGGGCTTCTGCTGTAATACAGGGTCTATATGTGAGCTCCTGCTGTAATACAGGGTCTATGTGTGGTGTCCTGGTGTAATATAGGCTTTGGGGTACTCGGGTATCAGGCTCCAAGGGGTTAACGCTCCTGTGTTACAGGGAGTGGTGGCCGCGCCTGATCCCATGTCCTGGGGGACGTCTTTGAAAAAGGTTTATTTACAGGGGAAATATATATACAGTTTCTCATGACGCCACCTCTAGTTTCTGTTGAGGAGTCACCAGCGACGCCACAGTCCGCCGGAGGTAGATGGTAATGCGGCTAGTTGGCAAAGTCCCCTACAGGTAGGGCTGGACCTTCGGGGCAGTGTTCCTGTAAAGGGAACAAGTTCATGCAAAAAGGAACACAGGCAGAGGCAAAGTCACTTTTCTCCCGGGTACTTTACTGTTAGTTGTAGCAGCAGCGGTTGCAGTTCACAGCTCAGCACTTTTGATGTTACAAAGACAGGTAGCTTAACGGGTGGCTTCAAGTGGATCCCAGGTGGTATGGTGGAACCCTTGGTGTACCTTCGTTAACTAATCCGTGTCCATTCTTCCCCATTTTGGGTGGATCTATACCCAGTAGCTCCGTGTAGGTAGTACCGGGAGTCCCCTCCCTCGTTGGTGAGGAAGCAGGCAGACCCCTCCGATGGCAGGGTGCTGCGACTGATGAAGAAGCCACAGCAGCCGGTTACTGACTGCAAGCTGGACTTGGCCGGTTTCTAGGGCCGGCGTTCCCCTGGTTGAACTGGAGTATCCCCTGGAGTATGGGTGCTCCACGCTGAGGATCTCCTTTTCTTTCTAGGGCCTGTACTTCTCTTGTCGGCCGCCCTCTTTCAGGACCTCCTCAAGGCCCTTTCTTCTTTCCTCCGGTACGATGTGTAACCGACCCGGTGTGACCTTCTGCTTTGTTCCACTTAGCTATCTTCCTTAAACCTCTCCTCTTCCTCCATCTTTCCCTGGTCCCTCAGCCAAGTGACCTAGCAGCAAAGACTTAGAGGCAAAGACGTCCTTGAACTCCCTAGAGGTCATTATATCCCCTCCCAGATAACCTCCCACCCTCAACTAATGTGGGAGTGCTGGGAATGGGTCCCACTCACCATCCTAGGGTCCACCTGCAGCTGGAGCATCTGCCCTTCTTTTACGGGTGCAGTACCCTTCTGTGACGCCTGCATGACTGGGGTGCCTGGGGCCCACCAGGGATATTGACTCCAGGGGCCCACCCTTCAGCTATATTCAATATATATATGCTATATATATGTAACATCTGTTACCCGTTACACCCATTATATTGGCATCTCCAGCACATCACTGTGCGCTCACCATAACTTTGATGTACAATTGCTGTGGTTTGCATTAAAGGATTTCTTTGGAGAAACAAGTTATCACTGATCCACAGGTTCGGTAGGTGATCACTTATTTATTGGTGAAATCGGACCAGTGGAAACTGAACTGTCAGAAGAATGTGGCACTTGTATCCCCATTATAAAATGCAGCGGCCATTCACAGCAGCACTAAGCCAGCCCGCACTAAACGGGGAGGAGACACGAAGGATCCGAGTGGCTCACACCAACCCCTGCCACCTCGCCCCCCCTAACGAAACCCCCACCCCCGAACACCACCAATCCCCCACCACACCCCCGAGAGGTCCACGCCGGACGACCCAACCCCAGGCCCTCCCCCCACAACCCCCACCTGCTCCCCACCACACCACGAACCTCACCACCCCCCACCACCGCCCCCCCCCCACATCAAGTCAGACACCCCACATCCCCACTACCCCTACCCCCGCTCGGCACTCACTCGGCACAGCCAACCCCCCCCCTTCTCACCCGGACCCCAAACTCCGCACCCCTGAAAGAGTTAAAGTTATCCTTGCTCACCCACGCCCCGCGTTGGCAGGTAAAATGCCCTCAACGACACAGATGTACTCCAACTGTAACCTATGGAACTTTATATATTGACATTGTGTATTCGATGACATGCATAAACTGTACCTGCTGCAACACTTTTTCCCAATAAAAATGATTGAACAATAAAATGCAGCGGCCAGTAATGATGTGACCGCGGCTCCATTCATCATCATTGGGGCTTCCAGAAAAAGCCAAACACAGCACTCACAACCACCGAGGGAATGAGCGGATCAGTGATCGAGCTGTCCATCAGCTCCACTCTAATGGGGAGAAAAGGTTATCACTTAGCCAAAGGCCACATGGACATGTTGAGTATTTGGTCAGTATTTTACCTCAGCATTTGTAACTAAAACCGGGGGGAAATGTATTATAGAAACAGGGGCACCACTTTTCCTTTATTGGTTTTATCCACTCCTGGTTTTGGCTACAAATTCTAAGGTAAAAATCTTACCAAATACTGAACATATGCACAATTGCCTTAGAAGAGATGATTACTTGTTTTCACCGGAGAACCTCTGAAAGTTCATATTTGCCACTATTTAATAGTCACAGGACAGGGAAGGGTTAAACTTCCAAGTATTTAATCTCTATTGGAAATAAAGAATCTTCACCTCATTAATATCATAAATAACAAATTACCGACCACAATCCACTATACCAAGACCAATAATACCACATACAAGTGAGAAATACTGCCACACTGTAACCAGACCACTTAGGGCCCCGTCACACGGGGCGACGGGGCTGGGGATGTCGGCGGCGAATGGCGGGGGTGCGCACGCTCTCGCCGCCCCAGCCAGCGTCGCTGTCCCCCGTTTAGACGGGGCGACTCTTCCAACCCCGCGCTGGCGACCTGTCTGGCGGCATCGCCGCCGGGGTGTCTGACAACCCCGGCGGCGATGCAGGACAATGGGAGTCTGTGGCTCCATCGCCTGACAGGTCATCGGCGCCCGGTTACATGGGGCGATGTGTGGACATCGCCCCAGATCGGTCGCCTGGTTTCACAGCAGTGCTGTGAAACCAGGCGACCTCCTGGCACCGGCGACATCGCCCCTTTACATGTGGCGACATAGGGGCGATGACGCCGGTGATAGGCCACGCCCCCACGTCGCCTCATGAATGGGCAGCGATATCGCCCCATGTAACGGGTCCCTCACTTCCATCACATAGGGAGACATATCACCACATCATGAACAGACTACATATTAATTTACCACCCCATACTGATCAGTGTTGTAGTGTTCGGTCACTAATAAAAACCATAATACTAATATTACCATAAGTGACATTATACACAGGAGCACTGTATATAGTGTAAGTGTAGAGATGATATAGTGATCACCAGTGACATTACATGCAGGACCTCTGTATATAGTGTATAGTGGACGTGTACAGATAATACAGTGATCACCAGTGATGTCTGTAGCTGAAGTCATTTTCTTCTTCATACAGCGCAGACCATTATCATATCTTCCAGCCAGGACTCGTATCTATAGAAAATAACACACAGACATTTATACCTAATATCTTCTAGAACACATCCCCACTTTTCCACTAATTTCTACAGTACGACAGATGATGAAAAAAGCGACATAGTGCAAAGAAACAGGAGCTCCCTCTCTTCATTGAAAACAGCATGCTCAAAAGTAGAATATACTACAGGAGTAATAATGTCCCTTAATTGGCCTCTAAAGTAACTAGGTACCCCAGTTGTCACTAAAAACTAATGTATCTTCCTAATTCTGGCTCCCATACAGTAAATATGTCCCCCATCCTGGCCCCTTGCCAAACAGTAACACTGACACTGGGGGTACAGGATAATGACACTGGGGATTCAGGATAATGACACTGGGGGTACAGGATAATGACACTGGGGGTACAGGATAATGACACTGGGGTACAGGATAATGATACTGGTTTACAGGATAATGACACTGGGGGTACAGGATAATGACACTGGGGGTACAGGATAAGGACACTGGGGGTACAGGATAATGACACTGGGGGTACAGGATAAGGACACTGGGGGTACAGGATAATGACACTGGGGTACAGGATAATGACACTGGGGTACAGGATAATGACACTGACACTGGGGGTACAGGATAATGACGCTGGGGGTACAGGACAATGACGCTGACGGTACAGGACAATGATGCTGACGCTGGGGGTACAGGACAATGATGCTGATGCTGGGGTACAGGATAATGACGCTGACACTTGTTCTGATATAATGGGAAAGCTGGGTGCAGAGAAAAGGTGTATAGCACAGCAGGGGATGGGAAAGCGCTTGTTTCCCTCAGCACCCCCATCTTTTCCACCCCCTGCTCTGCTATACACCTTTTCCCCAGCACTCAGCTTTCCCATGCTCTTCTATCCTCTATCCCTCAGCACTCAGCTTTCCCATGCTCTTCTATCCCTTAGCACTCAGCTTTCCCATGCTCTTCTATCCCTTAGCACTCAGCTTTCCCAAGCTCATCTATCCTCTTTCCCTCAGCACTTAGCTTTCCCATGCTCCTCTATCGTCTTTCCCTCAGCACTCAGCTTTCCCATGCTCCTCTATCGTCTTTCCCTCAGCACTCAGCTTTCCCATGCTCCTCTATCGTCTTTCCCTCAGCACTCAGCTTTCCCATGCTCCTCTATCCTCTTTCCCTCAGCACGCAGCTTTTCCACGCTCTTCTATCCTCTTTCCTTAGTCCCAGCTTTCTCATGCTCTTCTATCATTCTTTCCCTCAGCACCCAACTTTGCCATGCTCTTCTAATATGCTTTTCCTCAGAACCCAGCTTTCCCATGTTCTGATTTCCCTCAGCACCCAGCTCTTCCATGATAGCAGAACATGGGAAAGTTGGGTGCTGGTGGAAATCAGAACATGGGAAAGCTGGGTGCTGATGGAAATCAGAACATGGGAAAGCTGAGGAATAGAGGATAGGAGAGCATGGGAAAGCTGGGTGCTGAGGAATAGAGCTTCTTCCCCTCAGCAGGCAGTTTTCTCATCCTCTGCTCTGCTGCTATCACTTTCTTCCCTCGGCTATATGGTGGACGTGTCACTTACAGCACAACCAGCAGGTTCTGGCCCAGTCAATGTAAGGCCTTTTTCACATCAGCGTTTTCGTCCAGATCCGGTGGATCCGGACAAAAATCGCATCTGCCGCAACCGCGGCTATACCGCACATGCCGGACCTGCTGCAAGCCCCTTAGACAATGCATGGGGCTTGCCACAAGCGCACCGCAAGTGCGGCCGTTAGGCGGCAGATGAGGTAAATCTGCCGCATCTGCCACAATCAGCGAAAAAACGCTGATGTGAAAGGGGCCTAAGGCTGGCTTCACACTAGCGTCTGTGTCTACATGTGTCTGACATGCAGATGCAAACGTAGTCATACTGATCTGACCGCAGCGGGGATTCTCCGTATGCCTTCACATAGTATAGTGCCTGGTCACTCAATTAGCGGTCGGTCTCGGCGGTGGCCTGGAGATCAGAGGCGGCCGCCAGGAGATCAGCGGCGGCTGCCACTGATCTCCTGGTGGTTGCCTCTGATTTCTATGGAGATTTCAATGGATCCGCAGCATCTGCCTGCGTTGTCATGCGGAGGACACTGCGGATCCATTGAACTCCATGCATTCCTTGTGCACTTGCGGTCACTCGCTGATAAAATAAGCCCCCGCGAACGCACAGAAAATGCAACATGTTGTGTTCGGAGGTGCTATTAAAAAATGCATCCGAACGCAAATGTAACCAAACGCAGCCATACGCACATACTATGCGTTCCCATATTAAACATAGGAATGCAATGTGCATGTGTTTGGTTACACTGCGTTCTGTATGCAAATGTAAAACCGGCCCAATAGCCCCAGCCCTCCTCTCACAAGCAGTCACACACACACCCCTCCCCAGGCAAGTACAGGATGGAGAAACAGAGATGTAAAGAACTCTATACACCCCCCAAACACACACACACACAAACACACACATAAACACACACACATATACATACACACACACACACACACACATACATACACACACACGCATATATACACATACACACATAAACACACACATAAACACACACACATACAAACACACATAAACACACGTACACACACACACATACACACACACATACACACACAAACACACACACATAAACACACACACATAAACACACGTACACGCATAAACACACACACACATAAACACACATATAAACACACACACACATAAACACACACACATACACACACATAAACACACACACACAAACACACAACACATACACACAACACAAACACAACACAAACACACAAAACACACATATCACACAACAAACACACATATACACACACACATAAACACACACACACACAAAAACACACATACACACACACACATAAACACACACAATACACACACATAACACACACACACACAAATACACACATACACACATAAACACACACATACACACACATACAAACAACACACATACACACACAAACACACATATTCACACACACAACAACACACATATACACACACACACATAAACACACACACACAAACACACCATATAAAACACACACACACAATACAACACACACAAACACACATAATACACACACACAAACACACACACAAACAATATAACATCCCACACACATCAATGTCTATCTTCCCACCCAATGTCTTCCCCCTGTGCTCTCCCCCTGTTGTCTCACCCATGTGCTCGGTGTCTTCTTCCTGAGCTGCACCGTGACTGACTTCACTGCAGGGGATCAGCACCGCCCCGCAGCTGACGTCACAGGCCTCTGCCGGCTCATGCATATTCATGGCCCCCAGTCTGGAAGCTGGGGAGGAGAGCACAGCACTGGGAGGGGACAAAGAAAGCCTAGAGGGTCAAGTTACTCCTGGGGCACAATGTGCCGCTTATTCAGTTGTCACAGTGACTGACAGACTGTCAGTCACTTAGGGACTGGTGCAGACTGTCTGCGGGCGGCTGTGCACTCGCACCGTCGCACGGATCAGCAGAGGGTAGTGAGAGGCGGGGCTAGGTGGGCGGGGCCTCTAGACCTGAGGGCCTCCCATGACTTTTACCCGGTTACCCGGCAGAGTAGTCCGAGGCTGGGTGGGGCACCACAGGCCTATGTGTGGGCTTCTGGTGTAATACAGGGGCCATGTGTGGGCTCCTGGTGTAATACAGGGGCTATGTGTGGGCACAGTCTGTAATACATGGGCTATGTGTGGGTTCC
Organism: Allobates femoralis; assembly: GCA_033576535.1. NCBI lineage: Eukaryota > Metazoa > Chordata > Amphibia > Anura > Aromobatidae > Allobates > Allobates femoralis. The sequence continues at coordinate 266,771,480 of JARQOC010000001.1, read as the reverse complement.
TGGTGAGATACATGGGCTATATGTGGGCTCCTGGTGTAATACAGGGGCTATGTGAAACTTCCTGCTGTAATACCTGGGTCTGTGTATGATCTCCTGCTGTATACAGGGTCCTGTGTGCTGCCTCCTAATGTAATACTGGGGGCTTTGTGTGGCTTCCTACTCTATACTGGGGGCTGTGTGTGTGTCTCCTTGCTGTATTCTGGGGGCTATGTGTAGCCTCCTGCTGTATACTGGAGGCTGAGTGTGACCTACTGTATACTAGGGGCTGTGTGCGGCCTCCTGCTTTATACTGTGGGTTGTGTGTGGCCTCTTGCTGTATACTGTGGGCTGTGTGTGGCCTCCTGCTGTATACTTGGGGCTGTGTGTGGCCCCCAGATGTATACTGAGGGCTGTGTGCGGCCTCAATGCTGTATACTGGGGGCTGTGTGTGGCCTCCTGATATATACTGAGGGCTGTGTGCAGCCTCTTGCTGTATATTGTGGGCTATGTGTAGCCTCCTGCTGTATACTGGGGGCTGTGTCTGGTCTGCTGCTGTATAAATGGGGCTATGTGCGGCCTCCTGCTGTAATACTAAGGGCTGTGTGCGGCCTCCTCCTGTATACTGGAGGCTGTATGTTGCTTTCTGCTGTATACTGGGAGCGGTGTGTGGCCTCCTGCTATATACTGGGAGTGGTGTGGGGCCTCCTGCTGTATACTGAGGGCTGTGTGTGGGCTCCTGCTGTAATATTGGGGGCTCTGGGGCCTTCTGCTGTATAGTAGGGGCTGTGTTTGGCCTCCTGCTGTACACAGAGGGCTTTGTGTGACCTCCTGCTGTATATAGAAGTTGTATGTGGCCTCCTGCTGTGTACTGAGGGTTGTGTGCAGCCGCCTGCTGTACAGTGGGGACTATTTGTGGGCTCCTGCTGTATACTGGTGGCTGTCAGGACTCTGGATCTTTAGTTTATTTTTTGTGAATTGTTTTCTAGTCCTTTTCCAAAATGACGTCTGCTGCTTCGCTCCTGTTCATGAGATCCCCCTTCCCTTATAACCCTTAGTTTACAGTACCTTCTAGCCAATTCTTGAATATGATGCTTGAATTCCTGGCTCCTTGCTTCTCAAGATTGCTCCTCCTCCAGTAAATTCAGCTCAGTTCTGATAGAAATAATCTTCTCAGTTTAATCTTCGTTCGATAAACTCTATAGACTGCGTCTTCAGAACCAAAAGTGGGTTTTATTCGGGTAGGAAAAAATACAGAGTTTTACGGCAAAAGCAGTATGACTGACAGAAATCTGAATGACAGGCGCGGGAGCCACAGATGTCACACTCAAGGTGGATTCAGAATAATGGCTCCCCGTCTCTTGGACGGGGCGTGTCTTTATACCAGTTTTCCCCATAGAGAATCATTGTTACCAATGACTCTCTATGGACAAAGGATTACGTCACCTGTCATAAGTGATCCCTTCATATTACTTACAACATATATTGACATGAAAAAGCACATTAATTTCATTACTAACTACATAGAAATTATCTCATAATAGCCTTTTTGGGATCAAGCACAAATCACAACTTATTGACATTAATCAGCTCTGTTCTTGATTATAAGAAACGTCATATTAGCCTTGAGGGATAGAATACACCACAAAAAATAAGACAAATTCAGAACTGGCTTATGAAGTGATTATAAATTTTGCTAAATGATCAGACCAAATCTAATTAACGAGTATCTGTTTTCTTATACAGGTTAGGTCATTGCTTATAGCTAGAAGACATGACATTTAGATTTCTACTAACAGAGAAAGTTTAAAGTTACTTTTTTCAAACAGACAACATGGCTGACAGAGGCCTTGGTACCCATGGCCTCCGTCTAACAAATCCCTCTGTTGTACTTATGGTAATTTGATAATTTACCCAAAGTACAAATTGGCATATGAGTCTAGTCCTAATTCTCATATATGGTATTGAGGGAATACATAATTTCGTACACTCCCTGGTCAGTAGGAGTGTTGGGAGGGACTGAAGGTACCCTTGTAAGAAGGGCCCTAACAATAGGTATACAACCTACAAGTGAGCATGGTCTGGGAGTAAGTACCCGACCCGCACCAAGTCTCCGGTATGGTCTGATAAAAGTGGTACTATGTGTTATTACACGGGCCTGAAAGTTATTTAGTTCCTCAACATGAGCCAGATTCTTTTTTGAAAAACTTTTAGGTTACTACCTATTAAACACATATAGGAAAAAAACTAACAAAGTAGCAAAAAAAATCTACAGTAAATATCATCAACATAAGAGTTCCTAAGTATTAATGAGTCCCGTTACAATCTTTCAAAAAAAAGAAAAAATTCTAAACTTTTCTTTGTTCCATGGCTCTTAAGGTCCTATTCACAGTTCAGGTGTGGGCAAATAGTCCTAAAAAGAAGCAAAAAACACAACAAAACAAAAAAATCATCACAGAAGTGAAAAAACATAAAGTGTCCGAGTCCCAAGTCCCATAACAGTCTCTGAGTCCTTTGATCCGTGGCTCTCGATCTTGTTCTGTTCCTTCGGAGCTTCCACTGTCTTCCCCCTCGATCACACTGTCCGGGTCCCACTGGATAGTGTGAGATGTCATCTCCAGGGAAACAGGCGGATTCATGGATCCCGATCCAATAGGGGACCTGAAAAATAAAATAAAAGCGCAGTATCAGTTCTCACCAGCATCACTAGGATTCTCAACTGGCAATATAACAAGCTTACATTGATCAATATGAACAATTTTAACACCTTTTGTCTCTTGGCTTGCTAATCCTTAGCACTCCCAAAACAGTTGGGCCTATCACCTGTGTGATAACAAATGGGCCTTTGTAATTGGAATCCCACGGTCCTTTTTTTCCTAAGATTCTTAACCATGAGCTAAGCTCCCACAACAAATTTGGACTCATATAAATTCCTGTTGACTCTGAGGCTACAGCTCTCATTGCCAGGCACGTGGGACATGATTTGTCTCACTAAGTGAGGTCCATTGTCACTTTCAATTAATTTTGGGAAGCCCCAGTGTGAAAACACATCTTTCCACAAGAGGAGGCCGTTGTTTGTGGCAGGCAGGGCCTCAACCCATTTTGAGAAAACATCAACAATGACCAAGGCATACCTGAATCCTCCCTCTGCTGGAGGGAATGGACCAATGAAGTCAATTTGAATCGACTACCATGGACCATCAGCCACTCTGGGGATGGCAAATTTTTCCTTTGTACTAGCTGTAAGAGCGCTTCTGGTTCTAGCTGAACAAAGACTGAATGATTAAATTTAATCAGAGACTTAATCATTATAGTTGGGATATATGGTAACAATTTGTCATCAACCCTTTTGTAATACAGATATTCTCCTTTATCAATGGGTATTGATTCAAGGGAGTTAAATAAAGATGCATCACCTTGTTCTCTCTATGCCTTTAAGAGGTCGTGGAACTGAGATGCATAAGGGAGGGGCTCCTCCCGGGGTCTTCACGTGACAGCAGAGATAGTAGCCTGTGGATATCTGTCAACGCCCATCAGGGCGGCTTCTTTGGCTGCGGAATCTACATATGCATTACCAACGATGTAGGGGTCAGCAGAATCAAGGTGAAAAGCCAATTAAAGTGCATGTTTTACATTTTCAAAAGACTGCAGGGCGTCTCCCTCTATTGTGATTGTGGTAAACTCATTCTCAATACCTTTTAGAAGATGTACAAAGGTTTAGCAAGGCAAGCCAAATCCTCAATAAATTCTCTGGAAAAATTCACAAGACCCAGAAACTTTCTGAGTTCTGTGATATTGATTTGGCACAGGTACAGCTCTTTTGAAACTGACACATTCAAACATTTAACCTCTGGTTGCATTCAGCTGTACTCTGTCCGACTCACATTTAATATTGAGTTGCTCAATGCATCACAAATATTGTCAGTTTCATCAACAATTTGAGTCCATAAATTTTAAATCAAGAAATCATTGACATATTGCAAGACTTTGTCTCCGTACCTCTGGGGTTCCAATACCTGTGCCAACACCTGATGCAAATAAATTGGACTAGAATAAAACCCTTGGGGCAGGCGTGTGAACAGGTATTGGACATTTTCAAAGGTAAATGCAAAATGCAGAGCTGACTCAGGTGTAATGGGCTCACAGAAAAAGCCATTTGCAATATTCAAACAAGACACACAAAAAAAAAACTGACATTCACTCCTCAGCAGTGACATCACTTCAGGGACCGAGATGTGTTGCTGAGGGGTGTATTTGTTTACAAGTCTTAAATTCATGACCATGCGATAGCTACCATCCTCTTTTTTTTTTTTACAGGCAGGATTGGGCTATTGCACGGGGGGTTGCCTCGTACAATCACGCCCTGTTATTCCAATTCACTGACAGCAATCCTTATGTAAGGAATTGCTTCCTCAGGAATACGGTATTGGCGCTGAAAGGGTGGTAGACGGTCGCTGTCAATCTTAATTAAAATTTGCATCAGTCCGCAATCTGTACATTTTGAAACCCATAAATGAGGAAAAAATTGCACCAATTCATGTTTCAAAGCCGTAGCTGCAACATTTATCTCAGGCATGTCATCATCATTATCAGCTGAGCACAAACTAGCAACGGTTAATTTATGACTGTGACATTTTCAACTCTGCAGCATCCATAATAACTGAACAAACAGTAGTTCCTTTGTCACGCCATAAGACCTTATTACACAAATCAACAATGATACCCAAATTAACAATGATACCCATGGCTGACAACACATTTGACCCATTAATAAAAAACTTTAATTGCGGACTGATCCAAAGTTCACACCGAATGCTCGCCTGTATACAGGAGCCCTCAAATCCCACTAAAGTTGTGGTGTCTGGCAGCCCGGGGGGAGCTGCAATTTGTGTTCTGTTACTGAAACAGGCTCCTGTTATCAATTAAAAAGCTTTCCCAAATTTGACCCTCTATTGTCCCTCTGACATAAGGTCGTCCATCTCGGCCTAGGGATAATTTTGCCAAGAGGTACAGGGGAACAGGGGGGGTTCAATGCATCAATCAGTACCGGCAGTAGGAAGCCCAAAAAAAAATTCACCAACCTCACCAGAGGCAATTCTACGGCCCACTGCTGTCACCTCCGAGCCGGACAGATCGCTTGAAAGAGCCATTTCCTCGTCCCCCCCAGCTCCTGAATCAGTGGAGCATAAGGGTGGGAGGAATTCCTCCCGGAGGAGAGGAGGGTGAGCTCTCCTCACAGCATGGATCTGTCTGCTGGGATGGACAAGGGTCGCATAATTGGGTGACGGAGCAAAAGGCTCCCGAAGAAGAGAGTTAACTATCTGAGGACCATTGTACTGCTGGCACGGTTTGGGGCCGTTAACCGCTGGCTGTCCAGGGTTCTTAATAGCAGGATTTGGAGCACTGGCTCCCTCATACGGATCTCGGGACATTGTAGAGGTGCACCTGTGGATCATCCCTGGGAGCTAAATGGGAACACTTACGTCTAAGATACCCTGATTGCCCACAAGGATAACATACAAGAGGACCCATGGAGTTCCGAGGGGCTTCTGCCGACTGGGACCAGCCCGCTTTCGGCAGTTGATCATAACCCCAGGAAGTCCTGGTCTCCTGTCCACAGCAGATGCCATTCAGGCAGGGCGATATGCAAAAACATCTGTATCATCGCCCTTAGTCTAGGATGGCCTTTTCCCTAACAATGGTTACCAATGCCCTAATTTTGTCCTCCACAAATTTAGCATTATGTAAAATCCCTAACTTGCAAAACCTTTCCAAGTATTCTCTACAATCTATTCCATCAGATCATAATCATCTTTCTGATCTATTCTATCAAAAAATACTTATCAAACGTTACACACCAGGCTTCTTCTAATTCTAAGATAATTTCCTTTCCTGATTCTAAAGGATTCTAACCATGGATGGATTTTTCTTCCTCCTTTCTGTCTGCCTGCAGCCCATGTATCTCATACCCCTCCCTTTGTGATACTACTACTCCCATCATTGTATCAGTAGCTGCTGTGTTCTCTCCATACACTGCTCCGCTGCCCCTCCCTGTGTAACTACATTAACGTACTGTCTTTGAAGCTATCACTATCCTGATCTGACCTATAACTAACTTACACAAAGCCGCTATTCAGCTGCCCTATCTGCTAATAATTTTTTTTCTTGTCAAGATGTCTACTTTCTTCTGTGAACCACTGCATACAATTTAACCAAGTGGTTCAGCATTAACCCCTTCTAGCTATGGGGTTTCAGCGTGCCTGTCAGTCTGTTTCCTTAGCCACTCCATAGCGGTGGAAACACAAGGACATTTATAAACTGCTTTTAGTATCAACTTAATGCAATTTACAGGCAAAAGTTAGATACTCACACCTCTGTAATGGAAGACACGTGCCGGCTTTGGTCAACCAAAAGAGGTCCAGCCGTATGATCAGCCTCACTCGTTACGTTGCCACACGTCTCCTTCTCCGTACCCTCGGCGTTAATCACGTCCTTGTCTTACTCACGTAGAGGCACTGTAGTCTTAGTTACTTCAGGGTAGATAGGAGCGCAAACGAGAGATTCTCAGCGGCTGATTTCCTTAATGCGATTTCACGTGATGCATCACGCCTTCTTAGCAATAAAGGCAAAAAAAAGAGAAAGAAAAGTCCATTCCTCACCCTCTCACCCCTTTGGTTCACAGCTTTACTTGCAGGAATCTTCTAGGTTCTTCAGAAAGGATGTGGGATCATCTCCCCCCTTTCCACCGGGCTGTAGCTCGCCATTTGATAGAAATAATCTTCTCAGTTTAATCTTCGTTCGATAAACTCTATAGACTGCGTCTTCAGAACCAAAAGTGGGTTTTATTCGGGTAGGAAAAAATACAGAGTTTTACGGCAAAAGCAGTATGACTGACAGAAATCCGAATGACAGGCGCGGGAGCCACAGATGTCACACTCAAGATGGATTCAGAATAATGGCTCCCCGTCTCTTGGACGGGGCGTGTCTTTATACCAGTTTTCCCCATAGAGAATCATTGTTACCAATGACTCTCTATGGACAAAGGATTACGTCACCTGTCATAAGTGATCCCTTCATATTACTTACAACATATATTGACATGAAAAAGCACATTAATTTCATTACTAACTACATAGAAATTATCTCATAATAGCCTTTTTGGGATCAAGTACAAATCACAACTTATTGACATTAATCAGCTCTGTTCTTGATTATAAGAAACGTCATATTAGCCTTGAGGGATAGAATACACCACAAAAAATAAAGACAAATTCAGAACTGGCTTATGAAGTGATTATAAATTTTGCTAAATGATCAGACCAAATCTAATTAACGAGTATCTGTTTTCTTATACAGGTTAGGTCATTGCTTATAGCTAGAAGACATGACATTTAGATTTCTACTAACAGAGAAAGTTTAAAGTTACTTTTTTCAAACAGACAACATGGCTGACAGAGGCCTTGGTACCCATGGCCTCCGTCTAACAAATCCCTCTGTTGTACTTATGGTAATTTGATAATTTACCCAAAGTACAAATTGGCATATGAGTCTAGTCCTAATTCTCATATATGGTATTGAGGGAATACATAATTTCGTACACTCCCTGGTCAGTAGGAGTGTTGGGAGGGACTGAAGGTACCCTTGTAAGAAGGGCCCTAACAATAGGTATACAACCTACAAGTGAGCATGGTCTGGAAGTAAGTACCCGACCCGCACCAAGTCTCCGGTATGGTCTGATAAAAGTGGTACTATGTGTTATTACACGGGCCTGAAAGTTATTTAGTTCCTCAACATGAGCCAGATTCTTTTTTGAAAAACTTTTAGGTTACTACCTATTAAACACATATAGGAAAAAAACTAACAAAGTAGCAAAACCATGGCCTCCGTCTAACAAGTTCTTTCCAGCAATCTCTCCTGCTCTCAGTGACTCACCTGCAACTTCCTGCTTAGGTTACTTAGCATCTGCCTCAGCCAGCCAGCCCTGGTCACGTAAGCCCTGTCTGCTTTTTGGAGCTTATTGGTTATTAAATGTGCAGTCAGGGCCACCATCAGGGCTTCATTGGACTTACTTCAGTGAGGGACCCGGTTGATGGTGGACTGACCCGGCCCCACCTCTTTTATTCCTAAATGATCGGGTCTAAAGAAAGGGTGTGTAGCCATTCAATTCTCCTCTGTTTAGGGTCGGCCAGGCTCTGTGTGGCAGTACGCACAGCTAGGGGTGGGATTCAGCTGGTTCTAACCAGTTCTCTCGAACCAGTTGTCAAAATCATAGCCTATTCACAGAACCAGCAAGATGAAGTGCCCTGGACCCACTACTATTTCTCAGAGAGCGGCACAACCCTTCTGCTACAAAAGCACTGACTTTGCCATCCACTGAGGAAAGCACTGACTTCAGGCTTGTAGGAGTATCCTGACACAAGGAAAAACACTCACCTGTCCTGCAGACAGCAGAGCCCTCCCCACTGGGAATGAGTAACAAAGCCCTGCCCTCTCCATCAGTGCTAGAAGACACACTGGCGTGAAATGCAAATGAGTGCATTGTGAGTTTTTCTCGCATTGCAGTCGGGCCAACGTTATTCAGTGTCCGAGAGTACCTTTGCGAGTGTTGGGCGTTTTTTTCTCGTCCGATAGATGGACGAGAAAGCAGTCGCAACGTACTGCGACAGTATGTGTTTCATGCGTGAGAATCGCCAATGAAGTCTATGGGACCAACAAAATTCACGGACCGCACACGGACCATCCGAGTCTGACACGTTTTTTTCACTAATACATTATCATTCTGTAGCTGAGAACACTGTAAAATGTTCCTGTAAATGATTATACAGTAAATGGCTGCTGAGAAAAAAAACGGATTGCACTTGGATGTTATCTGAGAAAAATGTCAGACAGTCGCATAGCAGTTGGATGCAAAACGGACCAAAACTCAGACGACACTCATAAGACTCTCGGATACGTCAATCAGACCATTTTTTCACACGCCAGTGTGTTACCAGCCTAAGGAGCATCGCAGAGGGACAAGGCTAAATGGAGAGGGTTAGGCCAAAGCCAAGTAAGCAGACTGAACATGATGGTGGGGGCGGGGCTAATAGAATGGGGGCAGAGCCAGAGAGCCAGGCAAAGAGAGAAATGTGGAAGAAAACAGCAGGAAAGAGAAAAAAATGGAAGAAGTGAGAAGAGCATGTGAGGTAGGAAACAAGAGAGAAAGACAGCCAGAGAACAGACACATAAGACAGGCAGGAAACAAGGGATAGAGACAGTCATAGGACACAAAAAAGAGACAGGCAGGAAACAAAAGAGAGAGGCACAGAGGACAGACACAACAGACAGGCAGGAAACAAGGGACAGAGACAGCCAGAGGACAGACACAAAAGACAGGAAGGATAGAAGAGATAGAAACAGCCAGAGGACAGACCCAAGAGAAAGGCAGGAAACAAGAGAAAGAGGCAGCCAGAGGAAGACACAAAAAAACACTTAGTAAACAAGGGATAGAGATTGCCAGATGATGCAGTTGTTCACTCCCTCAGCCTTTAATTAGTCTACATTAGCTTTTGTCGGTGAAAGAGTTCATTCTCTACAATAACCGTGGGCTGTGTAGCTGCCGTTTGTTGTTCTGCTGAAGACCTGTGTGGCACCCTGGTTGGGGCACCACAGGAACTCTTAGGACACAAATGGAAAGTACACAGAAAGCAGACCTCACTTACTAACACAACCTTCAACACCCCTTTCACCCCAGGCCTGTAGGGGAGCTCCACTGGTTAACTTAAGCCAGTTCCCCCTATAAATACGGGTCCTGGAGGGAGAAACAGTGGAGTGTGCAGTCACTTTAGAACTGTGAACAGCTAGGAGATCTGACCTGGTACTGGAGCCACACTAGGCCCATACCAGCACACACCGGAAAGTGGGAGACCCTCGCAATAGGGGTCATAGGAACAGCAGGCAAATACCTTACAGGGACAGAGGAGTTACTTCAACTCGCCCTAACAATCTGGTCACTGGGTCCGAGCTGCAGGAGCCATAGCGTAGGCTGCAGAGAAACCAGCACCTCAAACAAGGGAGTCTAGCTCCCTGGACACCTGAAGCACCACCAAATGAGAGCCCGGAGGTGGACGCATCTTAATAATCCTTTATAGTGCCCTCAGTGCAGCAAACTTCAGTACAGGTGAATCAAGACACACCAGAACGTGTAACCCCGGTTCGGTGGTATTTCATATCCACCAGACCAAGTAGAACTGTGTATATAAGGAAGCCTATACCACTGCTTGCTGTGGAATCTCCAGGAGTGTCTACTTCATCACCCGGTCGAGTGTACCTGTTGACACCAGTAAAAGGTACAGAAAAGACTTTATGTGTCCGTGCATTCTTCCTGGATTAATACTTAAAACAACCGAGCTGCCGTATTCCATCCAGTACAGCTCCTGGCCCCGGGGATTACTGCTCATCCTGTGGGGAGCATCCCATCTAGCTGCTGCACATCCCCGGAGGCCCAAGCAGCGCCGGTGCAATCACCGGATATCCACAAGTGGCGTCACGACAAACAAGACTTATCCCATTCCTTTAATACTTTTTATTTGACCACCGGCCCCACAGACTCAGGCGCGGAACCGTGACAAGGGAAGCATCGCCGGAGACGTGAGAACTCGGCAACGGTGAGTCAAATCTTGGCGATCACGAACAGGATACGAACAGGCCCATTTCCTAATGGGTATTGTGTGCCATTTAATGACTGTGAATATTGAACTGTAAATTTTAACCGCCATTGCTGCGCGGAGAGCTGGAAAAGAAGGGGCGTTACAGTGCAAAGGGCGTGAAGATAGGCCCCACCCCATACTCTGACGAGTTCCGCCGAACGCAGCAGGAACCGGAAAACTCCCGTGGTGCCTCACTCCTCACCGCGAGGCCGACAACTTCCGCTGAAATCAAAACGACTGGCCACGCTTAACTAAGGGGGAGCGAGGATGAGTGATTCGGATTCCAACGACGCGGTATCCCTGCAAGTAAACCAACCAGTTGTTCCACCGGGGCCACCAAACGTACCCCAGGTAGGTCAGCCACCCGTCATCGTCATGCCGCAACAGCCCGCACCGATAATGCCAATATCCCTACCGTACGTCCCGAATGCGGCCTGGTTACCAAAGTACAGCGGTACACCCGGTACCCTGGATATGTTCCGGAGGAAGATATGCCAAGTGCTGGACATGTACGCCATGACCGGTAAGCAGAGAGCTTCAGTAATAATGGGACAGTTAACAGATGCAGCAGAGCTGGAGACCCGAAACTGGTCTATAGAAGCTCAGGAGTCTGTCGAGCAGATATTTGCTAAACTAAACCGGGTTTTTGAACACCACACCGAAGCGGAATTAAGACTCTTGTTTTACCATTGCAAACAAGGGGCACAGGAGAGTGTCCTGGACTATGCACTGCGCTTACAGGAAGCACTAAGATTGTTAAAACAAGTCGATCCCGATGGTGTTAGAGATGAAAACAAAGCGTTAATTGGACAATTCGTTGTGGGACTTAGATTACCTGATGATAAGAAACAGGCACGCTGGTGGGTCCTGCAAAACCCTGATGTAGAGTTTGATACCTTAAGAGACTTAACAGTGCGGGGACAGCAGTTCCCAACAGTGCCCTATCTAACCTCACAGCCGCAGTATGCTAACACCCCTTCCGTGCCAGCAGCAGCATCTCCAGTCCCCACGGTTCAAGCCAGCGCACAGACTATAACACCCGACCGGTTTGATAAACTGTGCGCCGACGTGCAACAGCTGATGAAAGATATGGCGAAGCTCCGAGGCGAAAGAAGACCCAAGACAGAAGTAAGGTCATCAGACAGGATTCAGCTTGCTGACAGCCCCGACGACGTCCCGTGGATGAGGAAGAAGACACTGCCGCGAGGGAAGCCTACAGATCGCTATAGCCCTGATGGACATCGCATCTGCCAAAAGAGCGACAAAGAAGGACGTACCTACCGTTCCAGTCCTTTAAACGAGCAACCCCTTGGTGAGAAGGGCCAACCCCAGGAGTAGACTGTCCAGGCCCAACCAACTGGGAATACAAGTACGTGGGAGACCGTCCGTACTTGTCAATCATCATCAACGGCACCGCTACCACAGCGTTGATAGACACTGGATCCCAGGTGACAACCATCCCGAGTATCCTTTACAAACGGTTCTGGCCAGATGTTAAGCTGGAACCCCCAAACCCTGATTTGAACATTGAGGCAACTAATGGTTTGCTAGTTACAATAGAGGGACAATGGAAAGCTACAGTAAAGGTGGGGAGGGTGCAGCTGAAGAACCAGTGTATCATAGTGGTTCAGGACAAACCGTATGAGCGGGATCCGCACGTGATACTGGGTACTAATGTAATGGTTAAATGCCTAGATGAAGTGTTGTTTTTACTCCAACAGAGTGGTAATGCTAGTAAACCAAGAGAAATGAGAGCTATCCAAAGGGAGATCCGAGCTCTGGTGTATCAACAGCAGGTAAAAATGTCAGACGGTGAAATTGGCAGTGTACGGGTAACAGATCCCATTCCAATTGTGGTACCACCCAGAGGTGAAATGATGATCTGGTGTCGGGCAGCAATAGGCCTCAGAGGGCAGGACTACCAAGCTGTAGTAGAACCTGTAATGTCTGATAGTAGTCCTACACTCTTGACAGCCAGAGGGTTGGTTGACGTAAGAAAAGGAAGGGTTCCCGTACGCATATTGAATTATGGTGATGACGAAGTCAGACTGCCAAGATATTCTACTGTTGCAAAGTTGCATCAGGTTGAAAACAATGCTGTACATGATGTGAAATCCTTTTCCCAAACAGTGACTGATGAACCCCCTCACTCAAAAAATCAGCTAGAGAAATGGTGTCAGGAGCTCAGCGTAGGAACTGACAACACACCTTTTCACCAGAGTTTACCGGGTAGTTCGGGAGTACGAGCAAGTGTTCAGCAAACATCCACTTGATTTTAGGAGGATTAAAGGGGTACAACACCATATCCCCACAGGCGACCATGCACCCATCAAGGAGAGGTACAGGCCTATACCACCCACACACTACCAAAAAGCAAAAGAAATGCTTCAGGACATGAAAAATGCAGGGGTCATTAGGGATAGCTGTAGTCCCTGGGCAGCACCACTAGTCCTGGTTAAAAAGAAAGATGGTAGTATGAGGATGTGCGTAGACTATAGGCAAATCAACAAAGTCACACACAAGGATGCATACCCGTTACCCCGCATAGAGGAGTCACTAGGTGCACTTAAGTCTGCCAATTAGTTTCCACATTATATCTTACTAGTGGGTACTGGCAGGTCTCCGTTGCAGAGGAGGATTGTGAGAAGACAGCCTTCACGATGCCCATGGGGCTATGCGAATTCAACAGTATGCCATTCGGGTTGTGTAATACCCCAAGAACATTTCAGAGGCTGATGGAGTGTTGCTTGGGTCACAAGAACTTCGAGACTGTGCTGTTATACCTGGACAATGTTATTGTATACTCCCAGAACTATGAAGACCACCTGCAACACCTGAGTGAAGTGTTCGAGTCGCTGTCCAAGTACGGTATGAAGCTGAAGCCGTCCAAGTGTCACCTGCTGAAACCCAAAGTCCAGTACCTGGGACATGTGGTCAGTGCAGAAGGCGTGGCCCCTGACCTGGACAAAGTTACAGTCATCAAAGACTGGCCAGCGCCAACCACTCACAAAGAGGTACGCCAATTCTTAGGACTGGTCGGTTACTACCGAAGATTCATCAAAGGCTATACCAAAATAGCAGCACCCATGCAAGATCTCTTAGTAGGTCAATCTGAAAATGGCAAGATCAGGGGACCCCCGTTCCAGTGGGGACCAGAACAGGAGCAATCCTTCCAAAAGTTAAAAGATGCTTTAACAGGGGAAGAAATCCTGACATATCCTGATTACAACTTACCATTTTTGTTATACACGGATGCAAGCAATGAAGGTCTAGGAGCAGTCTTAGCCCAACAAGAACAAGGAAAAGAAAAGGTGATAGCCTACACGAGCAGAAAGCTCCGTCCCACGGAAAGGAACCCGGAGAACTACAGCTCGTTCAAACTGGATTTCCTGGCCCTGGTCTGGGCAATCACAGAGCGTTTCAAGCATTACCTGGCGTCCGCCCTGTTCACAGCTTTCACTGACAACAATCCTCTAACACACTTAGAGACTGCCAAGCTGGGAACTCTAGAGCAGCGTTGGGTGGCAAGATTGTCGAACTACGAATTTACTGTGAAGTCCCGGGCAGGTCACAAAAACGGCAACGCTGATGCCCTGTCTAGGATGCCTAACCTCCCAGAAGAAGGACAAGACATAGATGACCTGGAGGAGATAGAATTACCAGCTTTCCATTGCACGGGTACGGGAACGTGTCATCAGGCGAGTCAGAGACGTGGAGAGAGGACCGTAAACCCCCTACCTCATCATTACTGGAAGGAGACTCAAGCCAATGATCCAGATGTCAGCTTAGTCAGGGAATTAATAACCCAAGAGCACGCCAGTATGGATCCCGATGCCTCACCGAATGCCAAGCGCCTGTGGAAGTAGAGAGGGAAGTTATTTGTCTATCAGGGGAAACTATGCAGAAGGTATCTGAACCCCAGAACACACAAACTCATGTGGCAGATTGTAGTTCCAAAAACTGAAGTCCAAATGATCCTTGAAGCCTACCATGATGATGCAGGACACTTCGGATGGAAGAAGGTGGAAATGCTACTGAAAGACCGTTTCTACTGGGTCGGCATGCGAGGTTCGATTGACAAGTGGTGTAAAAATTGTGGACCATGTCATCTTCGGAGAAAAGACCACTTGAGTCAGAAAGCTCTGTTGCAGCCAATTGTTACCAAGAGGCCTCTTGAAATAGTTGCTCTGGATCATGTGAAGTTAACCCCAAGTCGAACTGGTTACACTTACGCACTCACCATGGTTGACCACTATTCAAGATTCCTTGTGGTCGTTCCGATTAAAGACTTAACTGCAGAAGTAGCAACTAAAGCATTTCAGAGTTACTTTTGTCGCCCCCATGGGTACCCAGACTAAGTCTTAACTGACCAAGGACCAGCATTCGAGTCAGACCTGTTTCACGCGTTTCTAGGACTTTATGGGTGTAAAAAGATCAGGACCACCCCATATCATCCTCAGACAAATGGTTTATGCGAGAAAATGAACCACATAGTGAATGACATGCTCAAAACTTTGCCCTCGAAGAGAGAAACCAATGGTCAGAAAAACTTCCAGACCTTGTGGATATCTACAACCACATACCAGTTAGTTCAACTAATTACTCACCCGCTTACTTGATGCGAGCAAGGCCAGGTAAACTGCCAGTTGATCTAGAGATGGGAACCATCGAGCCAACACCAGATTCTCCAGAGGAAGATTGCATTAATCAACGTCAAGAACAATACAAGAAGGTACAAGAGAGTGTTGAAAGAAATCTGAACCTAAGCAGAAGCAAACAAGAGCATGATTTCAATAAACACGCCTCAGCAGAACCTTTGACCACAGGTGAACTAGTACTAAAAAGAAAGAGAAAAACCAACAAATTGGATGACAATTGGGAGTCAGAACCCTATACAATAATGCCGTCACAATATGACAACTCTAAAACTTGTGTAATCAGCAAAGATAAAGGAAGCACATTTACAACTGTATCCAGAGACCATTTAAAAAAATGTCCAGAACAGTTAATACCTCAAGAAACCTGTTATCCTACATCAACAGTTGAAAAGTAAAAGGAAAACCTAGTCCATGCAGAAACTGGAGACTTACCCGCCAACTGGCCTCAATGCAATGGTGCATTTATCATACCATTTATTTCTTTCTACCAACCTGTAGAGGATCCAATACCAACTCAACCAGTTCAAGAAGAACCAATGCAAATGCAAGAAATGCAGCCTGTTATTCTGGAACCTGAGATTCCTGTAATCGGTGAACCTGCTAGTCTCATAGTAAGAGAAAGAACTCACAGAAAGTTACCTACACTACCATCTTTAAGAGAGGATAGTCCAGTAGACAGATTACGTACCTACTATGGAATTACAGAAACACGTAGGAGCAATAGAAAAAGAACCAGTAAGTACACTACAACAACAGCTTTTGACACATCAACACTACGCAGATCCACACGTAGTACATTAGGACAAACCCCAAATAGATATGGAGAATGGATTTAAAATGTAGTGGAATAATAATACCTGTTAATCAATGTAAATAGTACCCGTGCTCAAAAACTGTAAAAAGTAGTGTACAGAAGGGTGGAGGAACTGGGCCCTGTCCCAAGTAAATTAAGTTGGGAACAGAAAGTGCCTGGGTAGGGTAAGAAGGTTAGACCCGGCCTCCGAAGCAGAGACACCCATAGGGAATGTATATAAAGTTTAAAATGTATACCCGTGTATGTTCCTAAGCCATCAGAGACTTTACTGCTGGAGTTTACCCTTTTTCCCGTTTCTCTAACTAGGACAATAGTCACAGGACTTGTGTGAAAAAAAAACCTTACTTTTTCCAGCCTGCGGCAGATGGACTAGTGCCGTATGGACTGCTTTTTCAAATTTTTCCCTTCTTTTTCAGTGATTTTTGTATTTTTCAATTTAAGACTTTGTAAATACCGGTTATTAAATCTATATAAAATGTTTAGAGTATTAAGTTGTAAAGAAAACTTTTGCTCAGTCAGGGAGAACTGAAGTTAACTAAGGGGGAATGTGGCACCCTGGTTGGGGCACCACAGGAACTCTTAGGACACAAATGGAAAGTACACAGCAAGCAGACCTCACTTACTAACACAACCTTCAACACCCCTTTCACCCCAGGCCTGTAGGGGGAGCTCCACTGGTTAACTTGAGCCTGTTCCCCCTATAAATACGGGTCCTGGAGGGAGAAACAGTGGAATGTGCAGTCACTTTAGAACTGTGAACAGCTAGGAGAGCTGACCTGGTACTGGAGCCACACTAGGCCCATACCAGCACACCCGGAAAGTGGAAGACCCTCGCAATAGGGGTCATAGGAACAGCAGGCAAATACCTTACAGGGACAGAGGAGTTACTTCAACTTGCCCTAAAAATCCGGTCACTGGGTCTGAGCTGCAGGAGCCATAGTGCAGGCTGCAGAGAAACCAGCACCTCAAACAAGGGAGTCTAGCTTCCTGGACACCTGAAGCACCACCAAATGAGAGCCCGGAGGCGGATGAGTCTTAATAATCCTTTATAGTGCCCTCAGTGCAGCAAACTCAGGTGAATCAAGACACACCAGAACGTGTAACCCCGGTTCGGTGGTATTTCATATCCACCAGACCCTGTAGAACTGTGTATATAAGGAAGCCTATACCACTGCTTGCTGTGGAATCTCCAGGAGTGTCTACTTCATCACCCGGTCGAGTGTACCTGTTGACACCAGTAAAAGGTACAGAAAATGTGTACGTGCATTCTTCCTGGATTAATACTTAAAACAACCGAGCTGCCGTATTCCATCCAGTACAGCTCCTGGCCCCAGGGATTACTGCTCATCATGTGGGGAGCATCCCATCTAGCTGCCGC
This sequence comes from Allobates femoralis, assembly GCA_033576535.1. NCBI lineage: Eukaryota > Metazoa > Chordata > Amphibia > Anura > Aromobatidae > Allobates > Allobates femoralis. Next base: position 266,753,966 of record JARQOC010000001.1, on the reverse strand, counting down.
ACAGCCCAAGCAGCGCTGGTGCAATCACCGGATACCCACAGGTGGCGTCACGACAAACAAGACTTATCCCAATCCTTTAATCCCTTTTTATTTGACCACCGGGCCCCACAGCCTCAAACGCGGAACCGTGACAAGGGAAGCATCGCCGGAGACGTGAGAACTCAGCAACGGTGAGTCACCTGCTTGTAGCTTCATGGAGATTGTCTTCTGTCTGGAGTTGCTTTGCCTATCCCGGTCCCTGGGTGGAAGTGAGGGGGTTATAGCCTAAGACTTGTCAGGAGTAGGGCAAGGGTGATGGCTCAGACATCTTCACATTTAGAGGTACTTCTGGGATCAGGGTCAGCCTGGGACCCCCAGTCTAAGGGTCAGACTAGTTCCCCTGATTGCCTTTTGACCATCACTGCTATCCTGCTACCTAACCACTTTGTCAATTATTCCCCTGCATAACATTTTCACCCACCTACTAGTTTTCTAAAGCCCTTTTGGCTTCAACATGAGCTTTTGCACCCCTGGTACAGGAATTCTTTGAGGAGGTTTCTTAATTGTGTATCCAGGTGGTGCAGTAGCTACAAGTTGTTTAGTATCTGGCCGTGTTTAATGCCTTGGCTTTCCCAGAACACAATATATATTTCGTGACAGATTTTTAGGAAGGAGAGAAAAAGTTGTAATGTTTAGGGTGGCTTGTAAGTTATACTTCAGGCTCCACCCTTGTTCTTCAAGGGGTTAGGAACAGCGCTTGGGGACATCAAAGACCTTTGCCTTCTCTCTGCCGACTGATTCTCTATCTTTGTGGTTGGTGGACAAGTTTTTTTGCGACTCTGGCACTGGTGTATGGTGACCCTAATGGCGTCTCCTTGGCCAAGTCTAAACTTCCTAAGCTCAGGCAGGGAGCGCAGCCAGATGAGGAGTATTGCTAAGAGTTCAGGAGATGGGCCACTGACACTCAATGGAATGAACCTGCGCTTTGGAGTCAGTTCTGTCTGGGTCTGTCAGATAGGCTGCAAGACTTTATGACTCAGTATGCTGCTTCAGAGTCGTAGGAGGCTGCAATGTCTCTTGCTATCAAGTTGGACAGTCGCTTTAGAGAAAGACCTGAACCAACCCCTGGTGGCCATCCTTGCTGAGGAGGTTTCATGTGTGGGATTTGATGTACCTAAGCAGTTGGGGAATGTAACTTCTCGTGCTAGTCCATCTGCGATTCATCAAGTTAGGATGTCTTGTTTCTATTGTGGTCAAGTTGATAATTTTATTAGGGCCTGCCAACATTGCTCTAAACCCGTTACTCAGCCACTGAAGTCATTTGAGGATAAGTACCTGAGTGCTACTATCTCTGTTGTGGTGGTCAGGCCTGCTTCTACATCTCCAGCGGAGGTATTTTAGCACTTTCCAGAGAATAAGGGTTAAAGTTGATCTACACCTCAGGTTGACACTTGACCTAAGGGTGCCGTCACACCTGGCGACGGCACCGCCAATAAATTAGGCGACGTAGGGGCGTGGCCTATCGGCGCCGATATTGCCCCTGCGTCTCCTAATGTAAAGGGGCGATGTCGGCGTCTCTGACAGCTCGCCTGGTTTCACATCAGTGATGTGAAACCAGGCGGCTGATCTGGGGCGAAGTGTCCACATCGCCCCATGTAAATGGCTGCCGGTGACCTGACAGGCAATGGAGCCATAGTCAGCTGTCAGCTCGCTGGGGCATTGCCGGAGATGTCTCCCCGTGTCAACGGGGGGTGGCGACACTGGTGAGGCGCCAAAAACGTGCGCGCTTTCGCCAGTCGCCGCCGACATCTCCGGGGCCATCACCAGGTGTGACGGCACCCTAAGTGTTTTCCTGGGAAAAGTGAAAGTAGGAGGGCGATGACTTCCACTAAGCGTCCTGTGGGAGTTTCCTAAGAGACAGGGAAACATCTCCCTTGTTTGCCCTCTTTCAGTAACCGGATGAATGTGAATAAGTGTTCAGGTGATTTTGTATGGGTGTTGTCTAAACATGTCAGATGGAACTGTGCAGCTGGGGCTCCTAGTTCTGGAGTTATTGGTCTATTTAGGGCAAGGGTCCCCAAATCCAGGCCTTGAGGGCCGCCAACAGTGCAGGTTTTCAGGATCTCCTTGGGATTGCACAGGGGTTGGAATTATCACCTGTGCAGATGATCACATTAACACCTGTGCTATACTAAGGAAATCCTGAAAACCTGCACTGTTGGCGGCCCTCGAGGCCTGGAGTTGGGGACCTCTGATTTAGGGTATCGGCCATTTTCAACCCTGTGTTGTTCCTGCTCAAACTATCTTCAGTGCTGAATATGCTAAAGTCATTGCTCAGGAAATTTGGACCATTTCCGGATGGGCCCAATTTAGGTTCCAGAGACCCCTCATAAAGACTGGGCTACTGTCACATGTAGACTGCGCTGTAGTCTCTGTGAATTGCTCTGCAGTAGTTAATGTCCTGTGCAGACTGCTCTGCAGTCTTTGTCGATTGCTCTGCAGTAGTAAAATGGATTTAATGTTCTTTAGTTTATTAAGAGTTAACTACTGTGGCTCTCCAGGTCAGCTGCTGCTGTGTGTGTGTGTCAGGTGACATGGTTGTCCACTCCCCAGCGTTTAAGTATCCCATTACCCATCAACTGATGTCACTGAAAGAGTTCATTCTTTGCAAAGACCGTGTGCTGTGCAAACGCCATGTGCTGTTTTGCTTAAGCCTTGCTTGTAGCTTCATGAAGATTGCCATCTGTATGGAGTTGCTGTGCTTATCCCGATCTCTGGCTGGAGGTGAGGGATTTATAGCTTAGGGCTCGTCAGGAGCAGGGCAAGGGTGGCAGCCCAGACATCCTCACCTTTAGAGGTATTTCTGGGAACAGGGTCAGCCAGGGACCCCCAGTCTAAAGGTCAGACTAGTTCCCCTGATCGCCTTTTGCCTGTCTCTGCCATCCTGCTACCTAACCCCTTTATCCGTTATTCCACAACGTGACACACAATAAATTAATCACACTCCAACCTCTCCATCATGGCCAAGATGAAAGCGTTGTCTAAGGACAATAGTGACAAAATTGTAGACATGCACAAGGCTGGCATTGGCTACAGGAAAATATGCAAGTAGATGGTGAGAAGGCAAAAACTGTTGGTGCAATTAGAAAAAAGAAGAAACACAAAATGTCATTCTTCCTTGGTCTGATTCTACATATAAGATCTCGCCTCATGGGGTAAGGATGATTCTGAGAAAGGTCAGTAATCAACCCAGAACTACATGGGAGGACCTGGTCAATTACTTAAAGAGAGCTGGGACCACAATGTCAAAAATTACCATTATTAACAAACCACATTGAAGGGATGGTGGATGGTGTCATGTATCACCAATAACCTCCGTTACTCAGTAAGAGCACTGAAAATGGGACATGGCTGGGTCTTCTAGCATGACAATGACTTGAAATATGCAGCCAGAGCAACTAAGGAGCGGCTTTGTAAGAAGCATTTCAAGGTCCTGGAGTGGCCTAGTAAGGCTGCCTTCACACTGGCGTTCCCCTGCGCAGCGTTCTGCGGAGGGGAATCACCATGTGTGTGCAGCGGCCGCCAGCTCCTATCTTTATAATGGGAGCGCACGTTGCTGCGCTTGACTGCGCATGACCGTGCGCACCCATTCACTCCCATATGTGATCTGTGCGCAGGCGTATGCCTGCGCACAAATAACACACTCTCGCCCGCACCAGGGACACAACATGTTGCGTCCCTGGTGCGGGCGAGAGTGTGTGATTTGTGCGCAGGCATCCGCCTGCGCACAGATCACATATGGGTGTGAATGGGTGCGCATGGTCATGCGCTGTCAAGCGCAGCACCGTGCGCTCCCATTATAAAGATAGGAGCTGGCGGCTGCTGCGGTCACATTGCGGACCCCTCCGCAGAACGCTGCGGAGGGGTCCGCAAATGTGAACCCAGCCTTAGTCTCCAGACCTGAACCCAATAGAAAATCTTTGATGGGAGCTGAAATTCAATGTTGCCCAGCTATAGCCCCAAAACCTGAATGATCTGGAGAAGATCTGTAAGAAGAAGTGGGCCAAAATCCCTGCTGCAGTGTGTGCAAATTGGTCAAGAACTACAGGAAATGTCTGACCTGTGTAATTACAAACAAAGGTTTCTGTACCAAATGTCAGGTTTTTCTATTGTATCAAATACTTATTTCATGCAATAAAATGCAATTTATTTATGTAAAATTCATACAATGTAATTTTCTTGTTGTTTTTTTTTAGCTTCTGTCTCTTACAGTTGAAGTGTACCTATGATAAAAAGTACAGACGTCTCCATTCTTGGTAGGTTGGAAAATTTGCAAAATTTGGGTGTATCAAATACTTATTTTCCGCACTGTAGGTGTTAGGAAAGTTTTAATATTTTAAATGCCATAGTCCTGGGGCAGATAGTACTAGGAATAATTACTACATAATCAGATATAAAATTCTGAGGTCATGTCCTATTTAATTGATGTTTACACATAAATACATATCTTGCGCTCTAGTTTAACTTGATTATATTTTTGAGTTCTGAAAAAAACAGACACTTGTAGAATAGACTATATGAGCTATGCAGGATCTTCTATATCTTGTTGATCACTCGTCCACTTAATTTCTAGACATAAATTTTAGAATAATTGGTTTCTTCGGCTGCATGAAACTTTGAGTGCTGAACTCCATGGGGACCTGTTAAACAGAACAATAAACAGTGAGATGTGAAGACAACACAACTGTAAAAACGTACTACATTGGGTGTTCTATCTATGATATTATTGACATTTATGTGAGTATAAATGTGTGTGTGTGTGTATATCTACACATGTGGTCAAAATTGTTGGTACTCCTCATTTAATGAAAGAAAAACTTAAAATGGTCACAGAAATAACTTGAATCTGACAAAAGTACCCCCCTCGGCTTACACTCGAGTCACAGTGACGGCTCAGTGGTGGGGGAAGGGGCGGTGATCAGGAGCTGGAGGAGGCGGGGGAGGTTGCAATAGGAGCAGGCGGTCATGTGCCCCCGCTCATTAGTGCAATGCAATATGCACTGCATCCCCCTATCCATCAGCACTCCCCCCATTAGTGGCATATACAGGCCCCCACTTGCTGCCGCACACCTATAAAAGAATAGCAGGAAGAAGACCGGAGGACGCGCAGTGAAAGAGCGAGGGGGATAAGTATGAATGAGCTATTATTTTACAGGTGTGCGGCAGCAAAGGGGGGCCTGTCTATACCACTGGGGGGGCCTGTATATACCACTGGAGGTGCCTGTATATACCACTGAAGGGGGCCTGTATATGCCACTAATGGGGGTTTGTATATACCACTGATGGGGGCTGTAACCTCTGATGGGGGATCCTGTATATACCACTGATGGGGGGGCCTGTATATACCACTAATGGGGGCGTGTATATACCACTGAGGGGGGCTGTAACCTCTGATGGGGGGCCTGTATATACCACTGATGGGGGCTGTAACCTCTGATGGGGGCTTGTACATACCACTGATGGGGGCCTTTATATACCACTAATGGGGGGCCTGTATATATCACTGATGGGGGGGCCTGTATATACCACTAATGGGAGTCTTTATATATCACTGATGGGGGGCCTGTATATATCACTGATGGGGGGCCTGTATATACCACTGAAGGGGGCCTGTATATACCACTGATGGGGGGCCTGTGTATACCACTGATGGGGGGCCTGTGTATACCACTGATGGGGGGCCTGTATATACCACTGAAGGGGGCCTGTATATACCACTGAAGGGGGCCTGTATATACCACTGATGGGGGGGGCCTGTGTATACCACTGATGGGGGGCCTGTATATACCACTGAAGGGGGCCTGTATATACCACTGAAGGGGGCCTGTATATACCACTGATGGGGGGGGCCTGTGTATACCACTGATGGGGGCCTGTATATACCACTGATGGGAGGCTGTATTCCACTAATGGGGGTTGTAACCTCTGATGGAGGGGGGAACTGTATACCAGTGATGGAGGTCCTATATTCCAGTGATGGGGAATTATATACCAGTAATGGGGGGCCATTTTTCATGATGAAAGGAGCTGTATACCATGATGAGAGTCTGCTTCATTTCCCCCCCTAGGCTTATACTCGAGTCAATAAGTTTCCCTAGTTTTGGAGGGTAAAATTAGGGGCCTCAGCTTATACTCGAGTATATACGGTAATAATAAATAAAAAATCTATGAAAATGAACAAATGAAAGCCAGACGTTGCTTTTCAACCGTGCTTCCACAGAATTAAAAAAAAAAAATAAACTCATGAAATAGGCCTGGACAGAAATGATGGTACTGTGGCACCCATGCGGTCTGGTCGCCACAGAGTTACTGCACCTAGTCCATAGGTGTGGTATCCCACTCCCAGGTAAGATGTGGGCACATACCGAGACCCACATATCTTGCACCCGACACCCATCCTCACTCGTGGCCAGGAGATAGAAGGGGGGGAAATAACCCCATACGAAAAGCCCCATCTCCTGGCAGGAGGAGGGAATAGGCATAGGGGGGGTGAGTTAGTCAGTAGAAAAGCAGACAGGAAGAGGAGGAGTGAGGTCAGTCAGGAGTTTACTTAGTGAGAGTAACACCAAGAATGATGGATGTATAGGGCAGGCTAGTGCCAAGGGAGGAGTGGGACCAGTGGGTAGGTTTCCACGGAATCCTGGCCAGAGGGACCCCGTTCCAGGAACCACCCCGAGGTTGTTGCTGGAGGAACTAAGTTGTAAGATGGGACCAGACCCAGTCTGTCAATAAGACTTTAAGGCTGAGCCAGAAAACCAAAGGTGGCTAAGCTGCAGGCTCAGTTACCAACAACTGTGGACATTCTGCAAAACAGTGGCCAGACCTAGGGTCAGAGAATGTTTTGCCCGTCGCTCGACAAGGCCCGCAGCCACCTGCTTAGGACACTGTGCACAAAGGCGCAGGGCAGGAGGGAAGAGTAGCCAGCGCGGGAAGTCAACATGGAGAGGCTTATAACAGGGTGTATCAGTGGAGTGGACCCAAGTTGCCTGGGAGATGACTGGACTGCAGACCTGGAGGACACGGTGCCCTGGCTGGGCTGGAACTGCTGAACTGTGAGTAAAAGTTCAAGAACTATAATCCTGGTGTCCTCCTGTTACTTCCTGCTCCCTCCATCCTGTACCCAAACTATAATCACCAATATTTCCATAGACTATTACACCAACCCTGGGGCCCGCTCCACCTGCGGGGAGCGATACCATCCCGGCTGCCACACAATCTGCCCCAGAGACCTAAATAAGCAGCATCAGCCATCCCTGGCCGAATTCCACAATTGGCGTCTCCACTGTAAATAACCCCCATTACTACGCGGCCAGGGCCATGGAACTGGGCCACAGTCACCGTGACCTCCCAAAGAATAAGCTGGCCCGGCTACCAAGTAACCCCCAGCAACCTGGCGTCACGAACAAGATCTGGAACCCCGCTAAATCTGGGTCCCATGCGCCTAAACACTGTGTGCCATAGACTGTATAAAAAGAAGTTATATAATGGTGACCGCCATATACTGATGCCATGTACTGGGGAGTGATGCAGCCTCCCATCGTGGGACTGGTCAGCCAAAAGCACCAAAATCTGTGCCCCCCCAGCACAGTGACTGTATTTTCAAAGGACTTGCCAATAAGTCAAACTGCTCCACCTCCTGGTTTGGCCGATGATGCTGAAAGCGGGAGACATTTACGAAGCGGTGGAGGAGACAGAGGAAGCAATGCGGAGAGAGCCGTGCAGAGCTGCATGAGCACCGCAATGCGCTGAGGAAGAGAAACTTTGGCACCCGTGGTCGAGGAGACAGGCTTCCCCCGGTGGCCTGTTTTTGTCTCCGGATATGCTGCCGCCCATGGACCCGGAGCTCCTGAAAGCGAAGGTGGAGGAGCTGAGCCGGCAGCTCCTCAAGGTTCAAACAGCGTAACTCAACAAGTGGAGAAAGGCCTTGTTGGAGAAGGCAGCCCAGCCACCAACTGTGCTGCAACTACCATCCTCGGCTCCGGAAGAAACCGACACTGGAGCAGCGACAGCAGCAGCAGGTACCGCCATCGCCCTTGTATGTGAAAGCACCCTGGTTGGGCCCCCGAATCCCCCTTCACTCCCAAAACCTGGCTGGGTGGTGAGAGCCATAGACTGGAAAAAAAGTGTGGCCCCGGGAGACAAATTACCGTCCCCGCTGCAGCCTAAGCCCTCACCTGATGTTAAAAGGGCCTGAGCGGAGACATTTCATTTCCGCTGGGTACACCGGAAGATGCTTTGATGGGATTTCCCGGGGAGGCCCATACTGGAGAGGCCCGTGTTGGGGACTTGCTGGAGGTCATCCCTGTGGAGGAGTACCGCCAGCCGCGACAAGCAGTGGATGAAGCAAAAAATAGGGTATGCCAGGCTAGGTGGAGGGCCTATGAGGACACAAACCAGAAGTCCAAAAGCAAAGCCTGCAAGGCCCAGGCCACTGACAAGCCTGAACGGATAAGTGGCCGATGGTTAACTTTAACCTCCACAAAGGGTAGGGCTTTATCAGAGAACCACACTTGATAAAAGAAATATTCGTCAATAGAAGAGACGTTGAATTACACCTCCCAAAAGGATCCCCCAGCTGAGACTTTTACCCCAGAGACTGGGTAGAATACACTCGGCATGTGGGTCATCGTGGGTAGAACGCCCTTAACGTAAAAAAGATGTCGACTGCGGTGATATCCTCAAACCCTGCGATTCCTGAGTCTAAGGCACAGTCACCAGCTTCTGCTTCAGCTGCAGTACCATCACCAAGTACACCGCCCCCTATTGCTAGGTCCGGCCAACCGACTGCACCCACATCTGACCAGTCCGAGGAGGATGAGGAGTGTGAGAGACACAGAAGCGTTAGAGACACACTGCGCAGTTGAGGAGTGGACATGCGATCCCCTCGTCGGCAAAGATGTGGCCGAGGCATACTCTGGTCCAGTGAGTATGGAGGTGACTTTCGAGTTCTTCCAGGCAGAAGAAGTTCCCAATCCGCAGATGTACTGCCATGGAAACAAAAGTAACTGAGCAAAATACTGCATATGTGTATATAGTTAGATTACCCGGATAGGGATTATTAATGTTAGTAATTGTGTACATAGCTATCATGCCGTAGATAGTGAGTAACCTGGGTAGGTACTAGAACTGTAAATGGTATAATGTAGATAGTATTTTAGTTAGCTGGCCAGGCCTTGTGTAAATAATTGTAAATTACCCTGACCAGGGACAATTTGATTATTGGACAATGATATAATCAGGACTTCTCATGTATATAGTTGCACTTTATGTGGTGCCCTTTGTTGGTTTCCAGACCAGTATAGTATCGGAGCCACTGCACTTTACAATCTTGTTGCACTAGACCTGACCCAAAAATAAACTGTGGCTGAAGAGCCTGGTCAGGCTATGGTCCTTGAACCCTGTAGCCACGCCCAGGGATGAAATAATGGTGGGTTGGGGTAGTTACCACCAAGCTGCATTTGAAAGTCCTGTGGGGTGACACACTGGACCGTTGTCACCACAGGAAGTGACTAGAGTGGCTGTACTTTTATATTGTAACGTTTACGAAAAGGATCCTCCCATAAGGGGATGATGTTTTGGTTATTGTTGACGATCATCATGACAAATAATTGCATGTTCTAAATTTCATCTGCTTAATACTTTGTACTGTCTTTCCAGCCTGAGGATGTGCTGCATTTAACGGAGGGGTGTGTGTGGCGCCCCTGCGGTCTTATCGCCACAGAGTTACTGCACCTAGTCTATAGGTGTGGTATCCCACCCCCAGGTTAGGAGGAGACACAAACCTGAGATGCACACACCTGCACCCAACACCCACCCTGATCTTTGGCCAGGAGATAGGAGGGGTGGAAGTGACCTCATACAAGGAGCCCCTGGCAGGAGGAGGGAATAGGCATAGGGGGGTGGGTTAGACAGTAGAAAAGCGGAGAGGAGGATTAGGAGTGAGGTCAGTCAGGAGTTTAGTTAGTGAGAGGAACACCAAGAATGATGGAGTTCTAGGGTAGGCTAGTGCTAGGGGAGGAGTGGGACTAGTGGGTAAGTCACCACAGAACCCTGGCCAGAGGGACGCCATTCCAGCAACCACCCCGAGGTTATTGGTGGGGAAACTAGGTTGCAAGAGGGGACCGGCCCCAATCTGGGAACAACACTTTAATACTGAGACAGAAAACCGGAGGCGGCTGAGCTGCAGGCTCAGTTACCAACAACCGTGGACATTCTGCAAAACGGTGGCCAGACCTAGGGTCAGAGGACGTTTTGCCTGACGTTCGACAAGGCCTGCAGCCACCTGCTTTGGACACCATCTCCATAGACTATCAGACCAACCCTGGGGCCCTGCTCCACCTGTGGGGAATAATACCATGCCAGCTGCCGCACCATCTGCCCCAGAGACCTAAATCAGCGGTGTCGGCCATCCCTGGCCGAATACCACAGAAGACTATCAATCTCCCATGTAAATAACGCCATCACTATGAAGCCAGGGCCACAGAGCTGGACCACAGTCACCGTGACTTCCCAAAGAATCAGCTGGCTTGGCAACCGAGTAACCCCTAGCCCTTGCAGCCGACGCAGTACCCTGAAAATAATGTGACCAAAGGGACATGTTAAATCAAAGTGTGTCCACTAACTAGCATCACAGGTGTCTACAATCTTGTAGTCAGTCAGTGGGCCTGTATATAGGGCTACAGATACTCACTGTGCTGTTTGGTGACATGGTGTGTACCACACTCAACATGGACCAGAGGAAGCGAAGGAAAGAGTTGTCTCAGGAGATTAGAAAGAAAATTATTGACAAGCATATTAAAGGTTATAAGACCATCTCCAAGCAGCTTGATGTTCCTGTGACTACAGTTGCACATATTATTCAGAAATTTAAGATCCATGGGAATGTAGCCAACCTCCCTGGATGTGGCTGCAGGAGAAAAATTCATGACAAATAAAAGAGATGGATAATACGAATGGTAACAAAAAAGCTCAGGAAAACTTCTAAAGAGATTAAAAGTGAACTTCAAACTCAAGGAACATCAATGTCAGATCGCACCAGCCGTGCCTGTTTGAGCCAAAGTGAACTTCTTGGGAGACGACCAAGGAGGACACAATTGTTGAAAAAAAATCATAAAAAAGCCAGACTGGAATTTGCCAAACAGACTACATGTTGATAAGGCACAAAGCTTCTGGGAGAATGTCCTATGGATATATGAGACAAAAATTGAACTTTTTGGCAAAACACATCAGCTCCATGTTCATAAACGGAAAAATGAAGCATATCAAGAAAAGAACACTGTCCCTATTGTGAAAAATGTTATGTTTTGGGACCACTGTGCTGCATCTGGCACTGAGTGTCTTGAATCTGGGCAGGGCACAATAAAATCTCAAGACTATCAAGGGATTCTAGAGAGAAATGTGCTGTCCAGAGTCTGAAAGCTTGGTCCCAGTCACAGGTCCTGGGTCTTTCAACAGGATAATGACCCAAAGCATACAGCTAAAAACACCCAAGAACGGCTAGGTGGTAAACATTGGTCTATTCTGAAGAGGCCTTCTATGAGCCCTGACGTAAATCCTATTGAGCATCTTTGGGAAGAGCTGAAACATGCCACCTGGCAACCTTCTTCAAGGATACACTAAAAAAGAGGGAGAAATGGCGCACATAGGGTCTTATCTGTGTAGCAAAATTGTGTGTGATACACCTTAGAGGGTTGTGCAAGATCACAACACCTATTAATCGCAAACCAGGCTGCTGCACCTCCTAGAGGATCCAAGGTGTGTATAGCTAAGTGAATAGGAGTTTCCACGTGCGCTGCTCCAAGTACAGGTACATTCAAAACTTGATCCAAGTATCTTTATTTTCAAATCTCTTAGCTATATGTTCATTATATCTAACTATCGCATCCTGATAACATTTTGCATGTACATTTTCATATGTTGTTCTATCAGATAAAATCCTATAAACCTCCGCTAAATAATCATCCCGGTCTTGAATGACTACACCCTTATCCGCCTGTCTGATTATGATATCAGTATTATACCTCAAAACTTTCATTGCTTTTCTCTCATCAATATTGAGATTCAAATTATCCTGGGTTCTCATACCATCTAATTTCTCAAAATCTTGTAGTACAAGGTCACTAAAAGTCTTAATATGGTGACCCTGGTATAGAATGGGATAAAAACCGGTAGGTTTTTTAAGAACAGCATGTGAGATATTATCTGAGGTGATTATATCTTTGGTTTTATTTTCTTGTTGCCCTGTAAAGTATCTCTTTAACGTCAAATTCCTAATACATTTTTGTAGATCTATATACAAGTCCAGATTATTTGAATCATGGGATGGACAAAAGGATAATGGCCACTTTACACGTCCCAACATCGGTCCGATATTGGATCCAACGCCGCGGGAGCACGCTTTTTCTGGGCAGAATTCCAAGATCGCATAGGAGATGTTACACAGCGCGATATCGGCAGGCAACGCCACTACGATGTGTACGCCCCCTTGTAGGGGGAGTTGTACTCCACATCGTAGTTGTGCTTTTACACAGCACGATCCGGCCACATCGTCCATCCAATATCGGGCCGTTGGAGAGCAGGCTCATTTGATCCCCGATATCGTTTTGGCATCGTTCGTGCATCGTTTGGGACATTTATACCATATAACGCACGAACGATATTGGGCCAACGCACGAACCACGTGACTTTTGGTCGGAGTTGGACGCCGATATCGGGACGTATAAAGTGGCCATAAGCCTTTTTCCAGAAGTCGGGTTTCAGCCTTGCTCAATTTATATTTGGATAGGTTGCAAATGTTATTATTACTTCCCAAGAGTGATAGATTCTCCACTTTTAGTGGTCGTTTAACTTGTTTCTTTTTGCCCCCTGGTGCCTCTACAGGATTTTTTCTTTTTTTCTTGCTCCCTCTCAGATATTTTATGATTGAGTTTTGTCCTGGGGTCACCTTGGGTAAAAAAGGGACCAAACCATCCTAATTATTTGAATTATCAATTATCACGGTTTTATTTTTCTTCATGCTGTCATTATCAGCTCTCTCACATATTTCTATATTCGAAATGTCAATTAATATTTCCTTCTCCTTAGAAAAAGCAATTATAGCTCTAAGCTCACCTATTATCCCCTCATCTTTCCTCGAGATTTTCGATTTTCTGAGTTGTTCTATTTGATCACAGATATATTACAACTGATCTTGCTTATCCATTGTGATTTTCTCGCATCTTATTACCACTGAATTTTCCTCAGTAGGTTTTGTGGCGCCCCTGCGTCCAGGAGGCCACAAAAGGGAACTGCAGCCAGGCAGGTAGGACAATTGTTGCACATCAACACCCTCACAGCCCACACAAACCACGTACAGTAGATGGCAGCATCCAGCCCCGAGATTGGAGACTCTAGGCAAGCGAGGGGTGGTGGATTTGTGGATTTAGAGGAGTGGGTTGGGCACACACGTAGTCAGGTGACTTGACAGTAGAAATAGTGATGGGGGAGGAGGAAGGAGTTCAGTAGGCCCAGGGTGCCGAGCAGAAAAGACCAAGAACAGACACAGATCAGCAGCAGGCTGAGGAACACGGCACAGGCCAAAAGACAGCAGAAGGTTGAGCTAAGCTGAGCAGCAGAAGGAAGCACACGTCCTGGCAAAGTGGGGTGTAAGGAGCGCAGAATCTGTACCGAGCCAGTGTGAGCCGGAGGAGAGAGAAAGCCTATCCGGAGTCAGTACCCCCAGGAGTGTGCAGGGAAGAGAGGGACGGTGGTACCGGGCCTGAGACATACAGCTGAAGCAACCGACTGCAGGCGGAGTAGCCCTCCTATCATACTGAAAGACGCAGAGAGAAAGAGCCTGGTAGAGCCTCACACTTGAGGACTGCTGGAGGCTGGGCTGAGTAGAGTGTCGGCTCTAGAGAGGACCGTAGTTTTACCCAGATCCTCAGACAACACGACGGGGGACCACAGCTACACGTTATGGTCCCTACCTCAAAGGACAGGCAGCTCAGTGACGACCAGGAGGACCCACAAGGGCCCGAGTCACCGCCATACTGTCCGGCGTTACACACACCAAGTGAACCCAGAGAACGTAAACAGCCCGGAAAGGACACAGAGAAAGTGTGAGGGGTCACAGAGAGAGAGGCTTGGCTGCAGAGATTAAGGGAACCCCGGAGGGGAGAGTTAGCCCGTGTACTTGAGCTGAGACGTGTAAGAACTGCACTGAACTATAACTGAAGTGTAAATTGCCTTGAAGAACTTTGAGAGTAAACACGGAGACCCTGAACTTGCCTCACTTGTCTGATTCCATCTGCTTGAGTGACCTTCCCTCCATACAGGATTACAGCAAGCACTCCACCTGCAGAGCCACAGCCTGTCAGCACCAGCACTGAGGAGAGATTTCTGCAGCATCTGGCTAGTAAGTGAATTGCACCCAGCCTGCTCACCACACCATAGACGTTAACCCTTCTGCCCCGGGGAACACAGTTCTACCCACTGGAACTATCCCATCTACGCTGCTATTCCATCATCCAAGGAGGTTCTGCAGCAGTGGCGGCCCCCATTACTGGTCGCATATAGTGGGTGGCGTCATGACCGACCATCCCCTGTAAATATTCCCCCTTTTATTGTCGAGCCAGGGACACGGTCCGGACCAGGACCACCCATGACTTCCCCAGTAGCAGACTGGTCCGATACCGAGTACCCCCTGTCCCCTTGGGCCCGACAGTTTCTCTTTTCGATTCTTTTGGAAACGAAATATTTACTGCCGTTAATGGTTTTTTAAAAGTTTGGTTGAAAAATTTCCTCCCTTTTTGTGAGTTAAAAGCTCTTGGTGTTATTGCATTCTTGGGGGTTCCTTTTACCTCATTATTGTCAGATTTTTCTTTCATTTTTTCGTAATCATCCCTGTCTCTGTATAAGTTTTTGGATTTCCTAACTATTACTTCTTGTTCCAATTGTAGAATTCTAGAAGTTAATAAGGAATTTATTTTATTGTATTCAGGGTGGCTGTTATAATGTACCAATTCCAAGGAGATTAATGAGATTGTTTCTGCCAAGGATTCCGCAATAGCTGTTCTTTTCTTAAACAACAACTGCAACAATCCCTGCATGTATTCATTCAGCACTCTCTCCCACTCATTCGTAAACTCCATCACCCTTAAACCACGCCTACAAATCTTTGCATCTAAATAAATAGACAAGAATCTCGTATCAATGTAATAGTGGAGTTCATCTTTCAAAGCATCCTCCAGTCCATTAAACAATTTTTTCATTTCTTATTTATTTGTGAGACTATGCGCTAGCTCTTAAAATAATAAATAAATAAAACTATTCCTTCCACTTTCTTTACCCTTCCAGGGGATATTTATTAAAAATTATCTGTATAATTACAACTTATGTAATTTAGATGCCTACTTATATTTTTATTATTCAATACTAATTATAGCAAAAAACTAAAATATCTATAAACAATCAAAGTAAAAACTGATATATCAATAATTAAAAATGTAAAATTAAAACGTAAAAAAAAAAAAAAAAACCTTATGATTAGTATTCACAACATTTGTAAATATCTTATTATTCAGTATCCACTACAACATTAGGGTCTATTAATGGATTGGTTCTTCTTCTCCTATTACTGATATTCGACAGCTATCTTTATTTCTTCTCCATTATCCTTTTCAGAGGAGTATCTTTGGATTTTAATTATAGTTGTGGTGTGTAACTATTATCCTCCGGTTATCTGTGTTCTAATAAAAATAACAAAGTATTGTTACTCTCCCTTTAGGAGTATTTATCTTTCTTCTCTGCTTAATACTATTTTCATTCTTACCTCTAAATATTGAAGTGCTTGTTATCTGTTCCTCCTAATGATGATGGTTGTGAGTGGAAGACTTCCAGTTGGGGTATCTATTAACGCAATATAATTAGAAAAATGTAGTCTTTATGGTCTATTATGGGTTCTAGTCCTGTATGCTAATATATATCTTCAAATAGTGCATATGACTTACTTGTTCCCTTTGGTGTATATAAAAAGGTTGGATGGTTATAAAGCTTGTATTTCATCCACAGGAGAATGCCTGTCTACTTTGGTATCTGCTGGTGTAATCAACATATATTAGGTAATAAATTGGGGCCCTCAAACTTCAAGTTGAACGAGAGGAGAGAAAAAAAAAAAAAAAGGGAATGAACTATTCACTTACTTATTTCCTAGGAGTATGTTTTAGGTGTCCAGAAGTTAATATATCTTTCAGGAATGTGCAGTCTACTTCCTATTGGCCTTATAATGTACTTGTTTATTGTCCTAAAGATTACGTTCTGTGTAGAAATAAATTAAGTTGTAATTAAACTTCTATAGTATGGGTGTCACCTTTACTTAGATGCAAGGTGTCTTTTTACATAAAATGTGCTATTACTATGGTGTTGAACTATTGCCCTAATGTGTCTCTAAGGGCCCTTTCACATCAGCGTTTTTCGTAATTCGCGGCAGATGCGGTGAAAAAACCGCATCTGCTGCGTTTGCCGCATAACCGTTCCACTTGCGGCGCGGTTGTGGTTTTTCCCATAGGAAGTATAGGGGGACTTGCGGCAGATGCGGCAAGTGCGGTTTTGCACTTGCGGCAGGTGCGGCAGCGAAAAAAACCGCGGTCAGCCGCGGTTTTTTTCGCTGCCGCACCTGCCGCAAGTGCAAAACCGCACTTGCCGCACCTGCCGCAAGTCCCCCTATACTTTCTATGGAAAAAACCGCAACCGCGCCGCAAGTGGAACGGTTATGCGGCAAACGCGGCAGATGCGTTTTTTTCACCGCATCTGCTGCGAATTACGAAAAACGCTGATGTGAAAGGGCCCTTAAATTACTTTAGTTAACTTTTTTCTCACTGTATATAATCATTAATCACCTCTATGTAGTGCAGGCTAATATAATGACATTTAACTTTTGTGCAAGCACTTTGCTGAGTAGATGTGTAATAGGCTGCAAGGGTTTACCTTATGAATTAGGTGCAGGCTTTCCCAATAAGTGCTATGGCTTCAGCGTTCACCCTCTTTCTCCGGGTTTCTGCTGTTCGGTCGATGCTGTCATGTGGTTGCGTGGCGTTCCCGGATTCTTCAGTGTACGTGTGCACTGCTCCGTGCACTCCTGCACTACGTGACTACTCGCCACTATTCACGTCACTGAATCACGTGAGTACGGTGGTTAATGCTGTAGTGTCAAACCGTCAGGCTCACTTACGTCTTGTGCACCACAGTGGGTGGACCTATACTGTCAGGGAATGGTCTGCGTCACTAATGCATTTCGGGGGTCAACGGCCTCCTTCTTCTGAGTGGCAAAAAAGAAGAAGAACCAATCCATTAATAGACCCTAATGTTGTAGTGGATACTGAATAAGATATTTACAAAAGTTGTGAATACTAATCATAAGGTTTTTTTTTGTTTTTTTTTACGTTTTAATTTTAAATTTTTAATTATTGATATATCAGTTTTTACTTTTATTGTTTATAGATATTTTAGTTTTTTGCTATAATTAGTATTGAATAATAAAAATATAAGTAGGCATCTAAATTACATAAGTTGTAATTATACAGATAATTTTTAATAAATATCCCCTAGAAGGGTAAAGAAAGTGGAAGGAATAGTTTTATTTATTTATTATTTTAAGAGCTAGCGCATAGTCTCACAAATAAATAATAATTGATTTAAACAACAATAAGGCGATTAAATACGCGGTACTGCCTTCAGACTACTGCAGCAGCTCAAGTGCTAACTGCTAGCTTCAGTGTACTCTTGCAAATAATATATAATTTTTTCATTTCAGCTGTGTCCTCATCGGAAAATGGGGTGGTATCATCTAAATTGATGTCTCTCTGCTTCCCAGAACCGATTGTCTGAATGATTAGTCTCTCTCTGGACAATAGTCTATGGGGAAAATAGTCCATTATGCCCTGCTGCAGCCTTTCAACCTGGAGGATAATTTCTTCAAGGATACACTAAAAAAGAGGGAGAAATGGCGCACATAGGGTCTTATCTGTGTAGCAAAATTGTGTGTCTCAGTGTGTGATACACCTTAGAGGAGGGGTCTCAAACTCGCGGCCCCTGGGGCTTCCTTGTGCGGCCCCCGGCACCTTGGACAATTGACCATGCTGACGGCGGTCCAGTGCATGGGGCCGCCGCGGTCTCTGCTATAATATTACTTCCGGCCGCTGCCCGCTTCACTCCGATGCTCGCTCTGCCCCTCTGTAAGTTCAATGCAAGCCGTCAGCCAATAAGAGGCCTGCAGGTGACGTCATACACCGAGGTCACCTGCGGGCCTCTCATTGGCTGACTGCGGCTTGCAATGAACTGGCACATCAGCAGAGCGAGCGGCAGAGTAAAGCGGCCGGAAGTAAGATTATAGCAGAGACCGCGGCGGTCCCATGCACGGGACCGCCGCCAGCATGGTTAGCATAGCAAACGTGTGTGTGTGTTAATGTGTGTGTTAATGTGAGTGTTAATGTGTGTGTTAATGTGTGTGTTAATGTGTGTGTTAATGTGTGTGTTAATGTGAGTGCCTGTGTGCCTGCCTGCCTGTTAGCCTGCCTGCCTGTGTGCCTGCCTGTGAGCCTGCTTGTGAGCCTGCCTGTGTGCCTGCCTGTGAGAGTGCCTGTGTGCCTGCCTGTGAGCCTGCCTGCCTGTGTGCCTGCCTATGTGCCTGCCTGTGAGCCTGCCTGTGAGCCTGCCTGTGAGCCTGCTTGCCTGTGAGCCTGCCAGTGTGCCTGCCTGTGAGAGTGCCTGTGTGCCTGCCTGTGAGCCTGCCTGTTAGCCTGCCTGCCTGCGTGCCTGCCTGTGAACCTGCCTGTGTGCCTGCCTGTGAGAGTGCCTGTGTGCCTGCCTGTGAGAGTGCCTGTGTGCCTGCCTGTGAGCCTGTCTGCCTGTGAGCCTGCCTGTGTGCCTGCCTGTGTGCCTGCCTGTGAGAGTGCCTGTGAGAGTGCCTGCCTGTGAGAGTGCCTGTGTGCCTGCCTGTGAGTGTTTGTGTGCCTGCCTGTGAGCCTGCCTGCCTGTGTGCCTGCCTGTGTGCCTGCCTGTGAGCGTGCCTGCGAGTTTTTACAGAAGTGTGTGATTATAACAGAAGCGCTAGAGCACAGAAGGCACACGTTTAATCATCTCTGATATACCACAACACGTTTCCATCGCAGTCCGCCGTCTTCATCAGGTGGATTTACGTGATGAAGACGGCGGACCGCCGTGGAAATGCATTGTGGCATATCAAAGGTAATTAAACGTGTGCCTCCTGTGCTCTTGCGCTTCTGTTATAATCTCACACTTCAGTACAAATATCATATCCCCATCCTAGGGTTGCAGCAGGAGCAGCTGTGAACCAGAGTCTCCGCTAACAGAATCCAAAGGACCTGCGGTGACGTAGCTGAGAACGGCACAGGGGTAGGTGATCGGCTTGCTCGAGTCACCTGACTGGAAGAAGGAACTGCTTGTGGAGGAAACCCCGAATGCTGGAGTCCGGAGCCATCCACTGTGATACGCCGAGGTTGAGCAGGGTTGCACAACCTGTAAAGGCGAGATGCGAACCCCCCACATCTGTTATTGTCGCCCCCACTAGACCACCAGGTACCGCTCATCGGTTGTGGTCCCCCCCCCTTTTGTTCCACATGAGTGACAGTGAGTGAGTGTGTTAGTGTGTGCGTGAGTTAGTGTGTGATAAGAATTCAGACCAGGTTGGGGACATCAGTAAAAAAGGGGTCCAGCATAGGGGACATTACTGCACTATGGGGGTGAGGATGGTGACATCACTACAAAAGGCGCCAGAATGTGGACATTACTACACTGTGGGGCCAGGATAGGGACATCGCTACAACAGGGGATCAGCATGGGGGACATTACTACACTATGGGGGCCAGGATGGGGGACATTACTACAAAAGGGGACCAGCATGGAGGACATTATTACAAAAGGGGACCAGCATGGAGGACATTATTACAAAAGGGGACCAGCATGGGGAACATTACTGCAAAAGGGGACCAGGTTGGCGATATTAGTACAAGAAGGGGACCAGGATGGGGACATTACAACAAGAAAGGGACCAAGATGGGGACATTACTACAAGAAAGGGGTCAGGATTTTGACATTACTACACTGAGCAAAAAAATCTGGTATTACTAAAAATGTCACTTAGGCTGCTTTCACATCACGTTTTGCGCTGTTCGCGGCAGTTGCGGTAAAAAAAAACGCAACTGCCGCGATTACCGCATAACGGCTGCGATCGTGGCACACTTGCGGCAAGAACCATACAATGTCTATGGGGCTTGTGGTAAGTGTGCGGCAGGTGCGGTTTCGGCGCTTGCGGCAGGTGCGGGCGCGAAAAAACCGCGGTATGCAGCATTTTTTTTTGCAGCCGCAAGTGCTGAAACCGCACTTGCTGCACACTTACCGCAAGCCCCATAGACATTGTATGGGGCTTGCCGCAAGTGTGCCACGATCGCGGCCGTTATGCTGTAATCGCGGTAGTTGCGTTTATTTCACCGCAACTGCAGCGATCAGCATTTACCGCTGATGTGAAAGCACCCTTAGTCCTACAAGCAATGCGGCCCCCCGATATCAATATTTTTCTATGTGCGGCCCACCAACCCAGCCGAGTTTGAGACCCCTGCCTTAGAGGGTTGTGCAAGATCACAACACCTATTAATCGCAAGCCAGGCTGCTGCACCTCCTAGAGGATCCAAGGTGTGTATAGCTGAGTGAATAGGAGTTTCCACGTGCGCTGCCCCAATACCCATTCAATACCAGGGTCACCATATTAAGACTTATAGTGACCTTATACTACAAGATTTTGAGAAATTAGATGGTATGAGAACCCAGGATAATTTGAATCTCAATATTGATGAGAGAAAAGCAATGAAAGGTTTGAGGGATAATACTGATATCATAATCAGACAGGCGGATAAGGGTGTAGTCATTCAAGACCGGGATGATTATTTAGCGGAGGCTTATAGGATTTTATCTGATAGAACAACATATGAAAATGTACCTGTAAAATGTTATCAGGATGCGATAATTAGATATATTAAACATATAGCTAAGAGATTTGAAAATAAAGATACTTGGACCAAGTTTTGAATGTACCTGTACTTGGGGCAACGCACGTGTAAACTCCTATTCACTCAGCTATACACACCTGGCAACCTTCAAACACGAGACAACTGGAGCAGTTTGCTCTAGTGGAGTGGGCCAAAATACCTGTCGAGAGGTGCAGAAGTCTCACTGACCGTTACAGGAATCGTTTGATTGCAGTAATTGCCTCAAAAGGTTGTGCAACAAAATATTAACTTATATTAACTTAATATATATTAAGGGTACCATCATTTCTGTCCAGGCCTATCTGACTTTCATTTGATAATTTTCTTAGATTTTTTATTTATTATTACTTTTGTCAGATTCAGTTATTTCTGTAACCATTATGGGTTTTTCTTTCATTAAACGAGGGGTACCAACAATTTTGACCATGTATGTGTATATGTATACCATATTTTTTGCTTTATAAGATGCACCAGATTAGAAGCCGCACCCCAAATTTGGTGAAGGAAAAAAAAATGTTCACGTTAAATGGGGTCCGTCTTATAATGCCAGTGTCCATCTTATACTCAGAATATATGTCCCTCATCCTGATACATTCCTATATAGGGAAAATGGTGTGTCATGGTCCGCGCTGCTGCCTCAATGGAATCACAAGGAACGGATGTCTCCAAGAAGTCACAAGGAAGGCAAGGTTCCAAAGTAATGATCTCCTTTATTCACCAACGCGTTTCTGCACCTATCCTGACACCTTCATCAGGGTAGGTGCCAGGATAGGTGCCGAAACGCGTTGGTGAATAAAGGAGATCATTACTTTGGAACCTTGCCTTCCTTGTGACTTCTTGGAGACATCTATTCCTTGTGATTCCATTGAGGTAGCAGCGCGGACCGTGACACACCATCTTCCCTATATAGGAGCGTTTTTCCATGTATGAGTGGTTGGTGGAGATCCTGCAGCAGCTATAAACCGAAGGCTTATAAACCAATTGTGGGTCACACAACTGGACCAGGTGAGTGTACACCTATTGATATACTCACACATACAGTGTCCCTAGTGATAGGGCACTATTGCGCCTCTTGTCTGCCCCCTTTTTTGTATTCATCCTGATACATGACACCCCCATCCTGGTATATATATTCCCCCATCCTGGTACAAGCCCCCCATCCTGGTATATACATTCCCCCATCCTGGTACAAGGTCCCCCTATGCTGAATATAGCACCCTATGACAGTACATAGCTCCCTGTGATGGTACATAGCGCCCATCCTGGTTATGACCCCCAGTGATGGTACACTTTGCCCCCCAGCCTGGTTATGGTCCCCAGCGATGGTACACATAGTCCCCCATCCTGGATATGGCCACCAGTGATAGTACACAAAGCACCGATCCTGGTTATGGTTCCCACCGATGGTACACAAAACCTCCCCATCCTGGATATGGCCCCAGTGATGGTACATAGCTCTCCATCCTGGATATGGGCCGCCATCCTGCGCTCACCCCCTTCATTCTGGATATGGCTCCCCGTCCTGCACTCACCTCTCCCATTCTGGATATGGCCTCCCGTCCTACACTCATCCCCTCCATTCTTGATATGGTGCCCTCCCCCTTTGCTGTACATGCCCCCTTGCTGGCGCACACAGTCAAATAATAAACGCTGTTAACCTCACTCAATCACATGCAAACAGTGATGTTCCTAGATGATGTTAATAGCCAAGGGGGCCCTGTAATGTGCTGTGTATCCTACTACCGCCCATCGTAACGGAGACCCCAAGAGTACGAGAGAGGTTTTTAGAGTAGCCAGGGACCCATCAGATTTAAGGTCACCCTGCTACGGTTGATGGGCAGGCATTTATTGGCCAATACATGTACAAAGAACCTTATTGTAAGATAAGCAGTTGTTGTTTTTTTTAAATTCCATCTGAGTTTTTTTGAAAAAACCCACCTATTAACATCATCTAAGAACATCATTGTTTGCATGTGATTGGCACGGACAGTGTGCTGCTATAATTTTGTCATATGTAATCTAGTTACATAGATTTGCACCTGTGCCGAAAGGGTAAAGGAAGTGCTGTCTGTTTTTTCCTTTCTATGTGTGTGGAGTTGACTGGCTTCATGACTGGAATTTGGACTCCTTCCACCCCGTCAAGTCACGGGGGCCATCTGATGTGCTGTATATCCTGCTTCCGCCCATTGTAACGGAGACCACAAGGGTACGAGAGAGGTTTTTAGAGTAGTCAGGGACCCATCAGATTTGAAGTCACCTTGCTGCAGTTGATGGCCATGGATAACATGCATGAGTATCTTACATAAAAGGCTTGTCTAATCAAGGAAACCACTTTCAAAATATGTTTATTCCTGGCACATTGCATGGAAGCCACAACTTGCTATGGTAAATGAGTAGTTCTTGCCAGTTATTCAGATGAATGGCTGTAGTGCATGGACAGCTTGAGCCATACAAATAGCTATCTGCAGGGGCGTAACTACAATAGGTGCAGGGGTTGCGATCACACCCGGGCCCCGGAGCCTAGGGGGCTCCAAAAAATCCCTGATCATAGAGAATCAATAGAAGAAAATGTTAACCTTGTATGTAT
>JARQOC010000001.1:266719048-266730199 GCA_033576535.1 Allobates femoralis | reverse complement strand
TTTTTTACGTTAAGGGTGTACCACTTACGATGACCCACATGCCGAGTGTATACTACCCAGTCTCTGGAGTACAAGTCTCAGCTGGGGGACCCTTTTGGGAGGTGTAATTCAATGTCTCTTCTATTGACGAATATTTCTTTTATCATGTGTGGTTCTCTGATAAAGCCCTACCATTTGTGGAGGTTAAAGTTCACCACCAAACAACTTATCCGTTCAGGCTGGTCAGTGGCCTGGGCCTTGCAGGCTTTGCTTTTGGTCGTCAGGTTTGTGTCCTCATAGGCCCTCCACTTAGCCTGACATTCCTGCTTTTTTGTCGCTGCTGGCGGTACTCCTCCTCGGGGATGATCTCCAGCAAGTCCCCAACACGGGCCTCTCCAGCATGGGCCTCCGCGGGGAATCCCATCAAAGCATCTTCCGGTGTTCCCAGCGGAAATGGAATGTCTCCG
Source organism: Allobates femoralis (assembly GCA_033576535.1). Taxonomy (NCBI): domain Eukaryota; kingdom Metazoa; phylum Chordata; class Amphibia; order Anura; family Aromobatidae; genus Allobates; species Allobates femoralis. Next base: position 266,729,753 of record JARQOC010000001.1, on the reverse strand, counting down.
CTCAGGCCCTTTTAACATCAGGTGAGGGCTTAGGCTGCAGCGGGGACGGCAATTTGTCTCCTGGGGCCACACTTTTTTAAAGTCTATGTCTCTCACCACCCAGCCAGGTTTAGGGAGTGGAGGGGGATTCGGGAGCCCAACCAGGGTGCTTTCAGCTACAAGGGCGACGGCGGTACCTGCTGCTGCTGTGGCTGCTCCAGTGTCGGTTTCTTCCGGAGTTGGTGATGGTAATTGCGGCACAGTTGGTGGCTGGGCTGCCTTCTCCAACAAGGCCTTTCTCCACTTGTTGAGTTCCGCTGTTTGAACCTTAAGGAGCTGCCAGCTCAGCTCCTCCACCTTCACTTTCAGGAGCTCCGGGTCCATGGGCTGCAGCATATCCGGAGATATCCACAGGCCATCGGGGGAGTCTATTTCCTCGACCCCGGGTGCCGAAGTTTCTCTTCCTCAGCGCATTGCGGTGCTCATGCAGCTCAGCACGGCTCTCTCCGCAGTGCTTCCTCTGTCTTCTCCATCACTTCGTGAATGTCTCCCGCTTTCAGCATCATCGGCCACACCAGGAAGTGGAGCAGTTTGACTTATTGGCAAGTCCTTTGCAAATACAGTCACTGTGCTGGGTGGGCACAGATTTTGGTGCTTTTGGCTGACCAGTCCCACGATGGGAGTACTGCATCACTCCCCCTGGCCAGTACATGGCATCAGTATATGGTGGTCGCCATTATACAACTTCTTTTTATACAGTCTGTGACACACAGTCTTTAGGCGCATGGGACCCAGATTTAGCGGGGTTCCAGATCTTGTTCGTGACGCCAGGTTGCCGTGGGTTACTTGGTAGCCAGGCCGGCTTATTCTTTCGGAGGTCACAGTGACTGTGGCCCAGTTCCGTGGCCCTGGCCGCGTAGTAATGGGCGTTATTTACAGTGGAGGCGCCAATTGTGGAATTCGGCCAGGGATGGCTGATGCTGCTTATTTGGGTCTCTGGGGCAGATGGTGCGGCAGCCGGGTTGGTATCGCTCCCCACAGGTGGAGCGGGGCCCCAGGGTTGGTGTGATAGTCTATGGGAACATTGGTGATTATAGTTTAGGTACAGGACGGAGGGAGCGGGAAATAACAGGAGGACACCAGGATTATAGTTCTTGAACTTTTACTCACAGTTCAGCAGTTCCAGCCCAGCCAGGGCACCGTGTCCTCCGGGTCTGCAGTCCAGTCATCTCCCAGGCAACTTGGGTCCACTCCACCGAAACACCCTGTTATAAGCCTCTCCATGTTGACTCCCCACGCTGGCTACTCTTCCCTCCTGCCCTGCGCCTTTGTGCACAGTGTCCTAAGCAGGTGGCTGCGGGCCTTGTCGAGCGACGGGCAAAACATCCTCTGACCCTAGGTCTGGCCACTGTTTTGCAGAATGTCCACGGTTGTTGTTAATTGAGCTTGCAGCTTACCCACCTTTGGTTTTCTGGCTCAGCCTTAATGTGTTATTGCAAGATTGGGTCCGGTCCCCTCTTACAACTTAGTTCCTCCAGCAACAACCTTGGTGTGGTTCCTGGAACGGGGTCCCTCTGGCCAGGATTCCGTGGCAACCTACCCACTGGCCCCACTCCTCCCCTGGCACTAGCCTGCCCTAGAACTCCATCATTCTTGGTGTTAGTCTCAGTAAGTAAACTCCTGACTGACCTCACTCCTCCTCTTCCTGTCTGCTTTTCTACTGTCTAACCCACCCCATGCCTATTTCCTCCTCCTGCCAGGAGATGGGGCTCTTCGTATGGGGTTATTTCCGCCCCTTCTATCTCCTGGCCATGAGTCAGGATGGATGTTGGGTGCAAGATGTGTGGGTCTCGGTATGTGCCTGGGAGTGGGATACCACACCTATGAACTAGGTGCAGTAACTCTGTGGCGACCAGACTGCAGGGGTGCCACAGTACCTTCATTTCTGTCCAGACCTATTTCATGAGTTTAATTTTTTGTTAATTTCTGTGGAAGCAGGGTTGAAAAGCAACGTCTGGCTTTCATTTGTTCATTTTCATAGATTTTTTATTTATTATTACTTTTGTCAGATTCAAGTTATTTCTGTGACCATTGTAAGTTTTTCTTTCATTAAATGAGGGGTACCAACAATTTTGACCACGTGTGTAGATATACACACACACACATTTATACTCACATAAATGTCAATAACATCACAGATAGAACACCCAATGTAGTACGTTTTTACAGTTGTGTTGTCTTCACATCTCACTGTTTATTGTTCTGTTTATCAGGTCCCCATGGAGTTCAGCACTCAAAGTTTCATGCAGCCGAAGAAACCAATTATTCTAAAATTTATGTCTAGAAATTAAGTGGACGAGTGATCAACAAAATATAGAAGATCCTGCATAGTTCATATAGTTCATTCTACAAGTGTCTGTTGTTTTTCGGAACTCCACAATATAATCACGTTAAACTAGAACGCAAGATATGTATTTATGTGAGAGCATCAATTAAAGAGGACATGTACCTCAGAATTTTATATCTGATTATGTAGTAATTATTCCTAGTACCATCTGCCCCAGGACTATTGCATTTAAAATATTGTTAAAACTTTCCTAACACCTACAGTGGGGAAAATAAGTGTTTGATACACCACAATTTTGCAAATTTTCCAACCTACAAAGAATGGAGATGTCTGTAATTTTTATAATAGGTACACTTCAACTGTAATGGCCACTTTACACGCGGCTACATTTCTAGCTTATCCACAGGTAACTTACTGGCTGCAGTGAAATCATGGAGACATGGTTCTATCTTGTTCCTGTGTACAAATGGAATAATGTTTCCATGATTTCACTGCAGCCAGTAAGTTACCTGTGGATAAGCTAGAAATGTAGCCGCGTGTAAAGTGGCCATAAGAGACAGAAGCTAAAAAAAAAACAAGAAAATTACATTGTATGATTTTTACATAATTAAATTACATTTTATTGCATGAAATAAGTATTTGATACAATAGAAAAACCTGACATTTGGTACAGAAACCTTTGTTTGTAATTACAAAGGTCAGACATTTCCTGTAGTTCTTGACCAATTTGCACACACTGCAGCAGGGATTTTGGCCCACTTCTCCTTACAGATCTTCTCCAGATCTTTCAGGTTTTGAGTTTCAGCTCCCTTCAAAGATTTTCTATTGGTTTCAGGTATGGAGACTAACTAGGCCACTCCAGGACCTTGAAATGCTTCTTACGGAGCCGCTCCTTAGTTGCTCTGGTTGCACATTTCAGGTCATTGTCATGCTAGAAGACCCAGCCATGTCCTATCTTCAGTGCTTTTACTGAGTAATGGAGGTTATTGGTGATACATGACCCCATCCACCATCCCTTCAATACATTGCAGTTGTCCTGTCTTCTTTAAAGAAAAGCACCCCCAAAGTATGATTTTTCTACCCCCATGCTTCATGGTTGGGACAGTGTTCTTTGGGTTGTACTCATCCTTAGTCTTCCTCCAAACATGCCAAGTGGAATTGACACCAAAAAGTTCTAGTTTGGTCTCATGACCTTATCCCATGCTTCCTCTGGAACATCCATATGGTTATTGGCTAACTTCAAACGGGCCTGGACATGTGCTTGCATGAACAGGGGGACCTTGTGTACCCTATGTAGTTTGTTAATAATGGTAATTTTTGACACTGTGGTTCCGGCTCACTTTAAGTCATTGACCATGTCCTCCCATGTAGTTCTGGGTTGATTACTGACCTTTCTCAGAATCATCCTTACCCCATGAGGCGAGATCTTGTATGTAGAATCAGACCAAGGAAGACTGACATTTTGTGTTTCTTCTTTTTTCTAATAATTGCACCAACAGTTTTTGCCTTCTCACCATCTGCTTGCATATTTTCCTGTAGCCAATGCCAGCCTTGTGCAGGTCTACAATTTTGTCACTATTGTCCTTAGACAACTCTTTCATCTTGGCCATGATGGAGAGGTTGGAGTGTGATTAATTTATTGTGTGTCACGTTGTGGAATAACGGATAAAGGGGTTAGGTAGCAGGATGGCAGTGACAGGCAAAAGGCGATCAGGGGAACTAGTCTGACCTTTAGACTGGGGGTCCCTGGCTGACCCTGTTCCCAGAAATACCTCTAAAGGTGAGGATGTCTGGGCTGCCACCCTTGCCCTGCTCCTGACCAGCCCTAAGCTATAAACCCCTCACCTCCACCCAGAGATCGGGATAAGCACAGCAACTCCATACAGATAGCAATCTTCATGAAGCTACAAGCAAGGCTTAAGCAGAACAGCACATGGTGTTTGCACAGCACACGGTCTTTGCAAAGAATGAACTCTTTCAGTAACATCAGCTGATGGGTAATGGGATACTTAAACGCTGGGGGAGTGGACAACCGTGTCACCTAACATACACACACAACAGCAGCTGACCTGGAGAGCCACAGTAGTTAACCCTTAATAAACTAAAGGACATTAAATCCATTTTACTACTGCAGAACAATCCACAAAGACTGCAGAGCAGTCTGGACAGGACATTAACTACTGCAGAGCAATTCACAGAGACTGCAGCGCAGTCTACATGTGACAGTAGCCCAGTCTTCATGAGGGGCCTCTGGAACCTAAATTGGGCCCATCCGGAAATGGTCCAAATTTCCTGAGCAATGACCTTAGCATATTCAGCACTGAAGATAGTTTGAGCAGGAACAACACAGAGTTGAAAATGGCCGATACCCTAAATAGACCAATAACTCCAGAACTAGGAGCCCCAGCTGCACACTTCCATCTGACATGTTTGGACAACACCCACACAAAATCACCTGAACACTTATTCACATTCATCCGGTTACTGAAAGAGGGCACTTTCATAGGAGGCCAAACAAGGGAGATGTTTCCCTGTCTCTTAGGAAACTCCCACAGGACGTTTAGTGGAAGTCATCGCCCTCCTCCTTTCACTTTTCCAGGGAAAACACTTAGGTCGAGTGTCAACCTGAGGTGTAGATCAACTTTAACCCCTATTCTCTGGAAGGTGCTTAAATACCTCCGCTGGAGACGTAGAAGCAGGCCTGACCACCACAACAGAGACAGTAGCACTCAGGTATTTATCCTCAAAGGACTTCAGTGGCTGCATAATGGGTTTAGAGCAATGTTGGCAGGCCCTAATAAAATGATCAACTTGACCACAATAGAAACAAGACACCCTAACCTGATGAATCGCAGATGGACTAGCACGAGAAGTTACATTCCCCAACTGCTTAGGTACATCAAATCCCACACATGAACCTCCTCAGCAGGGATGGCCACCAGGGGTTGGTTCAGGTCTTTTTCTAAGGCGACTGTCCAACTTGATAGCAAGGGACATTGCAGCCTCCTACGACTCTGGAGTAGCATACTGAGTCATAAAGTCTTGCAGCCTATCTGACAAACCCAGACAGAACTGACTCCAAAGTGCAGGTTCATTCCATTGAGTGTCAGTGGCCCATCTCCTTAACTCTAAGCAATACTCCTTGTCTGGCTGTGTCCCTGCCTGAGCTTAGGAAGTTTAGACTTGGCCAAGGAGACGCCATTAGGGTCACCATACACCAGTGCCAGAGTCTCAAAAAAACTTGTCCACCAACCACAAAGATAGAGAATCAGTCGGCAAAGAGAAGGCCCAGGTCTTTGGAGTCCCCCATACGCTGTTCCTAACCCCTTGAAGAACAAGGGCGGAGCCTGAAGTATAATTTACAAGCCTCCCTAAATATTACAACTTTTTCTCTCCTTCCTAAAAATCTGTCAGGGAAATATATATTGTGTTCTGGGAAAGCCAAGGCATTAAACGCGGCCAGATACTAAACAACTTGTTGTAGCTACTGCCCCTCCTGGATATACAAGTTAGAAACCTCCTCAGAGAATCCTGTACCAGGGGTGCAAAAGCTCATGTTGAAGCCATAAGGGCTTTGGAAAACTAGTGAAAATGTTATGCAGGGGAATAATTGACAAAGTGGTTAGGAAACAGGATGCAGTGATGGTCAAAAGGCAATCAGGGGAACTAGTCTGACCCTTAGACTGGGGTCCCTGGCTGAACCTGATCCCAGATGTACCTCTAAATGTGAGGATGTCTGAGCCACCACCCTTGCCCTACTCCTGATGAGTCTTAGGCTATAACCCTCTCACTTCCACCCAGGGACCGGGATAGGCATAGCAATTCCAGACAGAAGACAATCTCCATGAAGCTACAAGCAAGTCTTCAGCAGAACAACAAATGGCAGCTACACAGCAAATGGTTATTGTAGAGAATAAACTCTTTCACCGACAAAAGCTAATGTAGTCTAATTAAAGGCTGAGGGAGTGGACAACTGCATTATCTGGCTGTCTCTATCCCTTGTTTACTGCCTGGTTTTTTTGTGTCTTCCTCTGGCTGCCTCTTTCTCTTGTTTCCTGCCTTTCTCTTGGGTCTGTACTCTGGCTGTTTCTATCCCTTCTATCCTGCCTGTAAAATATAAAATAGGGAGGGGGACAAGAGGCGCAATAGTGCCCTATCACTAGTGACACTGATGTAATGTGGTGGTGCTATGAAGCTGCTCACCTGTTCCAGTTGTGATCCCCACAACTGGTTTGAAGGCGTTTAGGAAGCAATGTTCCAAGCTGCTGCAGGACCTCCACCCACCACTGGATAGTGGTATCGATCAAAGAAATGATGGGAGTGCTGGTGTATCACGGTCTGCGCTGCTCCAGGACTAAATAAAACTCACCAACGAGCCAGTCAACTTTTCATCCTTTTTACTCCTCCTTCTCCTACGCGTTAGTCTTTGTATAGACATTTATTTCCAGCAACAGCGCGGTTATCTGCTGAGGTTCCTATGTATCCTTAATTAGGGTGTGTAACTATAGTTTTTACCATGGCTACTTGGTCAAGGGCTTCTCAGATGTTTCGTCTCCCAGAAGCTGAACCCTTACCTACACCGCTGGTCATAACCATTGGTACGCTGCAACATAGCTAATCAGGACATCTATACAACATTACACATCAAAGGTATTCGCTAATATTATTATAATTTTTAATCATTATTATTATTCATAATAATAAAGGGGAAATCTGAAGAGAGAAAACATTTTTTTACTGTCCCTGCTCTCCTACATCATGAAGCTGAACTGGGCACTACTATTCTTGGATATTTAGATCACTCAGAAGTCAATAAAATCATATCTGCTTCTCAGCACTCACCCCTACCTCAGGTGATAATAGCTCAGAGATGAATTTAAATAATAGTTTGATATCGGTGTATTCCCTATTAACTATAGCCACTAAAGGAATTACTCTAAAACAGCCTTTATTGGTATAAAATTTAAAAACAAACAACCTTATGTGGCATTTGTGAAGAAATGTGCAAGACAGGACCCTCACCCCACAGAAACACAAATATATACAAAGTGAACCCACCGATTTTCCTTCAATGTACTAGGTATTATCTCTTTATCCTGACCTAGCGTCAATTAAGGTCAAACATCAGAGGTCAGTTATCATCTTCATAACTGACCTCTGATGTTTGTGCTTAATTGACGCTATGTCAGGATAAAGAGACCATACCTAGTACATTGAAGGAAAATCGGTGGGTTCACTTTGTATATATTTGTGTTTCTGTGGGGTGGGGTGAGGGTCCTGTCTTGCACATTTTTTCACAAATGCCACATAAGGTTGTTTGTTTTTAAATTTTATACCAATAAAGACTGTTTTAGAGTAATTCCTTTAAGGTACCATCACACAAAGCAATATTGCTAGGCAGTGGCGTAACTACAAACTTAGGGGCCCCGGTGCGAAGTTTCAAATGGGGCCCCCCCCCCATACCAAAATATTATCAACTCAAATTCACAATTTCTCTATTCATTTAGCACGCTATAGTATTGTTGTAATGTTTTATAGTGTAATATTTAATCAATATAGGTATATTTAACTAATCCAGCATTTAAAGAAAAAAATATTCAGATTATACAGAAACAAAGGTTACTCACAAGAGTAGAAATCCACCTGGATATATGTCTTGGTAAGTCACCTACAAATAGAATTATCATTATGTCAGTATATTCCGCCTGTTAACTACATTATTAAATTCTGAACATTATACAAGGTTTGAATTGTTTTTTGTTTACTTACACAGAAATCTGTTTTAAGATGAGAGCTACTCCTGTTTCTTAACTAGAAAGTAAACAAATCCAACTGGGATACAAATTAACTTGGAACTGCTCAAGTTCAACAAACGTGTTTCAATGAAAAGTTGATGGAAATTAAATCACCAAGCCAACAGGAATCATTTTGTTGTCACTATTAAAAGGGAAAGGGGACAGTTAGTGTTAATACAAATAATTTTTCATCTGTAGAATAACTGCACTTTTTTTGATATAAAGTATTAGTAGTACAGAAAATTGTGTTGCTTTCAAATGTTGAATGGATATTTCTTTAATTGTAGAATGTAATGACATCAGAATTTTTTAATCTTTGAAAGCCATTTTACTGTATGCAGGGCAATACATTATATCAAAAAGAGGCAGTCAAAAAAAACCAAGTAAAACCAAATAATATAACTGAATAAGGCTGGGGTCACACATACAAGTCCGTTTTTGGAAGTGATGTCTATGACCAATCCATTTTTTATAGGCTGCTTTTTGAGCCTCCTGTACCCCTGAATGTTTTTGGACTTAGTCATTGTTTCCATAAAAACGTATATGCGTTAATGCATGCGTTTCCCATAGGGCCCCATGTTAAAAAATTGGATGTGTTTTTTAACTGATGCCAAAAACGTTGCAAGCAACGTTTTTGCCTCAAAAACGGACAGAGCAATGTTTTTAAGTGCAGAAAAAAACGGACAGGGTGTTTATTACATACAATCCATTTTTCTGTCAGTTTTTGGACTTAGAAAAAAAAAAAGACAAAAATGAAGCCAAAAACGGACCAAGGGCTTGTGTGACCCTAGCCTAAGTCAGTATGAACCCAAATTAGTGAACTGAACGAGTTAGTATCAAACCGAAGTAATGAAATGAACGAGTTAGTATCAAACCGAAGTAATGAAATGAACGAGTTAGTATCAACTTTTTGATAATACAACTCCCTATACCAAACCAACAGTACACTTACACACACACTGCATATTGCTAGAAGTTGCGCCGTCTTGCTTTAGCCTCTGCAAATTTGTCAACAATATCTGAAATTTCCAGTTTTCTGGCTCTCTCATTTTCAATGCTTAGAAGAGCAAGTCCAGAAAGCCTTTGTTGTGACATGCTGCTTCTCAAGTAATTTTTAATAAGTGATAACTTAGAGAATGCTCTTTCAGCTGATGCCACTGTAACTGGTAAAGTAAGGAAAAGTAAGAAAGCTGTACACACATCTGGAAGTGTAGATGACAAAGCAGCATTGTCAACTAGAAGTAGGTGAGCCAAATCCTTAATTGTGGGTGATTTGGAAATCTCATCTTGAAGTGTGCTTCGAAAACTCAGCAACTGTCCAGGAAAATCTGTAGATATATCATCCTGATAATACTGGTGAAATTTCACTGCTTCTTCAAACAAGTCATCATCTGATTTCACAGCCAGCACACATGGCTTAATGATATTAAATCTTTCCACTATAGTATTCATGCTACCAAATCTGCTCGATAACTGTGATGTAACTACATCTAAGGTAGAGTAAAAAATTGCTGTTTGAAATCTTCTCTCGGGATCCTGCAGTCTTTCATCTAAACAAAGCTCATCAGTAAGGCGCTTTACTTTACCTATTCTTTTATTCACAAACATTACAGGAATCCCCCACTTAGCTGCCAGTGTGCTGGCTGTTTTTTTGGCATCTTCAAACTGGTTTCTGTAACTGCTGAGAACTTCAATTGTATTATGTATTAATTGGGCAGCATTGGACAAATCCATATGCTCTGACTGCATAACTTTAGAGATGGCATTAGTTTTATCCAAAATTTTGCTCTGTAGAACAAGGAGAAAGATAAACTCAAAACACTCAATTTTTTTTTTAAGTGCCTGAGCCTCTTCTCTTTCTTTACTTTTGGTGGAAGTCAAGACTATCTTTGATAGTGCTTTAAGAACATCAACAAATCGAAAGCGTAGAGCAAGGAGTGAATCATAACGGGATGACCATCGTGTAGGACACAAGCCTTTTAAGGTCACAGAGGATTCAGTGGTGAGCGACTGTAGAAGAGACCAACGGGTGATACTTTCTCCAAAAAAGACATACAAACTCTGTATGACCTCAAAAAAACGTGACACCTCTGGAACATGGCTTACAGCATCCTGTATGACCAAGTTAAGGTTATGGGCTGCACAGTGAACATACAAAGCATTTTTCTCCTTCTTTTGAATGCGACTTTGAACACCAGTATACACTCCACTCATTGTAGCAGCACCATCATAACCCTGCCCACGACATTTTGACAGCTGCAGTCCTTTATCTTCTATACATTTGATAATATCATTCTCAAGTCCAGCAGCGGTTGGGTCTTCAACTACATGAAAACCTAAGAAGACCTCTCGAATATTTACAGCAATTGCCCGTTGACTTTTATCTCGGCTTATAATCACATATCGGAAAATCTGACTTAACTGGTCAACTTTAGAAATATCCTGTGTTGTGTCCATAATAATTGAAAAAAAAAGTAGCTGCTTTAATTTCAGTTACTATGTCATTTTCGACTCTTTTGGCAAGGATATCTATTATTTCATTTTGTATTTTAGGACTAAGATACTTTGTTGTTCCCTGAGGCAA
>JARQOC010000001.1:266666062-266702956 GCA_033576535.1 Allobates femoralis | reverse complement strand
AACAAAGTATTAGTTTAAAAATATGTATATTTATGCAACTACATTATTTTTGTTATTTATTTCTATTTTACGACCTAAACAGATTTCAGTTTGTTTTACAATTGAATAGTACAGATTATTCATAACATTTAAGGTTCTGAAATGACATGCCATACTTTTTTTTACTATAAGGGCTCGGACACACATCAGTGAAACTCGTCTGAGTTTACTGTGCGGAAAAATCACATTGCTCTCGAACCAATGTTAACTGCACACTAACCCACTGCCCCCCTAGGAAGACAAACGAAACACGTGTTGGGGCTCCTCCCTGACACAATTCCCAGGCAGCAGGCATCCTTGGGTATGATATCTAACTCTTAACCTATTGTTCCTGTGGCATTGGATTCAGCTGCAGTGTTTGTAATGTTGTGATTTAGGCTGTACCTACCACAAGCTACAACTAATTGTAAAAATCTGCAATTATTATCTGTGCTGGAGTGCTTTTACTTCTGTATTTTTACTATATTACCCCTGAGATGTCTGATTTGTAAGATACTCGGCCCTGTGTTTGATCTCTCTTTGCACCACGCACTTTATCCTTTAAAAAAAAACCTTTTTCACTGATGCATTTGTGCTTACAAGTTTGATATTCACTTGTTATTGACAAGTAAAACTTTTATAATGCATAAGCAGCATTGTGTTATTCTATGTACCTCAAAGACATATTGGTCTCCGGTTTAAAATGTGTATGTGTCGGTACTTTTACAATAGATCATTCTTGATCCCTTGGTTGTTTATTCAATGCTAACTAATGTCCGAGAGCACATTTCCAAGTCTCATATGCTTTTTTCCGCATCCGATTCTCGGATTGCGAGTCAATCGCAACATGTTGCGATTCTATGCGAGTCACGGATGAGACTCGCCAATGCAAGTCTATGGGTCCGACAAAAAACTCGGATTGCACTCGGAAAGCACTCGCTCCATCCGAGTCTGATGCTAGTTTTAATTGCTACGGTACCATTCTGTAGCTCAGACAACTGTAGGAAATGATTATACAGTAACTAGCTGCTGAGGAAAAAAACTGATTGCACTCGGAAAGCACTCGCAAGCCACACTGAGCAAAACTAGGATCACACTCGTCCGACTCTCGCATCAGTGAATCGGACCGTTTATTCACTCTGATGTGTGTCCATACCCTAAGACACCCTTTTTTCTCTCAAACATTTTGGAGGAAAGTGGAGGTGCGTCTTAGGGTACCGTTACACATCACAACATTGCATGCAGTTTCACTGGCAATTTACTGGTTGCAGTGAAATCATGGACACATTGTTACATTTGTACAACGGCAACAAAATAGAACAATGTGTCCATGATTTCACTGCAACCAGCAAATTGCAAGTGAAATTGCATGCAATGTTGCGATGTGTAACGGTACCCTTAGAGTCTGGATGTACCTGGTTGTGGTTGAGGAGGGGTCATGATGGGTCACAGGAGACAGAAGCAGGGTTGCAGGAGGCAGGAATCAACACTGGAGGGATCATGTGTGCCTGATGTTTAAGGAATTGCACAATTGCATATTCACTGCTCTGTATGCTCATATTCTCCGGCCCATCTCTCTGCACTAAAGCTGGTGCTGAGAGCTGGGCATGACTATAGGCCTGAGGAGAAATTAATTATGCATTGTGCTTCTGCGATATGACTGTGTTTAACAAAATGATGTCAGATGCAGCGCATGCGCAGACAGCGATGTCCAGCGCTATAATATTGGTCCTCAGGTCTCTAAAAAAGACTAGTTTTCATGTAATGGCCCCAGAGATTGCAGTCTGCACATGCGCCACCCCCAACACCATTTTATTGTAGACAGTCAGGCTGCAGAAACACTCTGCATATTCACTGCTCTCTGTGCCCACAATCCCATGTGGGGAGGAGAGAATATCCTGGCGCAGAATATCCTTACCCTCTGAAGTCAGTTGCTGGCATTGAAGGAGGACACTGCGCACTGAGGGAGCCATGGGAAGGTGAATAGAATTGTTTATTTTTTTATGTTTGCAAGTGTGATGGGTGTCATATACTCCAGGGTGAGGGTCATTTATATCAGGATAAAAGTCATATGTACCGGGATAGGGTCAGATATACCAGGATGGGCCATTTATACCAGAATGGGGCAATATGTAACAGAATAAGGGTCATATATACCATAATGGGCCATGGATGAGAGCCATATTTACCAGAATGGGGAACATACATCCTACGATGAGGGCCAGATATACCAAGATGGGAATCATACTGTATATACCAGGATTTCACAAGAATGGGGAAACATGTATACCAGGATGGAGGGCATATATACCAGGATGGGACAAGGATGGGGAACATATATACCTGGAAGGGGCCTGGGATGGGGGATATTAATACAGAATTGAGGGATATTATCCCCATAACAGTGTAAGCAGCAAATTCCCCCTTCCCCCATGACAGTGCGTCATGACCACATTTTTTGCTTCAATTTTTTCTATTTTCCCGTCTTAAAACCTAGGTGTTTCTTATGGTTCACTGCATCATAGAGTCCGAAAAATAAAGTAATAAGAACTTGGCATTTTAACAAGGGTGCGTATACTTGTTATATCCACTGTAATAACTTGTGACAACCTTTTCATAAATAAGAGTTTGAAAATGAACAAAAAACAATATACTATTTACTTTTACTATTTTCACAAAGTGAAATCCCAACAATTCTAACTGTATGAGAAGACAAATAGCATAGGAGAATGCATAAATTCAGTCAGTATAAATGACACAAATTTCTAGTTGAGATACTTGCCATTGCCAACCCAGGTACCAATATTTTACAGAAAATGATTCTGGTGCATTTTGCAAAAAACTCACTCTATGTCGAGTTTTACATACTGGTATATCAAAAATGGCAAAAAGTCCTATCACTACAAAACAAGCAAAAGTGATTTTTTTTTTTAACAAGTAAAAATATTACAGTTTATAACACTTGCAAGGAATTATTGAAAAATGTCTGTCTGATGAACAAGGATGAAAATACCCCTGTCTGTGTAGGGGAACATGATTATTTAAAGGGGTTTCCTTCTATATACATATATACATGTATATATGACATGTCCATAGGATATGGAATGATAGGTGAAGATTACACTTATAAGACAAGGAGCAATACTGCTGTGACCATTGTTCCACAAGATTTTTTGCATCCACATGGAGTTTGAAACAAAGAGAAGTAGCTGAACAGGCTTCCTGTATTTATGGATTACTACCACATTGGGTTGGTGGTGACATCACGATGGGGGTGGGTTCTGTAGCGCTGGAGTAGTGGCCACCTTTTCCCCCTGTCCGTTCTCTACCCCAGTGTGTGCTGTCTCTCTCCCTCCTTGCTGTCTTCTCCCTTCTGTGCTCTCTCCTATGACTTGTCTCTCCCTGTGCACTGTCTCTCTCCCCTGTGCGTTCTCCCCCATGTGCTCTTTCTGTCCCCCTATGCTTTGTCTCTCCCCCATGCACAATCCCCCGTATGTGCTCTCTCCCCCCTGTGCTCTCTCCTATGAACGGTTTTTCATCCCTTGTGCACTCTCCCCCTTTGTGTTGTTCTCTCCCCCTGTGCTGTCTTCTCCCCTCATGTGCTCTTTCTTTTGAGCCCAGGTGTCCAAAGATGGTGGTGGCTTGAGTAAGTGTGCATGTGCGTGCCGGGTCATGACGCCACCATATTTTTGTACCCAGGTGACCAAAGATGGAGGCCACTTGAATAAGTACACATGCACCGTCCGGGTCTCACCACTGCCATCTTTTTATACCCAGGTGTCTAAAGATGGCAGTCGCGTGAGTAAATGTGGACGTTGATTTGGTGCGGGCGGTGCCAGTTGCAAACAGCAGCAGTGGAAGAGGACCATGAGGCAGCAGTGACAATACTGTGCAATGTACCAGTACTGCCCGAGGCATCATATTTGCACACCCTTCACTTGGGTGAGCAAATATGGTGGAAGGGCATGATAGGATGACAACCGGATGCTGGAAGTACTGACAGGACAGGACAATTATGTAAGTAGATATCGTCCCCCTATTTCCCCATAGATTGTAAGCTTCTAAGCAGGGTTGTCACTCCTCCTGTAACTGGTGAACTATGTATGATTTTGCATTGTCATTATTGTCTGTACATTGCCCCCTGCTCAATTGTGAAGTGCCGCAAAATATGTCCTGGCTATAAAAATAATAATTATATAAATTTATTATATTATAGAGCCTTAAGATACCGTTACACGTAGCAATGTTGCATGCAACTTCGCTGAAATTTTGCTGTGTCAGCGAAGTTGCAGCAACATTGCTGAAGCATTGTGCTTTGTGACAGCACGATGCAACTGTGATAAATCACCGGTTGCAAGTTGTTAGGTTTTTCAACATGTTCAAAAACCTGGCGATCTTGCCACAGCGATTTGGCTGTATCGTGCTGTCTGACACCGCAATAGCGATGTTGCCGGCGATACAGCCTATTCGCAGCATTGCTGCGGATCGCTCGCTGGGTTGTTGCTCGATCATGGCGGCAACATCGCAGTGGCGGCGCAGGCAAAATCTTGCCGTGTGACACAAAGGCTGCGATGTCAGAAGCGAGCGCGCACCCGCGTCATCACTTCCGCCATCGGCTGCGAGGTTGTACCGTGTAACGGTGCCTTAAGGCTATGTGCCCTTTGGCATTTGTGCTTTATATTAGAGATCCATTTTAGCTGCATTTTCTGTAGCCAAAATGAATCCTTTCTTTTCAGAGAAGCATCACAAATGCATCATCCATTTGTGTTGCTTTTTTGCTCTGTTTTTTTAGAACAGCGCTTTTGCTTGTTCAAAGCAAAAAAACAGTACTATTCCATAAGCAGGGGTGATTGGTTACTTATAGGTATCGCGTGGTAACAGGTCACCTGACTGGTCACATGCCCAGGTCCTTTTCACTTCTCGGAGGTCCTGTCACCCGATGCCCGGAAGGAACACATCACCAGAGCTCGTAGCGGAATCGGCGGGTAGGATAAGAACCAGAGTTTGTGGTGTGGAATGTGCACTAAAAAAGCATCAGAAATGGACTGCATGAATACCAATTCGTTTGTGATGCTTTTTTTAAAAATTTTTTTAAAGTAGAATGGAATCAATGGAGAAAGTGCAGCAGAAAATTGGAGCAATAATTGACATGCTCATTATTTTCTGGATCTGCTTTCTGCAGCACTAACGCAGCAGTTAAAAACGCTGGCATGTGCACAGCAATTTGAAAATCTCATTCGCTTTGCTGCAGATGCAGTGATTGACCCGTTTTTTGTGCAGCACCAGAAACAGATCATTAAGGGTACCTTTACACACGGCTACATTTGTAGCTTGTCACCAGGTAACTTACTGGTTGCAGTGAAATCATGGATACATGGTTCTATCTTGTTGCTGTGTACAAATGGAATCATGTATCCATGATTTCACTGCAACCAGTAAGTTACCTGGTGACAAGCTACAAATGTAGCCGTGTGTAAAGGTACCCTAAGGGCTGCTTCACACTGCGGCGTGATCCGGTTCTGTCCGGGATGACCCAGACAGCCACGGACCGCATCTGCACACAGGACTGGGGGGCTAATATGCCCTCCGGTCCGGTGTGCAGCGCACGCAGTCCCCGGTGCTGATAAGTCAGGACCGCGGGCGCCGCGGTCCTGATCTGTCAGCGGCTGCAGCTGCGTGCGCTGCACACCGGACCGGAGGGCATAATAGCCCCCCAGTCCTGTGTGCAGATGCGGTCCGCGGCTTTCTGGGTCATCCCGGACAGAACCGGACTGGATCACGCCGCAGTGTAAAGCGGCCCTAACACATTAAAAATGTCCAGTGGGCAATTAGCCTACGCCTAATAGAAATAAATATATATTTTCTTGCAATTTGTTCCAAAAGCATGGCTAAAGAACGAAGAACTCCGTAAAAAAACTTACCTACAAATATTAGAACTGGACTGAATAATCCAAATTTCAGCAGTTTCTTGGTTTGGGTGACGAAAGGGTCGTTAGGGTTGTTCAGCGAGTCAATGTTCACACTAAATGAACTACTGGCGACAACATCCATACTGTAAGCGCCTAATACACTGAAACAGAACACATAGCAAAGTATCAATTACATTATTATGGAAATAAATACCGTACATTTTATAAGGAAATAAGGAAAAACAGTTCTATTACAGTAATGTAAGGTAAAACAATGTTCAAATGATATAAATAGGGATGGGCGAATCTACTCGCTAGGACTCGTTACTCGGCGAGTAGTAAGGGACTCGCAGGACTCGGTACTCTGCGAGTTTCCCAGTGATTACTCGCACGAGTCCAATGCAAATCAATATCAATCCTAGTTTTGTCAGAAACGCTGACAAAACTACGATTGCCATTGTTTGCATTAGACTCGCGAGTAATCACTGGCTACTGTGCCAGTGATAGCAGGGAAACTCGCAGATAACTGCTGTTTCTTTGCGAGCCGAGTCCAGCTGTCTTCTCTGTGCAGCTCCAGGGTCCTAGAGCCCGCCTGCTCACAGACATGATATAGTAGTGCTGAGATTGTTCTCAGTCTGCTCATTCCCTGTGTACAGACATGAATGTCTGTGCACAGAGATGATGTAGCAGAGCTGAGATTGTTCTCAGTCTGCTCATTCCCTGTGTACAGACATGAATGTCTGTGCACAGAGATGATGTAGCAGAATTGAGATTGTTCTCAGTCTGCTCATTCCCTGTGTACATACATGAATGTCTGTGCACAGAGATGATGTAGCAGTGCTGAGATTGTTCTCAGTCTGCTCATTCCCTGTGTACAGACATGAATGTCCGTGCACAGAGATGATGTAGCAGTGCTGAGATTGTTCTCAGTCTGCTCATTCCCTGTGTACAGACATGAATGTCCGTGCACAGAGATGATGTAGCAGAGCTGAGATTGTTCTCAGTCTGCTCATTCCCTGTGTACAGACATGAATGTCCGTGCACAGAGATGATGTAGCAGAGCTGAGATTGTTCTCAGTCTGCTCATTCCCTGTGTACAGACATGAATGTCCGTGCACAGAGATGATGTAGCAGTGCTGAGATTGTTCTCAGTCTGCTCATTCCCTGTGTACAGACATGAATGTCCGTGCACAGAGATGATGTAGCAGTGCTGAGATTGTTCTCAGTCTGCTCATTCCCTGTGTACAGACATGAATGTCCGTGCACAGAGATGATGTAGCAGAGCTGAGATTGTTCTCAGTCTGCTCATTCCCTGTGTACAGACATGAATGTCCGTGCACAGAGATGATGTAGCAGAGCTGAGATTGTTCTCAGTCTGCTCATTCCCTGTGTACAGACATGAATGTCCGTGCACAGAGATGATGTAGCAGAGCTGAGATTGTTCTCAGTCTGCTTATTCCCTGTGCATAGACATCTATATTTATGCACAGGGGATGTAGCAGAGAGGACATCGCGTTTTGGACTGCGTCGGACGGAAGAGGATTTTTTTAATTAAAGATGGAGCGGCTTCTGGGGCGGCTGCGGGCTGCAATTTGCAGCGGGGGTGCCCAGAAAGCTTGGGCATCCCTGCGCTGCGGATTCCAGCCCCCAGCTGCTTAGCTGTACCTGGCTAGACATAGAAATTGCGCGGAGCCCCACGCATTTTTTTTAAATTATTTCATGAATTTCAGAGTCAGAGTCTCAGAGTCAGAGTCTCAGAGTCAGAATCACAGAATTTCATGAAATAATTAAAAAAAAATGCGTGGGGCTCCGCGCAATTTCTATGTCTAGCCAGGTACAGCTAAGCAGCTGGGGGCTGGAATCCGCAGCGCAGGGATGCCCAAGCTTTCTGGGCACCCCCCGCTGCAAATTGCAGCCCGCAGCCGCCCCAGAAGATGGCGCGTTCATTGAAGCGCCATCCTCTGGCGCTGAACCCCGCTCTTCCAGCGGCCCTGGTGGCGGTGGCACGCTGGGTAATAAAGAGGTTAGGGCCAGCTTTGTATTATCAGCTGGCCCTAAGCCCGAAATTTATGGCGGTCACGCCAATATTAGACATGACCGCCATGAATTTCTATTAAATTGTTTTAAAAAAAACACAACACAAGGAAATTTTTTTATTAGAAATAAAAAAAAAAAGCCATTAGGGACTCCATCTTTAATTAAAAAAATCCTCTTCCGTCCGACGCAGTCCAAAACGCGATGTCCTCTCTGCTACATCCCCTGTGCATATATATAGATCTCTATGCACAGGGAATGAGCAGACTGAGAACAATCTCAGCTCTGCTACATCATCTCTGTGCACAGACATTCATGTCTGTACACAGGGAATGAGCAGACTGAGAACAATCTCAGCTCTGTTACATCAGGCAGCAGGCGGGCTCTAGGACCCTGGAGCTGGGGCAGCCAGAACACAGAGAAGACAGGATCTTATCTGTGCGAGTCAGCGATTACTTACAAAGTAAACTAGCAATGCAAATAAATGACACAACTCGGATTCCTTCAGGCTGAAGCTTCCGGGACACATCTGCGATTTGTAAATCTCACACTACTCGCTATTACTCGCTTCCCCATTCATTAACATTGGACTCGCTAGACTCGCAACGAGTAGCGAGTCCTGTGCTCGGACTCGCTACAGTCAAGCGATTCCGAGTAATTTAGGATTCGCCCATCACTAGATATAAAGTAACTTTTCAGCACTACTGTTGTTCAACTCTCTTTATTCAGCTGAATAGCAGGCTGTAGGTGGCAATACAGTTATACAGTATATTTAAAGGCCCTGTTACATGGCTCAACATCATGCACAACATCGCTCAAAAGTAACGTTTTGAACGATGTTGAAACGACATCATTAGTGCCGTTGGGATAAGCAAAGTGTTATGACTGTTAAAAAAGAATACATATTATTAATAATTGTGGCCATCATGTCTCTAGGGGTGCCCACTTCCCCTAGAGACATGCTACCCACTCAGGTGGGCATATAATGTGTCAATTACTCATGTACAGTAAGCCGGTTCCTGTCGGCTCTGTATATTTTTCTGAATTTCTTCACTGACAGCTGCGCATATACTATACGTAATGTAATGCGCTGTCCGAGGTCCTGTACGCATTTACAGTAGATCTATGGGCTGCACAGCACCATAGATCTACTGAAAAAGCCTTGTACACGGCAGCAAAATAGAACAATGTGTTGATGATTTCACTGCAACCAGCAAATTGCAAGTGAAATTGCATGCAATGTTGCGACGTGTAACGGTACCCTTAAGGCCGGTTTACACGTTGCGATGTCCCAGCGATCCAACCAATGATCGGGATCGCTGGGACATTGCTATCTGCCTGTGTGACAGCTCACCAGCGATCAGCAACCAGCGAGAACGCTGGTAACCAGGGTACACATTGGGTAACTGCACTGCGCTTAGTTACCCAATGTTTACCCTAGTTAGCATGTCCCAGCGTCTACTGTGCGGCGCTGAGCATGACCGGAAGTTCGTTGGTCATTGGTCACACTTTGCCGATGCGGGACGGCCAGCGGGAGACCAACAATCGAAAAACGGCCCTGGCCATTCCGCAACGATCACAGGTTTTGTGATGCAACAGCGATCTCGCCAGCGATGTCCCTATGTTTGACACGTAGCAGCGACTGGGCCCCCACTGTGACATCGCCGATCGTGTCGGAATGCCTGAACCATTTTTTGATCCTCGGGTTCCCGCTGGCCAGCATGTATCAGTGTGTTTGACACCTTAGCAATGACCTCTTTGGCGACTCAGAACTCAGCCACGTAGGTCTGAGTTGTCAGACTAGCTGCTGTGTGACAGGGTCCCAACGACCACCGAAGTTCTTATACGGGTCGCCGTATCGTTGCTGCGTCGTGTGAGTAGATCTGACTGTTTGACATCTCACCAGCAATCACGTAGCAACATTCCAGCGTTCCTTACCAGGTCGTATCGTTGTTGGGATTGCTGGAACGTCGCCAAGTGTGACGGAACCTTTACAATGAGGTGGGGGTGACACAAAGTACAGGTGCTTATTTACAATGATGGTATAGTCAACTTGAGGAGATGAGGAACAGATAGGAGCAGTATAAGTGGCCACCAACCATTATTTGTGATGCATTTGAGAGTGGTGGAGTGAATAGGCTATGTCTAGATGACTTTGACTAGAGATCATGATAGGCCGCCATAAAAAGATATGTTTTAGGGATCGCCTGAAACTATGTAAGTTGTGGATACACCTAATTTCTTGTGGTAGAGCATTCCACAGAATTGGTGCATCTTGGAAGAAGTCTTGCAGCTGGAAGTGGGAGATTCGGATTAATGGAGAAGTGAATCTAAAGTCACTTCCAGAGCGAAGAGAACGGGTGGGGTGATAGACAGAGATGAGGGAGGAGATGTAGGGAGGTGCTGCACTATGAAGAGCTTTGTGGGTGGGAACAAGCAGTTTTTAATTGGATCCTATTGTGTATAGACAGCCAGTGCAATGACTGGCATAGAACAGAAGCATCCGAGTAACGGTTTGCTAGATAGGAGATCCTGGCTGCTGCATTAAGAATGGACTGGAGAGGAGAGTCTAGTGCGGGGGAGGCCAATTAAAGGAGAATTACAATACTCAAGGTGGGAGTGAATCAGGGCCACACTGAGGGTTTTTGTGGTATCCCAGGTGAGAAAGGCGTGAATTCTAGAGATGTTCTTCAGGTGCAAGAGTGGGCGAGAGATTGTATATAAGGGGTGAAGGAAAGATCAGAGTCAAACATAACACCCAGACAGCGCGTCTGCTGCCTAGGCGTTATCGTGATGCCACACACAGAGAGAGATGTCATATTTAGGAGGTTAGTGGAGGGTGGGAGCAGAAGTTCAGTTTTGGAAAGGTTGACTTTCAGGTAGAGAGCGGACATGATATTGGAAACTGCGGATAGACGGTCATTGGTGTTCTTGATTAGAGCGGAAGGTCAGGGGAAGAAGTGTATAGTTATGTGTCATCATCATAAAGATGGTACTGAAAGGCAAATCTGCTGATGATCTGTCCAATCGGGGCCGTGTAGAGAGAAAGTAGAAGAGGTCCAAGGACTGAACCCAAAGGGACCCCAATAGTGAGAGGAAGAGGGGAGGAAGTGGAGCCAGCAAATGAAAGGGCGGTCAGAAAGATAGGAAGAGAACCAGGAGAGAGCGGTGTCCTTGATCCCGATGGAGTGCAGCATAGAGAGTAGGAGATGGTGGTCAACAGTGTCAAAAGCTGCAGAGAGATCAAGAAGGATGAGCATGCATGCTTGGCATCACGGACCTTGCCCTAGGTTGCATGCAATTTCACTTGCAATTTGCTGGTTGTAGTGAAATCATGGACACTTTCATCCATAAAGAATCTGTTGAAGAGTAAGCACTACTCGAAACGGGCTCCATCATCTCTGCACCTCCCTCCCCGCACCCTCCACCTGATGTAATACTGCGACTGGAATAAACATACCTGTCTTCACCGGTCCAATGAGTGCCGCCTTCTTCTTTCTTTATGGATGAAAATGACTATGTCCTACGGCTGAGCAACGCTGGACTTGGTTCTGTGCCACAATTTCAACTGCAGCAATATAAGGTCAGTGCCCGGTTTTCTTTCTACATTCAAAATTGAAATCATGGACACATTGTTCTATTTTGTTGCTATGTAAAAATAGAACAATATGTCCATGATTTCACTGCAACCAGCAAGTGAAATTGCATGCAATGTTGCGATGTGTAACGGTACCGTGAGGGTACCGTTACATGTCCCAATATCATTCCGATATCGCATACAATTTCACGGGAGCGCGCACGTTTTTGGCACTTGTCCAAGATCGCATAGGAGATGTTACACGTAGCAATCACATCTCCAACCTGCGACGATCCGCCGTCCCGGAAGTCAGTGCCCAAATCGGGCAGCCAATTTTTCAGATCGGAGTTGCGCCGTCACACAGCACAACCACATAAGCAATCTGGGCGTACTTTTCACCCAGCTTCGGACATAGGCGTACCTGAGTTAACTTTTAACGGCACCCTGAACACTCCGATTGGACGGCGAAGCAGCATCACTATTGATCAGACATCTCAGACAACATGTTGGCTACATGGATGCTATTGCCCATTACATCATCTGGAAACTGATGTAATATGTGATGAGTGTCAGCTCCAGCAATACACTGCGGCGTCGCCAAACTGGCAGACAGCCACGCGAGTGTAGTGCAGTGTGTGTCCGCTAAATGTATGGACATTGTGTCCGTCTACTGTACAAGTTGGTAACCTACACACAGGAAGTATGGACAGGTCTATGTACCTCACATAGCATTACCCCAACTATGTGGTTGGCAAATGTATGTATGTGTTTCCACATATGTCTCAATCAGACAAGATAGAAGTTACCGTGTGTGGACACATTCCCATGTGTACATGCAGCAATCTGGACAGGGAAACACACAAACACCACACAGTGTGTTGGAAACCGGAACACATGTGTAGCGTACCTGTGCACACAATGGTGCAGGGACCCTCAAATAACATTGTAGTCTCACACCTCAGAGCACACCATAAAATGCTACATGATATACGGTGGTCAGCTACAAATAAAAGAATCACACACGTTTGTCTGATCAGAAACAAACTATTTGAAGTGTGGCTGCACAAATAAAAACAACAACAACAAAAACATAACAAAAAAACAAGTGTTGTCATCACACAAGAAACATCTATTATATAATCACGAATGGATTTCGCGCAACCTTTTGAGTCCACACTCGCTGCGATTCAGCGTGGTCATGTGGATACGAACGAAGCATTGGCCGCGCAGCGGCCATTGCGAGCAGCTCTAAGGCGACTCGCTATGCCCGCGCAGCGGGCATGGCGAGTCGCCTTAGCAGCGCGAAGCATTGGCCGCGAAGCGGCCATTGCGAGTCAGAGACTCGCACTGCTAGAATCCCGATGCATTGTGCATCGGGCACCCATCTAGTATTACATAAATGAAAGAGTGCATAATTCTGCCATACTTTACAAAATAATGTATGTGAATCAAACACTTAAAACGAATCACACATTGGACAGTGTGGACCCATCACACACCTCTTACATCTGGTGGTCCTGCCCGGCCACCGCCCCAGGGCCATTGAAATACGAGCAGTAGCTGTCTCTGCTGCTCCTGGCATCCTGCTGATGTTGGCCCTGGCCCAACGGCTGGAGTTTGCATGCCACTCACCTGGCATGAGTTCCCCAGTTGTGGGGTCCATACTATCCACATAACTTGCTGGCGTGTATGATTGAGTATCCCTACGACGCAGAAAGTTATGCAGCACACAACACGCCATCACTACCATTTGGATAGATTCTAGAGATGGGCGAATCCTAAATTACTCGGACTCGCTAGACTGTAACGAGTCTGAGTCCAGGACTCGCTACTCGTTGCGAGTCTAGCGAGTCCAATGTAAATGAATGGGGAGGCGAGTATTGCAGCGATTCCTCTGCTGCCGGACCCTATAAGGGGTCTGGCAGCAGAGGAAAAACCTGCAAATCCCCCTGTTATTCTTTTAAAGCCAGCAGCAAAAAGCCGCTGGCTTTTAAAGAATAATAATTAAAAAAAAAAAAAGATTGAAGGGGGGAGGGGGGAAGGGGGGGGCAGGTGGGGGAGGGGGGGGAGAGGGGGGGTGCACCGGCCCGGCCGGCTACTTACCCCTGCCTCCGCCGCCGCTGCCGCCTCAGCCGCAGACTCGCTCCCCGAGTCTCTCTGCTTCTGTTTCCGGAGATTCCCGAATGGTGACAGGAGCAGTGAATAAATTAACTTGCGTCACTGCTCGGGAATCTCCGGAGCAGAGCGAGTCTGGCTGACAGCAGAGTTCAGCTCAGGTCCTAATGCCCTGAGCTGAACTCTGACTGTTTAGTCAGTTCTCAGCTCTGCTACATCCCTGTCTGTCTAAGCACAGACAGGGAAGTAGCAGAGCTGAGATTGCGTTTTGGACTACGTCGGACGGAAGAGGATTTTTAAAATAAAGATGGAGTCCCTAATGGCTTTTTTGTTTTATTTTTAATAAAAAATTTTCTCTGTGTTTTTTTTTTTATATTGATTACTGGAAATTCATGGCGGTCATGTCTAATATTGGCGTGACCGCCATAAATTTCGGGCTTAGGGCCAGCTGATAATACAAAGCTGGCCCTAACCCCTTAATTACCCAGTGAGCCATTGCCACCAGGGCCACTGGAAGAGCGGGGTTCAGCGCCAGAGGATGGCGCTTCAATGAACGCGCCATCTTCTGGGGCGGCTGCGGGCTGCAATTTGCAGCGGGGGGTGCCCAGAAAGCTTGGGCATCCCTGCGCTGCGGATTCCAGCCCCCAGCTGCTTAGCTGTACCTGGCTAGACATAGAAATTGCGCGGAGCCCCACGCATTTTTTTTTTAATTATTTCATGAAATTCATGAAATAATGAAAAAAAAAGGGCTCGCCTATATTCTTGTGTCCGGCCAGGTACAAATAGGCACCTGGGGGTCGGGGGCAGCCCGTCGCTGCCTGCTGGATCTGGCTGGTTCCAGAAATACGGCGAAGCCCACGTGAAATTTTTCTGAAAAATCCATAAAACAATCCTAAAAAAGGGACTGCCTCTTTATTAACCCCTCCACCATGGTCGAGGGGTTAGTAAAGATGCAATCCTTTTTTAGGATTGTTTTATAGATTTTTCAAAAAAAAAAATTACGTGGGCTTCGCCGTATTTTTGTAACCAGCCGGATCCAGCAGGCAGCGACGAGCTGCCCCCAACCCCCAGGTGCCTATTTGTACCTGGCCGGACACAAGAATATAGGCGAGCCCTTTTTTTTATTATTTCATGAATTTCATGAAATAATAAAAAAAAAAATGCGTGGGGCTCCACGCAATTTCTATGTCTAGCCAGGTACAGCTAAGCAGCTGGGGGCTGGAATCCGCAGCGCAGGGATGCCCAAGCTTTCTGGGCACCCCCCACTGCAAATTGCAGCCCGCAGCCGCCCCAGAAGATGGCGCATTCATTGAAGCGCCATCTTCTGGCGCTGAACCCCGCTCTTCCAGCGGCCCTGGTGGCATTGGCACGCTGGGTAATAAAGAGGTTAGGGCCAGCTTTGTATTATCAGCTGGCCCTAAGCCCGAAATTTATGGCGGTCACGCCAATATTAGACATGACCGCCATGAATTTCCAGTACTCAATATAAAAAAAAAAACACAACACAGAGAAAATTTTTTTATTAAAAATAAAACAAAAAAGACATTAGAGACTCCATCTTTACTCCAAAAATCCTCTTCCGTCCGACGTAGTCCAAAAACGACATCTTCACTGCCACAACCCTGTGCATACATATACATATCTATGCACAGGGAGTGAGCAGGCTGAGAACTATCTCAGCTCTGCTACATCTCTGTGTAGGCGGGCTCTAGGACCCTGGAGCTGCCGCAGCCAGCAAGTCCCAGAGCCCAGCACACAGCACATAGCAGAAGCCGGAAGAGAGGTAAAGAGCATTTCTCCCCCCTCTCTTCCTTCGCTCCCTGCGGACTCGTTACTGACTGCGAGTCATCCCTGAGATTACTCGCAGTGTAACGAGTCGGGCGAATCCCTTACTACTCGGCGAGTACCGAGTAGTAACGAGTAGATTCGCCCATCCCTAATAGATTCCAGTTTCATATTTAAAGCACTATGAAACACACGGAATCTATTGGCCATGATCTCGAACGCATTTTCAACCACACGATGTGCCCGGGATAGCCGGTAATTGAAAAGGCGTTGCTCAGGGGTCAGAGTCCTCTGGGGATATGGCCGTAATAGTTTTGTGTGAAGTGCGAAGGCCTCATCCCCCACAAAGGCAAAGTTGAGATGTTCAGTGGTGTCATCATTTGGGGGTAAGTTCAGGCGCCCGCTCACAAGGTCTTGACCAAAGGAGGTCTGGGCCAAAACCCCCCCATCAGACACACGCCCATTCATCCCCACATCCACAAGGAGGAACTCATAGTTGGCATTGACGAGGGCCATGAGGACCACACTGAAATAACCTTTGTAGTTAAAATAATAAAACCCGCTGTTGTGGGGTTGTGTGATCCTCACATGCTTGCCATCCAAGGCCCTCCCACAATTTGGGAATTGCCACCTCTCCTGGAAGCCAGTGGCAACTTCCAACCATTCCGCGGGGGTTGTTGGAAACCGCATATAGGTTGGCAAGAGACACCTCACCATGGCCTCACACTTCTCAGGAATTAGGCGGCTCAGCAGTGAGCTTGAGACAGCAGCAGAATACTGCAGGTAAGTCATCGTGCACCCTGTTGCCAAGAAATGCAGAGTCACAGCCAACCGCTCCTCGGCTGGAACAGCTCGATGCATTACAGTGCCCTCACGGGCAATATGTGGTGTATCCAAGTCCAAGAGGAATTTGTAAGAGTCCTCGGATATCCTGAGATAGTTCCTGAAGTCCTGCGGATTCCTGACCTCCAGCTGACAGACAAGGCCCATGTGACGCAGTTGGCGGTATGCTGCCTGAGACCCTTTTGTGTTCCCTGGGGCCCTGTAAGCTGCCTGAGGCAGCACAAAGGGGCCCCAGGTAGCAAAAAGTGGACCCAGGCAGTGCATAGGGGCCCCAGGCAGTGCACGGTGGCCCAAAGCAGTGCACAGGGGCCCCAGACAGCACAAAGGGGCCCCAGGCAGCGCACGGGGCCCCAGGCAGCACAAGAGGGCTCCAGGCAGAGCACAGGGGCCCGAGGCAGCATAGAGGGACCTCAGGCTGCGCACAGGGCCCCAGGCAATGCACAGGGGCTCCAGGCAGCACAAAGTAGCCCTAGGCAGTGCACAGGGCCCCAGGCAGCACAAAGGGTTCTCAGGCAGCATACAGGGGCCCCAAGCAGCATACAGGGGCCCCAGGCAGCACAAAGTGGTGCCAGGCAGCACAAATGGCTCAGGCAGTATACAGGGGCCGAAGGCAGTGCACAGGGTCCCCAGGCAGTATAGAGGGGCCCCAGGCAGTGCACAGGGGCCCCAGGCAGCATAGAGGGGCCCCAGACATCGCTCATCGCACAGGGGTCCCACACATCGCACAGGGACCCCAGACATCGCACAGGATTGAGTGATATACTCAAGAACAGGGCCCTAGACATCGCAAGGGGGTCCCAGATAGCGCACAGGGAACGCAGGCAGCATATAGGGGCCCCACACATCGCACAGGGGCCCCAGGCAGCATAGAGGGATCTCAGACATCGCACAGGATTGAGTGATATACTCAAGAACGGGGCCCTAGACATCACACAGGGGGTCCCAGACATTGCATAGTGGGGCAGAAGCAGCACACAGGGGGGCAGATACAGCACAGAGGGACCCTGTGTGCTGTCTCTTCCCCCCTTGCGCGCTGTCTCTTCCCCACTTGCACGCTGTTTCTGCCCCCCGTGCGCTGTCTCTGTCCCCCTGTGTGCTGCCTGGGGCCCCTTGCACTGTCTGGGGCCCCTGTGCACTGCATTGGGCCCCTCTATGCTGCCTGCGGCCCCTGTGCTCTGCCTGGGGCCCTTGTGCTGTCTCTGCCCCCCTGTGTGCTGCCTTGGGCCCCTGTGCTGTCTGGGGCTTCGGGTTTTCTCTCAGCCCCCCTGTGTGCTGCCTGGGGCACTGTGAGCTGCCTGGGACCATGTGCACTTCCTGGGACTCCTGTGCACTGCCTGGGGCCCTTGTGTGCAGCCTGGGGCCCTGTGAACTGCCTGGGGCCCATAGCATTTCCTGGGGCCCCTGTGCACTGCCTGGGGCCCCTATGAAGTGTGTGGGGCCCCTTGCGCTGTATGGGGCCCCGTGCACTGTCTGGGGCCCAGTACGCTGTCTCTGCCCCCTGTGTGCTCCCTGGGGCCCCGTGTGCTCTCTCAGCCCTCCTGTGCACTGCCAGGGGCTCCTGTGTGCTGCCTGGGGCCCCTGTGCGCTGCCTGGGGCCCCTGTGAACTGTCTGGAGCCCCTTGCGCTGTATGGGGCCCTGTACGCTGTCTGGGGCCTGTGCGCTGTCTGGGGCCTGTGCGCTGTCTCTGCACGCCTATGTGCTCCCTGGGTGGGGGGTTACTCTGTCCTGTTACACCGAGAACCCGTCCATGGATTAGGTCCGAGCACCGCACCCATATATGGAATGGTCATATGCGGGACTTGGTGTGCTGAATCACATTTAGGCCTCATTCACACACTGCTTTTTTTTGCTGCGTATTTTTAAGCACAAGCTCATCACAAACCAGGAGTGGGTGATTAAACATATAAGTGGAGCACTTGTTTCTATTAGACCGTTCCTCTGAGTGTGCCACTCCCGGTGTTTCGATTGTTCCACTCCTGGCTTTTTTTGAGCTTGTGCGTAAAACTACGCAGCAGAAAAAGCAGTGTGTGAACGGGGCATAAGGCTATGTTCAGACTATGCATTTTTGATTCGTGTTTGCATTGAACGCATCACTTAAATGGAATCCCAGCAAAGTCAATGGCCCTTTTCACATCTAATCCTGGTTTGCGTTTTGCTTCATTTGCGTTTCTATGTGTTTTTAACCGCTAAAAACGCATCCAAAACGCATGCGTTTTTGCCCCCATTGATTTCAATGGAAACGCATGCAAAAAGCATGCCAAAACACACATGCATTTTCAAAATGCAAAAACGCAGCCAAAAAAGTCAGCCAATGCTTCTAGGGCATGTGTTTTTGCGTTTTGAAAATGCCCATGCGTTTTTGCATGCGTTTCCATTGAAATCAAAGGGGGCAAAAATGCATGCGTTTTGGATGCATTTTTAGTGGTAAAAACGCATAGAAATGCAAATGAAGCAAAACACAAACCTGCATTAGATGTGAAATAGGCCAATGTATTTTCAAGTTTTGCTGTTCAGTCGGTGCTTTTTTGACCTGACCGTTTTTTGGGTAGAAAAGTAATCCTGAAAAAGAATGAACATGTCAATTCTTACTGCATTTTTCAGATCCACTTTTCCCATTAAAACCACTGTCCATGGTGCTAGAAGAAAAAAAACAGGTACATTTTTGGAATGGAAACTAATGAGTGAATGAAGATGTCCCTTAAGGTATGTTCACACACTGCGTTTTTGCTGCGGTTTCTGCCTGCGGTTTACCATTGGTTTTATGGTAATGTATGCTAACTTGTTCCTGCGGTTTTGATTCCCAGCAAAACCAATGTGTTTCACAGAAGCGCTGTGCACACACATTGGTTTTTGTTCTCTGGAGACAGTGTAAACACCACAGGATTTGCTGCAATTTTGTTTTCCAGCAAAACCTATGATTCTAGGATTATCTGTCCCAACACATTGGTTTTTGTTTGGTGAAGAAAGTGGAAACACCTCAGGTTTTGCTGTGCTTTATATTCAAATGTTTTTATTAGTATAAAGAAGTGGATACAAGTAAATATTTTCACAGCAACTAAGCAGTAAAAGAGTTAAATATAAAATAATCATTTGCATTTACATACACATATATTATTAGAGCAAAATTTATCATACAGTCTAGCATCTGCGTTACAGACCATGTATTATGAACAACATCCTAAACTGAGACATATTTGTAGTTGACATTAACATTAGATATTGTATAATTATAAAAGAGAAGTTTTTAATGGTCATTTTTTATAACTCATAAACGTAGAGAGGATAGGGGAGGGGGTGGACAAGGACAATACCGGGATTAGGGTAACATTGACTTTGGTATGGACAGCCTTGAGAGGTTTAATTGGGCGAAGTGAAATGTTGGCGCCGAGTTCAGTCTATTCAACGCCAGGACCTACAACTAAGCTTTAGGAGTCATGAAAAGGTTTCAAAAGTCCCATTTTTTTTATATTTCGGTTGTAGGTTATTCCTGAGAGCAAAAGCTAATTCATAAGTATTATGACAGGCTATTGTTTCAGATAAATGGTCGATTGTAGGGGAAGAGGATCCCTCCACTTTGATGCAATGGCATTTTTTACTGTGAGAGGTATGTGTGTAATAATTGGTCTGTGGATGGTTGGAAGTTTTTCTAGGCCTATGAGTAATAATAGAAAACACCGGTGCTTATCTTCTTGAATTTCTCTTTATTATTTTTTGAAAATTATAAAATCATTCAGCGTGCTAACTGGGCCCAGCTAGCACGCTGAAAGATTTTATAATTTTCAAAAAATAATAAAGAGAAATTCAAGAAGATAAGCACCGGTGTTTTCTACTTCACTTTGTTTCCTGGGCAGTTGCCAAGCTGCCACACCAGGTGCAGGAATCCAGGAGGTTAATGGGCGGTGGAGCGGCCTATCCCTTTCCCCTTTCTATTTGAATGTATGAGTAATAATACCAGTGTAGGATTAAGTTTTAAACGTAAACCCGTTAATGAGTTAATCATTGACTCCACTTCAGACCAGAAAGGTCGTAAGACCGTGCAACCCCAGAATACATGCATCAAACTACCAACATGTGTACAGTTCCTCCAGCATAAGGCTGAGTTGGTATCCTTGATTTTGGCTAATTTAGCCGGAGTATAGTACCACCTCGTATATATGTTGTAATGAGTTTCAAGTAAGGAGACGCATGGGATATAACGGTAGATGATATCAAAATTCTGCTGTAAGTCAATTGGTGAGATATTTATTCCTGACTCCTTTTCCCAAGTGGCTACATTAGGCATGGAGTATGAAGTATGGTCTTGAGAAATGTTCTGATCTATATAGTTGGTTTTCCAAAATATTAGGGCTTGTGGGAATTTGAACATTTGCATCAAGTTTTCAGGTAAATGGAAATTCAGTTTATGGGTTCTGATTAGGTTATCGACTTTCTTCCAAGTTATTTCTTCAGCGTTTTTAAGTTTGTATTCCTTTTGTAATGCCTGGAAGGGTTTAAGTTGTTTGTTATTATTTAAAATGTCTGATATATAATTGATGCCCAATTCTACCCATGAGGACAATTTAATCTTTGGGGACATACGTTCTAGTAAATCTATTTTTATCCAGGTAGGGGAGACCGTTGGGTACAATTTGATAGAGGACTTTAGAAGTAGTTTCCATGCCTGGATGGTGGTTCTAATTGTAGGTATTTGTGAAAGTGGTTTGGATTTGTCACATAAGTGGATAAGGGTAGTCGTGTCGAGTCCTACTTGAGGATGTAAAGGTTCTTCAATTGTGAGCCAAGTTGGACCCTCATCTTTCGTCCACCACATCTGGCTTAGTTTAATTAAAGTGGCGTGGTAATATGAGGTTATATTCGGAAGTGCGAGCCCGCCTTTTCTTCTGCTTTTTTCCAGTACTAGTTTTGCCACTCTTGGTTTCTTTTTGGCCCAGGTGAAAGTTGCTAGTTGAGATTGTAGCTTTTAGAGCCATTTCTTCGGAATTGTCATCAGGAGTGACCGGAAAACAGAGTAGCTTTGGTAAGAGACACATTTTATATGCTGCTATCCTTCCTAGCCAAGATACCTTTATTTTTGACAAATGTAGAATATCTAACTGTAAGGACTTAAAAATGACGCTTACATTGATTTCGATAATTGTTGAGATAGGGGTAGTTAATTGGATTCCGAGATAGTTTATAAATTTTACGTCCCAGGACATTGGGAGTTTTTTTTTCTAAGATTCTCTAAAATTCTGGGTTCTAAATTTAAGTGGAGAATTTGGGTTTTATTTAGATTTATCTTATAATAGGAGACTTCAGAAAATTGGCTGATATTGTTTAGCAGGTGATTCAATGAGTCCATGGGGTCGGAGATAGTAAGAAGGATGTCATCAGCAAACAATGAGATTTTATAATTGTTATGATGTAAGGGTATGCCTTTGATTAGATGGTTAGATCTTATTTTTTCCGCCAGGGGTTCCACATAGAAATCAAAGAGGGTGGGAGAGAAAGGACAGCCTTGCCTGGTGCCATTTTTTAGGATAATTTTCTCAGAGAGTACATTATTGGTCATTACTCTCGCTGAGGGGGAAGAGTATGAAGAAGATATTGCACTGAAGATATTACCCTCAAAACCAAATTGCTCAGCGTCGACGGCTATCAACAGAGTGGGGGTCTTAGATTTTTCAACGTGATGTAATAGGTTGATGGCACGTTTGGTGGCGTCAGAGGTACCTCTTCCGGGAATAAATCCCACCTGATCTCTATGCAGAAGTCCCGGCGAAATCTTTTGGAGTCACGAGTTGATTGTCTTGGCTAAAATCTTTAAGCCTGAGTTTCATAATGAGATAGGATGATAATTGGTGACATTATCAGCTTCTCCTTTGTTTTTGTATAAGACTGTAATGGTGGCTTCTTGCATCTCTGCTGGAATGGCTTTCTCATTAGTGAAGGTAGAGTTAATAATCTTTGTTAGAAAGGGTGCAAGGGAATTTTTAAAGCTAATGTAATATTCATTTTGTAAGCCGTCTGGGCCTGGGGATTTGTTTTCTTTAATGATTCTATCGTTTCTATTATCTCTACTTCAGTAAACGGGGAATTTACGAAGGCGATATCTGCCTCTGACAAGGACGGGAGCTTGATAGAATCCAAAAAGGTATCTATTTGTGATTGGGACGGTTGAGGTACTAGTAAGTTGTCGTTCAAGTTATAAAGGCTTTTGTAAAAGGTGGCAAATACATTAGATATATCCTTTGGGTTTTTGTGTACCGTATCTTATTAGATTTGTCTTTTATTTGGAGGATTTTTGTTTTACTTCTATGTATTTTGATTTTGTTCGCAAACAGTTTAGAGGGTTTGTTCATGGAGTTATAAACATTACCTTTCATTATGCGAATACATTTGTCATAATCTGCTGTTAAAAGTTGTTTTAATTGAACTCTAAGTTTAAGGATTTCCCTGTGTGTGTCGTCTGTGGGAGTTTGCTGTTGCACGAATTCTAGGCTTCTAATTTGCTTAATTATTTTTTCTGAGTTGTTAATTTTGTCTCGTTTTAATCTACAATTAAGTTGTATTAACTGACCCCTGATAA
The DNA here is from genome assembly GCA_033576535.1 of Allobates femoralis. Taxonomy (NCBI): domain Eukaryota; kingdom Metazoa; phylum Chordata; class Amphibia; order Anura; family Aromobatidae; genus Allobates; species Allobates femoralis. The sequence continues at coordinate 266,680,106 of JARQOC010000001.1, read as the reverse complement.
CTGCTTTATGGGCAGTCCATAGGGTAGTCAATTAGATATCTGAGTTATTTTCTGAGAAGTATAAATCTATTGATTTTTGTATTTCGTTCATATATTGTGGATGACGAAAAAGAAAGGAGTTTGCCCTCCACAATCTCCTGTCATAGTTTGCGTATCCCTGGCTAACTTCGAATATAAGTGGTGAATGGTCCGGCCACGTCCTGGGCATAATATGTACAGACTTAATAAATTGTAGTGTTCGAATATCTGTTAAAAGTAAATCTATTCTGGCGAAAGACTTATGTGCATCCGAATAATGAGTAAATTCGACTGATGACGTGTTAATACAATGAAATGCGTCATAAAGCTCTTCACTATTTATCCATGGGTCAATAGAGGTGTTAACATTTCTATTTTTATTTGACGAATCTAGTGAGGGGTTGGGCACGGCATTAAAATCTTCAAAAATAAGCAAGTGGCCTTTCTGAAGATCTTGGACATTTTTTATTAACCTTTTCAGAAAAGTAATCTGACCTGTATTTGGGGCATAGATATTAACTAGTGTATGCTCTACATTGTCAATTTTACAAATAAGTATTATGAAGCGACCATCATCATCCGAAATCAGGTTCAGTTTTTCAAATTTAATAGAGTCTTTAATAATAATGGCCATCCCTGATTTTTTTTTCTTGTTAGAGGCCAAGAAAATGTGAGGGTAGTTTTTGTTGGAAAATTTTGGGAGGTTGTCTGAAGAGAATTTTGTCTCTTGGAGACCAGCGATGTCAATGTCAAGTTTTTTTAGGTCTTTCCATATCATGATTCTCTTTTGTGGTGAATTGAGGCCTTTGATGTTATAAGACATGAATTTTTTATCCATGTTCATTTATCTGCGTATGAATAGGCATACCAGCTGTCGATTTAGGGGGTATGTAGGAGGTGGGTAAATAAGGGTAACTTATTTGGGGATAAACGTCCAAAAGCAACATTTCTCAAAGTCAAGAGAAAAAGAAACACACAAAAATGAACAATTAAAGAATTGGGTGACTAGCACCTGTAACTATTTAACAAATGGGACGGCGGAAGGATTATGTCGTTGACAAACTTCCGTGTGGGGCTCAAGGTTCAGCCCATGTGCCTAGGGTGGGACCTTTATTAAATAGAGTTCAGATTGTTAGACAAGTTGACTCAAGTATCCGATATGCGAAGATCCTTTAGAGTTTTAAGACCAGTTATAGCATCATCTATTGTGACAGATTTTTGATTATAAGTAAAGGAGACATTAGTGTTGGGTCGGCCCGATCGATAGGAAATCTGTTTCTTTTGAAGAACGTCACTTATTGGTTTCAACGCTTTCCTTTTAAGCAACGTTTCCTTTGAGACATCCTGAAATACTTTGATTTTCTCAAAGGGGGTGGGAAGAGTTTGATTATTCCACAGGAAGGTGGTTAGTAGCTCCCTTGTCTGGTAGAAGGAAAATTTAATGATTACATCTCGAGGTACGTTGCTCGGTAATTGGGGTGGCTTTGGGAGTCGGTGGGCTCTCTAGAGAGTATTGAACATCAGGCAAGGCAAGGAGCGTCGTTTTTAGCATACTTTTAATGTACTTAATGAGTTCTGAGTTTTTAATTTTTTCCGGAATGCCTCTGAACTTGCAGGGGACAGCTGAGCTCTTTAGCACCTGGCTGCACACCGGACCAGAGGGCATATTTGCCCTCCCGTTCTGTGTCCAGATCCGGTCCACGGCTGTCAGGTTCACCCCTGACAGCCCCGGATCAGACCTGACCGCAGTGTGAAGCCAGCCTAAAGTTTTTGCAACAGAGTAGCATAACCAGGGCTGCCAACGGGGCATAATTGCCCTGACAGTTGTCAGGTGTCAGGCGGTGATTGACAGGAGAGAGGGCCCGGAGGAGAGGTGAGGGGGCAGACCCTGATCACCTCTGGGCCCCACCCCCTCACCTCTTCTATGAGCCCTCACCTACCAATCTCCTCTGGGCCTGCCCTCTCACCTATTCTACAGGCCCCCCTCTAATGTCATTCACCGCCGCGGCGGGGGAAGCAGAGAGGGGGCCAGCCTGGCTGAGACTGACAGCGTCATCCATGTTTGTATTGCGCATGCACTCGATGGGCTGACATGCGCAGTACAAACCAGAAGTCACCGCAAGCGCGATTGAGAGTGGAAGGAGGGAGCTGCTGGTGGTGGGCAGTCTCTGTGTATGCATCCCTCAGTGGTCTGCATTGTTCCTACATCCTGCAGTGGTCTGCATTGTGCATATGCCCCAGGCGGTCTGCATTGTGCACACGTCTCATACGGTCTGCATTGTGCATACGTCCCTCAGTGGTCTGCATTGTGCATATGTCCTGCAGTGGTCTGCATTGTGCATATGTCCTGCAGCGGTCTGCATTGTGCATACGTCCTGCAACAGTCTGCATTGTACATACGTCCTGCAGCGATCTGAATTGTGCACACGTCCTGCAGCAGTCTGCATCGTGCATATGTCCCACAGCAGTCTGCATTGCGCACACGGCCTGCGGCCATCTGCATTGCACACACGGCCCATGCCCGTCTCCATTGTGCACACAGCCCACGGCTGTCTGCATTGCGCACACAGCCCACGGCCATCTGCATTGCGCCACACGCCCCGCGGCCATCTGCATATGAACCCGCCGCCCGCGGTGGTCTGCATGGGACACACAGTCCGTGGCGGTCTGCACTGGGCATACGGCCCCGGCAGTTTGCATTAGGCATACGGCCCGTGGCGGTCTGCATTGGGCATACAGCCACACTGGTCTGCATTGGGCATACGGCCCGTGGCAGTCTGCATTGGGCATACGACCCTCGGCAGTCTGCATTGGTCACATGGCTCACGGCGGTCTGCATTGGCCATACGGCCCGCTGTTGTCTACATTGGGTATACGGCCCACGGTGGTCTGCATTGGGTATATGGCCCACGGCAGTCTGAATTGTACATATGGCCTGCGGTGGTCTGCATTGTGCATAAATCCTGCAGCGGTCTCTAATGTGTATACATTCCGCAGCCGTCTACATTGTGCTTTGCGGCCCGCAGCCGGCTGTCTGCATTGTGCATACGGCCCACAGCCATCTCTATTGTGTATTCTAATTGTGTACAGCCAGCAGCAGTCTTTGTTGTGTATTCTCTGTTATGTGTTGCCAGCAGCAGTCTCTATTGTCTATATGGCCCGCAGCCATCTCTATAATCTATATGGCCCGCAGCCGTCTCTATTGTCTATATGGTCCGAAACCGTCTCTATTGTGTATTCTAATTGTGTATAATCAGCAGCAGTCTTTATTGTGCGTTCTCTATTGTGTGTATAGCCGGCAGCAGAATTATTATTATTATGATTATTATTTATTTATAGAGCACCATTCATTCCATGGTGCTGTACATGAGAAAGGGTTACATACAGACAAGTTAAAAAACATTGAACAAACTAACAGTGACAGACTGATACAGAGGGGAGAGAGGACCCTGCCCTTGCGGGCTTACATTCTACGGGGCAATGGGGAGTGAGACAGTAGGTTGAGTCTGTTCAGGTGGTGGTGGAGCGCTGGGTCTAGTGGTGCTGGAGTGCCAGGTCCGATAGTGGTGGAGCACCGGGTCCAGTGGTGGTGAGGTGGCACTGTGGTCATTGCAGGTTGTAGGCTGTTCTGAAGAGATGGGTTTTCAGGTTCTGCTTGAAGGTTCCGAGTGTAGGGGATAGTCGGACGTGATGGGGTGCAGAGTTCCAGAGAATGGGGGCTGTTCGGGCCAAGTCTTGCAGGCGGTTAAGTGAGGAACATACAAGTGTGGAGGAAAGAAGGAAGTCTTGGGAGGATCGAAGATAACTAGTTGGATGATATCAGGAGATTAGTTCAGAGATATATAGGGTGGACAGATTGTGGACGGCTTTGTAGGTCAATGTTAGTAGTTTGAATTGGATACGGTGGTGGATTGGGAGCCAGTGGAGGGATTTGCAGAGGGGAGAAGTGGAGGAATAGCGAAGAGAGGTGGATTAGTCGGGCAGCAGAGTTAAGGACAGATTGAAGTGGTGCAAGAGTGTTAGCAGGAAAGCCACAGAGAACGGGGTTGCAGTAATCGAGGCGGGAGATGATGAGGTCATGCATTAGTAGTTTAGCAGATTGGGGGTTGAGGGAGGGACGGATTCTGGAAATATTTTTGAGTTGGAGGCGGCAGGAGGTGGCATGGGCTTGGATGTGCGGTTTGAAGGACAAGGCTGAGTCGAAGGTTACTCTGAGGCAGCGGACTTCATGTACAGAACAAAGTGTGATGTCATTTATTGTGATAGATAGGTCTGGTAAGGAAAGTGTGTGAGATGGAGGAAAGATGAGGAGTTCGGTTTTGTCTACATTGAGTTTTAGGAAGCGGGAGGAGAAGGAGGATATGGCTGATAGACACTCCGGGATTCTGGACAGCAGAGAGGTGACGTCTGAGCCAGAGAGGTAGATCTGAGTGTCAGCGTACAGGTGATACTGGAAGCCAAGGGACTCTGAGTTGTCCCAGACCAAGAGTATAGATTGAAAAAAAGAGGGGCCCGAGGACTGAGCCTTGAGGGACCCCAACAGAGAGGGGATGGGGCGAGGACTGTGGGAGTGGGAGATACTAAATGTGTGGTTGGAAAGGTAGGAGGAGATCCAGGAGAGGGCAAGGTCAGTGATACCAATGGAAGAGAGGACCTGTAATAAGAGGAAGTGGTCGACTGTGTCGAATGCACAGGACAGGTCTAAAAGGAGGAAGATGGAGAATTGTCTGTTAGCTTTGGCCGTGATTAAGTCGTTAGTAATTTTGGTCAGGGCAGTTTCAGTGGAGTGTTGAGTGCGGAAGCCAGATTGAAGGTCGTCAAAGAGAGAGTTGGATGAGAGGTGGGATGTACAGTGTGAGTGTGGACATGCTTTTCGAGAAGTTTGGAAGCGAACGGGAGCAGAGATATGGGCCGGTAGCTGGATGTAGAAGTGGGGTCAAGGGATGGCTTCTTTAAGATAGGTGTAATTGTTGCATGTTTGAAAGCAGAAGGAAAGGTACCAGAAGTTAGTGACAGGTTGAAGAGGTGAGTTAGGGTTGAGATAAGTGTTGTGGTGAGGTTGGGGAGGAGGTGGGATGGGATAGGGTCCAGTGCACAAGTGGTGATGTGCGATCTGGAGAGGAGGTGTGCACGTTCTCCTTCAGTAATGGATGGGAGGAACGTTAGTGGGGGAGAAGAGTGATCCTGTATACATGGGGGTTGTGGTGGTTGGGTAACGAAGACTTGTCTGATCTGGTCGATCTTGTTGGTGAAGTATGTTGCAAAGTCATCTGCAGAGATATGAGAAGTAGGAGGGGGCAGTGGGGGCAGAGGAGGGAGTTAAATGTGTTGAATAACTGCCTGAGGTTGTGGAACAAAGAGGATATGAGGGTAATGAAGTAATTTTGTTTAGTTGTGGTGAGTGCTGACTTGAATGTAAGAAGTGCTTGTTTGAATGCTGTGTAGTCTTTTTGTGAGTGTTTTCTTCCAGCGCTGCTCTGCAACCCTAGCCGCTTGCCGCAGATTTTTAGTGGTGCCTGTATGCCAGGGTTGTCTGTTGATTCATCGTGTTCTGCCATGAATGAGAGGGGCAACTGCATCAATAGCTGATGTGAGTGTAGAGTTGTAGAAAGCTGTGGCATTATCTGTGTCGTGGAGTGAGGATATGGATGATAGCGGTAAAATGGTCTTGGAGAGTGTGTGAGTATCAAGATGTGTGAGGTTTCTGCGAGGGTATGCCAGTTGGTGGACATGTGTGGCAGATGAGGAGGACAAGGATGAGAAGGTAAGTAGATGTGGCCAGAGAGGAGGAGAGGGGAGGTTGTGGGTTTAGTTATGGAGCAGAGGCGGGTAAAAAGGAGGTCTAGTGTATGTCCGTCTGTGTGGGTGGCTGTGGAGGACCATTGAGAGAGGCCGAAGGATGAGGCAAGTAACAGGAGTTTGGAGGCTGTTGACTGGTGGGTGTCAATGGGGATGTTGAAGTCGCCCATTATGATGGTGGGAATGTCAGCAGATAGAAAGTATAGGAGCCAGATGGAGGATTGGTCAAAGAAGGTAGTGGACGGACCTGGTGGTCGATAAATGACGGCCACTTGTAGGTTGGAAGGAGAGTAGATATGAACAGAGTGCACTTCAAAAGATGAAAGGATAAGGGAGGAAGGAGGAGGAATTGGGTTGAAGATGCAGCTTGCTAGAGAGGAGAAGACCCATTCCTCCACTCTGTTTGTTGCCAGTGCGGGGTGTGTGGGAGAAATGAAGTCCACCATAACACAGCGCAGCAGGGGAAGCCGTGTCAGAGGGTGTCAACCATGTTTCTGTGAGGCCCAGGAAGGAGAGTCTGCAAGAGGTAAAGAGGTCATAAAGAGGTCTATAGTGTATATGTCCCACAGCCATCTCCATTGTGTATACGTCCCGCAGCCATCTCCATTCTCTGTACGGCCTGCAGCCATCTCTATTGTGTGTACAGCCAGCAGCAGTCTCTATTGTGTATACAGCTATTTTGTATTCATCCCAAAGCAGTCTCAATTGTGTTTATGTGTTTGTATGTAAATATAGTATGTTTGGTTGGAGGCGAAACTGGGGTGGAGGCTGGGCGGAGTTTCAGGGGCCCCAAAATAATGCCAGTGAGGGGCCCCGAAATTCCTAGTGGCAGCCCTGAGAATAAGGGTTAAAGCTGAAAGGCTGCTTTCAAAAGTTGAGTTCCTCTGCAACCATGAAACCAGTACCCCCAGCATTTCCTATAGCAGAAGCTTGGATGGGGCATAATGGTAGCAGCTGCTCCACAGCAGAAGTACATAGACCAAAAATACACGTTTTTCAGTTATAAAGTAGGCGACGTTGAAAAATTCAAGTCTGTTGCCTAGGTTTTTATTAGTACATAATACATTTAATCCATATACCATAATAACATAATTAGTTGTTTTTACTAGAAATAGTCATTTTAGCTCACATTTAATTCAGTTCTAGAAGCTGATGAGGAGGAAACAAGTAGAAGATGTCTCATTAGTTTATTTTTCCTGCACAGTGGCGTCAGTGAGAAAGAGACAGTACTGTGCTTCTTTTGGTCCATTTAGATAGCCTGATAATCCTGAAACAAGTGCTTCAAGAAAGACACATTTCTGACAATCGACCCATCCAACTAGGCCAACAAATATCTAACAAACTAGCAATACGTGCTACTGGTAGGAGCGATAATTTGAAGTCTTCATTAAAAGACATAATTATCAGCAGCACATCGTTCTATTTAAACAGGAAATGTGCTGTCAATAATATGATATTCTGACCTTACAGAACAAGATATCCTATCCAGTCACTTTGTGCGCATGGAAGTATGAGCGTCTGGTCTAAATTGGCTATAAAACGACCGACAATTGGCTTGCATGTCATTGATCGGTGGTTGTTTAAAGAGAATCCGTCACCAGGTTTTTGCCACCTAGTGTGAGTGCAGCATAATGTAGGGGCAGAGATCCTGATTCCAGCGATGTGTCTCAGTGTAGTTTTGATTAATAAACTGTAGCATTTCATAAACTTCTAAATCTGCAGCAGAGAATACAGTAATTTTATCAAAATGACAGCAAACAACTTAGTGAATGATACATCACTGGAATCAGACTCTACAGTAATGGCCAAAAGTTTTGAGAATGATACAAATATTAATTTTAACAAAGTCTACTGCTTCAGTTTTTCTAATGGCAATTTGCATATACACCAGAATGTCATAAAGAGTGATCAGCTTAACAGCAATTACTTGCTAAGTCAATATTTGCCTAGAAAATGAACTTTAACCCCCAAAACACATTTCAACATCATTGTAGTCCTGCCTTAAAAGGAGCAGCTAACATCGTTTTAGTGATTGTTCCATTAACACAGGTGTGGGTGTTGATGAGGACAGGGCTGGCGAACAATCAGTTATGATTAAGTAAGAATGACACCACTGGACACTTTAAAAGGAGGCTGGTGCTTGGTATCATTGTTTCTCTTCAGTTAACCATGGTTATCTCTAAAGAAACACGTGCAGCCATCATTGCACTGCACAAAAATGGCCAAACAGGGAAGAGTATCGCAGCTAGAAAGATTGCACCTCAGTCAACAATCTATCGCATCATCAAGAACTTCAAGGAGAGAGCTTCCATTGTTGTCAAAAAGGCTCCAGGGCGCCCAAGAAAGACCAGCAAGCGCCAGGACCATATCTTAAAACTGTTTCAGCTGTGGGATCGGACTACCAGCAGTGCCGAGCTTGCTCAGGAATGGCAGCAGGCTGGTGTGAGTGCTTCTGCACGCACTGTGAGGCGGAGACTCTTTGAGCAAGGCCTGGTTTCAAGGAGGGCAGCAAAGAAGCCACTTCTCTCCAGAAAAAACATCAGGGACCGACTAATATTCTGCAAAAGGTACAGGGAGTGGACTGCTGAGGACTGGGGTAAAGTAATTTTCTCTGATGAATCCCCTTTTCGATTGTTTGGGACATCTGGAAAACAGCTTATTCGGAGAAGAAGAGGTGAGCGCTACCACCAGTCTTGTCTCATGCCAACTGTAAAGCATCCTGAAACCATTCATGTGTGGGGTTGCTTCTCAGCCAAGGGAATCGGCTCACTCACAGTCTTGCCTAAAAACACAGCCATGAATAAAGAATGGTACCAGAATGTCCTCCAAGAGCAACTTCTCCCAACCGTCCAAGAGCAGTTTGGCGCCCAACAATGCCTTTCCCAGCATGATGGAGCACCTTGCCATAAAGCAAGGGTGATAACTAAATAGCTCAGGGTACAAAACATAGAGATTTTGGGTCCATGGCCTGGAAACTCCCCAGATCTTAATCCCATTGAGAACTTGTGGTCAATCATCAAGAGACGGGTGGACAAACAAAAACCAACAAATTCTGGCAAAATGCAAGCATTGATTATGCAAGAATGGACTGCTATCAGTCAGGGTTTGGTCCAGAAGTTGATTGAGAGCATGCCAGGGAGAATTGCAGAGGTCCTGAAGAAGAAGGGTCAACACTGCAAATATTGACTTGCTGCATTAACTCATTCTAACTGTCAATATAACCTTTTGGTATCATAATATGATTGCAATTATATTTCTGTATGTGAAATAAACATCAGACAAACACAAATAAAACCAAAGGGCAGCAGATCATGTGAAAATATAATTTTGGTGTCATTCTCAAAACTTTTGGCCATGACTGTACATTGTGCTGCTCTCACAAAAAACCTGTGACAGATTCTCTTTTACGGCCGTAGTCATCACGTCTAAACCCAGCCTTTATTGTTCACATTTCAGATCTGATGTTCCGTTTATTTGTTCCATTTCAGGAACAAATTTAAACCAAGATCCAAAAAAGACAGTTGCAATTGTTGCACAATTATGACATTCATCTAGGTCGGGGTCTCAAATTCACCTTGGACTGCACATTGAAGAATATTGAATCTGAGGGACCACATTCTTTGCACAACCAAGTGACATTTTTAGTGATACCATATTTTTTTCTATACACCTTTGATCACTTTATTTTAAATATTTTGCACTCATTTGTTTTAATTTTTTTCTAATGACATTCATCATACGGGTTATGGTAGTCTTATTGGTTGGGTCATTACAGATGTGGTGATAACAAATGTGCTTTTTTTATTATCTTAGTTTATATATAAAATTATTTGTAGTGGTAACATTTTTTTCTTTAAATTTTTACATTTTATCCCCTTCTCACAAGTAATGTAATCTTAAAATTAGCACTATATACAGTGCTGTGCATATTAATTGGGACACAGCATTTTTAAGTAAAATCGTAAGTTGCAGTTACCAGTCAGTGATTCAAACCAGTTTTAAGTGCTTTGAACAGGCGTGAGTGTACAACTCGCATTGCACTTGGACCAGTTTTACCCTAATCAGGCAGGGCACACGGGTGCAAGTCCCCTGCACTCAACTCACATTTTGAGTCAGAAGTGAGTGCAGTCGCAGCCTGCTGCGACTGCACGCGATTCTGACGAGCGTGAGGGCAATGCAAGTGTATGGGGGCAAGAAAATCTCGCCCCCATACTGCACACTGTATGATATTCACACAAGTGTGCTGCCCAAACCGCTTTAAACTCGCCAGCTGTCAAAGCCGGCAAGTTTAAAATTACGCTTTCCTGGTACAGTAATGAATCATCTTGCACTGCTGACACAGCGCACCCAGCTGATGGGCACCTATTTGTCTTTTTTTGGGGTTAAACGTCATATGCAGCATCTGTGCGGCATATCAGCACAGATGCTGCATATGCGGTAAATAACCCCGATAATAAAGGGTTAATGTATGCAAAATATGTTGGCAACATGTCTCCAGGGAGTGACCACCCTCCCTAGAGACATGGTGCCTTAATTCATTGGTAGTTCAGGGGTTAATTGCTAACATCTGGCAAGCTGGTATGCTACGCAATTAGTGCAAGCACATTGCTGGGCAGCGTCTTGAGGAGCTGTTCCAGGTACTTACGCTAATTGCGTACTGTACCCGCCACTCTCCATGGTGCTGAAGAATTCAGCATCAGCTCCATGGCCAGCTCACATTGAAACTCTGGTGCCCTGGCCATGGAGCTTCCACCATTGGTATTGGAAAATCTACTGTTTAAAGAATAATTCACACACACAATGAAACTGGATCATTTTCTCCAAAACAAAAAAGGGAATGTGAAAAAAAAAGAAAAACGACACCAAGAACTGATAAAACCATTATCAGCAATAGTAAAACTAATGCAAGAAAAACAAGTAAAGACTTGCTTTGTCCCAAATAATTTGCACAGCACTGTAGTAGTTGTGTCCAACATCTTGTAGTAATGTCCCTTTTCTGGTTCCCATCTCTTACTAATCTCCAGATCCAAGTCCCCATCTTTTAGTAATAGTCCCCATTCTGGTCCTCATCTTGTAATGTCCCCCATCCTGGTCCCCTTATTGTAGTAATGTCCTCCGTTCTGGTCCCCTTCTTGTAGAATTGTGCCCCATCCTAGTCCCTCATCTAGTAGTAATGCCCCATACTGGTCCTCAACTTGTAGTAATACCCCATCCTGGTCCCTGTCTTGTAGTGATGTGCCCCATCCTGGTCCTCATCTTATAGTAATGTCCCCATCATGGCCCTTTGCTTGTAGTAATGTGCCACATGCTGGTCCTCATCTTGTAGTAATGTTCTATCCTGCTCCCCTTTGTGTAGTAACATCCCATCCTGGTCCTCATCTTTTTAGTAATGTCTCTATCCTGGTCCTAAGCTTGTAGTAATGCCCTGTCCTGGTCCCCTTTTTGTAGTATTGCCCCATCCTGTTCCAGTTCTTGTGGTAATACCCCATACTGCTCCCCTTTCTGTGCCATTCTTCACAAATATATTAAATAAAAGATTCTTCTCACCTGTCCTCTCTTCTCTCAGCATCCTTTTTTCTGCATATGCGACCCACAGGCACAGTAGACCCCCTTTCTATCTACTGTGCCTGCGGGCCACATGAAATAGCCTCAGGGGCTGCATATGGCCCTGCTCCAAGACATCCTGTCTCTATATGAGCTTTAACCAACAGACTGTCTGCACTTACTGGTTATAAGTTATAACCGCCTCACATATGAACTATAAGATCCACACTGTTTGCCTTATGAATTATATTCTCCTGACTGACCTCCTTTGCCTACACATCATTTCCACTTTATGTCTCTTCTCTGCTGCTTACAATTAGGCTGAACCTATTATAACAGTTTCAGATGCGAGCATGGGGAAGTGGACCCACTGGACTTCGGTACCAATTTTGACCTGGAGGGGACTGACTACCTCGTCTTCTATTCCAGGGGTTCCCAGGGAAGAAGCTTGACCCAGTCACTGTGGAGTTTGTTGACAAACTGCCACAGGAAATTTGTCAAGATTTGGTTAATCAGGCTCCACTTGGCCATTGGACTGCGGAGAGTAGGCCGATGAGCACTTCAAGGTAACATCTGGCAGCTTTCAGATGGCCCTTTAGAATTGGGATGTGAACTTAACACCTCTATCAGACACAATGTAGATCTGCAGACTGTGCAGGCAGAAGTGCACAGTGAGTACAGGCGCAGAGGGAAGCCAGGACAGAGGAGTGAAATGGGTCATTTTGGCGAACCTGGCCACGCCTACCCAGACCATGGAGCAACCCAAACACACTGGCAGGTCTGTGACAAATGTATATCACGATTTGTTGCCACATCGTTGATAGGGGAAGTAAACGCCAAGTAGGAAGCTTCTTAGCGATTTTATTGCGAGAACACGAAAAACAAGCTGAAATTAAGTCCACCACATCCTTGCCCAGGGTTCGCCACCAGTAATGGTGTGAGATCAAGAGAGTAGACTTTTTGGCCAGCTTTAAGGCATAACCTCATTTCAACACATGCTTTCTGTCTGCCTGTGCGGTGAACGTTATACTGGGTGGCATTAGGGACAATTACTGGAGTTACCTTGAGGATTTTGGAGGTCTCAGTGTCGAGGGTTTTCCTCCTAATTGTCCAACTGAAAGGACCTGGATAATGCTCACGCCTTGACATTATTCTGGGCTGGCCAGAACTTAATAACAAAATTGAAATGGGTGAAAAACAGCGACCATTGGGCTTGGCGCAGATTCAGTCTCTGAGATGATTGTACGTAAGCCAGGTTCTTGTGTTCAGTGTAGATGGTATAGATGACCACCGATCCCTCCAGGAAGTGTCGCCACTCCTCCATAGTCATATTGATTGCCAACAATTGTCAATTGCCAATCGATTAGTTGCACTCACACAGGTCACCATTCGACTAGTAGCAGACTTCTGAGTGAGGACCACACCAGCCCCAGAGAAAGAAGCATCCTCTTCCAAGAAGAACTGCTTGTTGATCTCATGCCTATGCAGCGCCGGAGCCAATGAGGAGGCCTGCATGAGAGCAACAAAAGAATTCTCTGCTTCAGGAGTCCACAACTTGGAATTCACCAGCTTGTGGGTCAAAGCCATGATGGGATGGACCTGGAAAAGAAATGCGAAATAAATTGGTGGTAGTAGTCGGCGAAGCCCATGAACCGCTGAATCGCTTTCACTACATCAGGACGAGGCCACTAACGAACTGCAAAAACCTTCTCTGGATCCATTTTCAAACTGGTGTCAGCGATATTGTAGCCCACAAAGGGAAACCCGTTCAGAGGCACATCTTCCCAATCCCTCCACAAAATCTTCTGAGTGCAACATTCCCACCCAAAGCTCCACTTGCTCGGTAATGAACTGGCTCAGGCTCAGACAGAGGTTTTCCATCCATGGACAAGATAGTAAAAGGCACTTGAAGCTCCTGGATGGGAATCTCATCCCAATCCACCATGGCGTGTTGTATGAAGTTCATGGCGGAGCAAGAGTACAGAAATGCAAACTCATTGAATCAGGAGGAACCACAGGATATGGACACAGACAGAGCTAGGGACAGAGAGGACTTGCTCTCACCTAGGGTAGCCTCTCTTATGGACCCTAGCCTTGGAGGTTTTCCAGCTTCACAGGACAGACTCGGATTTGGTGTTTCAGACTTGCACAGTAGAAGCATCCTCCTTCGGTACACTGGTCCTCCAGGAGAAGTCTTTCCATATTCACATGGTCCATGTCCGTGCGTTCAAGAGCAGCAGTAGAGGGAGCAGATTGTGGCATGATGGGTCTGTGGCACCCCAGGGTCAATGTGCCACAGTGTCATCACTGCCCCCGGGTAGTGATGTCACCAGACAGCAACAAAGGGTATTCTCATCAGGCAACACACACACAACACCAACACCTCCAGGCTAGAAGGGGGAGACCAAGGCTATATATTCTCCCTATATATTCTGGTCTGGGAAGGAGGAAGTTAGTTCAGTTCCTAGGAGGACTGTGAGGAGGACTTGAGTGTAAAAGAGCAGTGCTAAGCTCATCTCAGAGTCCACTGACGAGTTCCAGGCCTAAGGCTAGGGTCTGAGAAAAGGAGAGGAAGGAACACATCTGGGAGGCTGAGCAGCTCCGTGCTCTCCCCAGAAGAAAGCAGGCACTGCATACGACCCCAAGAATACCATACCTACAGTCAAGCATGGTGGTGGCAGCA